>LR738715.1:715274867-715294845 GCA_902687465.1 Secale cereale | reverse complement strand
GGGGGGGTTCGCGCAATACGGTGGCCTGTCCGTTGGGTCCCAAGAGTCAGGGGGGAAACATTTTTTTCGCAAAATATGGTGGCCCGTCCGGTGAGTCCCTGCTGTCAGGTGGAGGAATAATTATTTTTCGCGTAATAAGGAGGCACTTCCATGCTGCCGTAGTGGACCCAGCTGTCAGCCTCTCCACGTATAGTCCACGTCCGATGAAAGCCGTTCCTTGACCATGTTGACCACAGCACGCCGAGAGCACCAGGGCGGTGGACGACGGCGAGGCCTAGGAAGGGGACGACACGGAGCCGGGGAAGACGCGGCAGTGGATGCCCACACGTAGAGGAGTATGAGGGTTCTCTGGTTCGCTGCGGTGTGAGGCTGCCGTCGCCGCAGAATAACAGGGGGTGTGTGTGTGAGTAGAGGGATGGCCTGCCCAGCGGTGGGAGTAGTAGGGGGCGGTGAGGCCTCCGCGGCATCACAGCTGGACACGGGAGGATGGAGCACGCGGCACGACCGGCGCTGCTTTGGGCGGCTGGAGCAAGAAGACCAGAGGTTGAAGAAGCACTGCGGCCGTTGGATGGACATCGTATTGTCACTGCACCTAGAATCGTTTATATTGACTAAGTTGACAAAGCACTCCGTCCCTGTCAACTTAGTAGGCCCACAAGTCAGCCTCCCACCAAGGTGGGTCCCAACCAGCAGGGGGGTATTCATTTTTTTGTGTGTAATAAGGAGGCGCTTCCGGTGGGTCCGAGCTGACAGCGGGGGGAACATTTGTTTCGCGCAATACGGTGGCCCGTCCGCTGGGTCCCAGCAGTCAGGGGGGAAACATTTTTTCGTGAAATACGGTGGCCCGTCCGGTCGGTCCTTGCTGTCAGGTGGAGGAATCATTATTTTCCGCGTAATAAGGAGGCACTTTCTTGCTGCCGTTGTGGACCCAGCTGTCAGCCTCTCCACGTACAGTCCAGGTCCGATGGAAGCCGTTCCTTGACCACGTTGACCACGCCGTGCCGAGAGCACCAGGGCGGTGGACGACGCCGAGGCCTAGGAAGGGGACGATACGGAGCCGAGGAAGATGCGGCAGTGGAAGCCCACGCAGCGAGGAGTACGAGGGTTCATTGGTTCGGTTGCGGTGTGACCGTGTGAGGCTGCCGTCGCCGCGGAATAATAGGGAGTGTGGGTGAGTAGAGGGATGGCTTGGCCAGCGGTGGGAGTAGTAAGGGCGGTGAGGCCTCCGCGGCATCACAGTCGGCCACGGGAGGCAGGAGCATGCGGCATGACCGGCGCTGCTTTGGGCGGCTGGAGCAAGAAGACCAGAGGTTGAAGAAGCACTACGACCATTGGATGGACATCGTACGGTCACTGCAGCTAGAATCGTTTATATTGACTAAGTTGACAAAGCCCTTGGTACGCGTCAACTTGGTAGGCCCACAGGTCAGCCTCCGAAACGGTGCGCGCCAGATGTCAGGGGGAGGAATCATTTTTTGGGCGGCTGAAGCAAGAATATCCGAGATTGAAGAAGAAGCACGACATCCGTTGGATGGATATCCAACGGCCATAGCTGCCATAACCGTGTGTTGTTGACAAAGCCTTACATCACGTCAACTTAGTTTTTTTAGGGGACGCGTCAACTTAGAAGGCCCACAAGTGTGTGGCAGAGAACATATAGCCCATTTGCGATTCGTAAGAATGTAAAACCCATTTTTTAATTCTAATGGAATTTACTACAGCCCACTTGCAGTTTGTTAAAAGTACAACCCAATTTCTAGCTAGGACAACGATTAATAATTTCAGCCAACCGCTCAAAACAGAATTTAAAAAAAATCCCACATTTTTATGGGATCCGAAATATTTTTATCCGAAATTTCTAGTCAGATTAAATATAACTTCAAAATAAAATTGTATTACGTTAAAATCCAACGAAATATTGCGCGCGTAATAAGTAATGAAATTAAAATTTTCAAATTTCGAAAATAATATATTTTTTAAACTGATTACGCGTTTGGTGCATTTTTTTATAGTTATTGCCAAGTTATTATAATTACATCCCATTTATTGTTTCTTAAAGTCCATTTTCTTGTTAAGCCTAATGCATACCTCCTAGGAAAGTTTGCAGCCCAGCGGGGCGAAGAATAACAAGTTGACCCGGATATTGTGTACAATTGTCGGCCCAGTTGCATTGCTGATGTTGAAAAAAGGGCCTGTGTAGTACAGTACAACCTAACATGGCTACTCAGCCCACATTCAGCGACGCCGGAAAGGCCCAAACAAGGCTTCTGTACAACTTTTTGAAATCACTGAGCTCAATTAATAACATAAGAAAAAAGTTACTCCCTCTGTAAACTAATATAAGAGTGTTTAGATCACTATTTTAGTATTCTAAACAGTCTTATATTAGTTTACGGAGGGAGTAGATTACAGTGGAACCTAATTAAAAGCTGTCACGAGCAAAGAAATAATTCAATGGGTCCCACTTGTGCGTGCGTGTGTGTGTGTGTGTGTGTGTGTGTGTGTGTGTGTGTGTGTGTGTGAGAGAGAGAGAGAGAGAGAGAGAGAGAGAGAGAGACCCATCGGCCGATGCTCGTAAATACATCTTTCAGCCATATGCATTGCTGATGCTCAGTAAAAACTTATATAGTTGACACAATCATATAGAACATCATAGCACACTGAACTTGCATACAAAAATTTCACGCTGGCAGCACAATCAGGATGGAAGCAGTGGATCGCTACGGGTAGGGTTATGTTGAAACCAACAAACTCGTACATAACGGTTCATCGTCTTTATCAATGACAGGGAAATATCTTGAATGATGTGCAAAGAAAACAGACAGACAACACAATAAGTTCTGCTAGCACATTAAGTTGACGTACAGCCCTTTCTAAAAAAAGTTGTAATGCCCAGGATGGAGTTATACCTCCTACGTGTCGAGGCACGACTTAAAGGCATAAATCCATCCTAGAATGATCTCAAGTTCGGTAATCTTTGCACAACTCATGTAAAAGAGGGGATAGTAAACTGAAAATAGTTGGCTTACACTCGCCAAATCACAGAATTACAGTACAAGTCTCAAACATCATACATTAAGAACATCACAACCCTCTAAGGGCAAAAGCCAAATGTCAAAGTACCAAACTTAGATAAATAAAACCACAGGCGGATCGAATCCTAGTAAGAGACTCCACTACTGATCGTCTGGGTAGCGCACATAGTACCGACTACGCTCCTCGTCGTACTCCCAATCCAGCTCGGTGCCATCACCTGGATAGCTCACAGCTGGACCTGCATCTGGTGTGTGAAGTAACTGTGAGCCACAGAGGACTCAGCAATCCCGTCTCCGGGTAACAAGACTATCAAAGCCTTTGGGTGAGGAAAAGGCTGAAGAAAAGAATAAGTCTGCAGCAGCAACTAGCATCTAGCTTACGTGAGTGAGAGCGAGAAGAGAAGGCCTCGGCGAGAAGTGATCACGAAGTGATCCTAGATACAAGCTCCACAAGCATAACCCCTCCGTGTTCAACTCCCGAATCCCTATTCGGAAACTGACAGTCACGGAACACACGCTGGTAGTGTATTAGTAACATTGTGTCAAGTTATCTACAACCGGAATTAACAAGCTCCCATCTGCCACATAACCGCGGGCACGGCTTTCGAAAGTTCAAACCCTGCAGGGGTGTTCCAACTTGACCCATTACAAGCCCACGATCCGCGGAGTCGCAACTCCAAAGTGGGAAGACCCGAGTATCCTCGGAATCCCGTGCTCAAGATATACCGAGCTAAGGTAAGGCTAATCCAGCAAATCCTCCCGGCGTGCCGACACCCTGATAGTAGCCGCGCGTATCTCATCTCAGGCCACGACCGGATGAGACATCCTACGGGTTTTTACCAGACCTCGAGTTTCCTTGAGGTGGCCCCGCAGTCCGCTCATTTCGGACCAACACTCATGAGGAGCACTGGCCCGGGGTTGTTGATTAAGAAAAAGGGTTTATAACTCCCTATGCAAGTTTAGTTTGTTATTAGGCAAATAGTACCAATGTTGGGACTTGCTGGAAAATACTTAGCACTTAGCGGTTTATCGAGGGGGTCCCATACACCCCAACCGTGTTAGGAACGCATAATCAAGGAACATAATACCGGCTTATACGGATCCTAACGGCATGAGTGGAACAAATCACCAAGCAAAAGGCATGGGCATCGAGGGGGAGGAATCATTTTTTGGGCGGCTGACAAGAAGATCATGGGCATCGAGGCAAAACTATAGATCGAGACTACTAGCAATAGGCAAAGATAGTAATGTTATCGGGGTTCGGTCATCTTGCCTGAAGAGAAGTCGTTCGGATCGAAAGAAGGGTCCTTGTGCTCAACCTCGTTGGAAACCTCGTGCTCAACCTCGTACTCGGTCTCGGCTTCCGGCTCTAAACAAAACAATCACACCAAGCACCAATCAACAAGATGCAATGCGGACTCGAAAAAGATGAATGCATGATGGATGCACTAAGGATGCACATGGAGCACGTAAAATATCACTCAAGCAAATCACCTCAAAACAAGATAACAATCTGATATTATTAATCTACACAGAAAATCAATCAAGTTTGATATAAGATTCGCTGAAATCGGAGTTACGGGCTAAAAGTTATGCCCGAAACAAGATTTGAGCGAAAACTGAAAATTACAGCAACATAGCAACTTCGGAGCTCAAAATAATTAAGCTACAGCACCCAAAAAGCATGGCAAAGGACATGAACACAAACTAGACATATAGTACAGCAACTAAGTCCAAAGGTGCACCCCAACGGAGCCACGGATCAATAGCAATGATCTTGGACATATTGAACTTGACAATAAAATTCTGGCAGCAGAATTTTATTGAAACTTTAGAGCAAAAGATAAACATGCTACAGCCACTTAAATGGACATGTGAGGACATGGATGGAAAGACAACAATATATACTACAAGGAACAATCAAAATCCACTCCAAAACTAACATGCTTTGTCCTAGAGCAGCACACGAACATGGCATCGGAACGTTACATATTTCAGACTTAGTGAAAAACCACTAAGTCCTAAAACAGCAATATCATCATGGCATATACAAGAGCATGTTTAAGTCACCTCGAAACTAAACATGGCAAAGGGTAAGCACCTCATCAATGTGCACATGAAGGTGATCCCGAAACACACAAGCATGCATCATAGAGGTGAACACAACGATTGCAACGAGCTCAACAAGATGGCATTTCATAACAAGTGAAAACACATCACATGAACATGGCACTTTGCAACGATGATAACAAGGCAATAATAAATCTACCATGCAACCTATCACAAGCAACACGTAGTTCGTGGCAAGACGAACACGTGGACATGTCATTTGCATTATTTGGACAAACGAGCTAAAATATATCACATGGCAAAGGTGGCATAAAAATAACACATAACAGCAGTTTATATCATGATGCACTCTTGCAACAGCAAAACAAGCACCTAGATGATCTCTAACATGCATGACAACAACAGAGGAAACGTAGAGCACATCTCCACGAACGTCTGGACATATTACACGCGCAAAACGGAGCATCAGGCAAAAAGTTATGCATGGGCAAACATTGCATCTCAGAACAATTAACAGGGACTTAGTGATGGGGAAACAACCTCAGATCTGGATCTGGATCAGGAAAAAAACGGAGTGGGCCGGATGGGGATCTGGGGGTCCGGCGGCCCGGTTGGAGCTGCGGCGCGGCGGGAATCGGCCTTGGGCCCGCGGTGGTGCGGCGGCCCACTGGCGAGGAGGCGTGGGAGCAGGAGCGCACGGCCAGCTACGGCCTGGAGCGGCGGGGATGAGAGGGCCGGCCCACGCGGCTCGGCTCGGGCCGGTGGCTGGCCTGGCGACGCGAGGCGGAGGGAGGCTGCGGCGGCCTGCGCGTCAGGCCGGAGGGGAGGCGGCCTGGTGAGGCGGGGCGAGGCCCACACGGGGCAGGAGGCGATGCGAGGCGCCCGGGAGGCTGCGGCGAGTCGGGCCTGGCCCAGAGCGACGGCGAAGTGGTCCCAATCGGGGCTGGACCGAAGCGAAGTGGCGAGGCGATGCCAGCCCGATGCGGTGGAGCGACGCGGAGGCCGAGGAGCCCAGCGCTCGATCTCCACGCGCGGGAGGATTGCGGCGAGCGTTGACTGCGCAGATCGAAGATCTGGCGACGGCTGGACCCAGCGATGATTGCGGCGGCGGTCGGCTCGATCGGCCGGCGCGATTTCAGGAGGAGGAAACTAGATGAGCACGGAAAAAGAGGAGGGGGGAAGATTGGATCTGAGAAAAAAATAGGGGATGCCAAAAATAGACCTAGGGGGTCTATATATAGCAGTTTTTCTAGGGTTAGGGGGATTTAGGGGCGTTAGGAGCCCTCCGATCGCGATCCGACGGATCCGATCGCGGGGATAGATTAAAAAGGCCTAGGAGGAAATAAAAGACTGAAGCAGGGGTGTTTCTGGGACACGAAGTGAAGGCACTTCGGACCCACACGAACAACGGATGGAAAAACCAACGGAGTCCAAACGAGACGAGATTTGAGAGGCGGGTTGCACACAACAAAACAACAACACACAAAACAACCTCGCGGCACACCGGTAACGTTAAACGCCCGAACAACAAAGTAGGCCTACGGGACGTCACGGACACGTGAGGGAGCTCCGGAACGCGAAACGGACAACGGGAAGAAACACGCGGAACCGGATGCAACCGACAACACAAATGCAATGCGATGCACATGTCTACATGATATGCATGAATGCCACACACTCACACAACAAAACGATGAAAACCCGAAATACAAAGAACCCGGAATGGAAATAGATGAAGCCGGAGATATATTATATACCCAAAAGGGAAAGTATTACATCCGGGGCATTACAAACTCTCCTCTACTACAAAAAGATCTCGTCCCGAGATCTAGGACTGGAAAAAGGAAGGGTACTCGGAACGAAGATGATCTTCTCGTTCCCAGGTAGCTTCTCGGTCGGTGTGATGTTACCACTTGACTTTCAGAAACTTGATGGACTTGTTGCGGGTCTTGCGTTCGGTTTCTTCGAGAATTGCAACAGGATGCTCTCGGTAGGACAGGTCTTGTTGAAGATCAATCTCTTCAAACGGAATCATGCGCTCAGGTGCCTTGAAGCATTTGCGAAGTTGAGACACATGGAAGACATCATGAACATTTGCAAAGTTTGAAGGGAGCTCAAGCTGATAGGCTAGATCGCCTCTCTTGTCAAGAATCTTGAAAGGCCTGACGTATCTAGGAGCAAGTTTTCCTTTGATACCGAATCTTTGGGTTCTTTTCATCGGAGAAACTCGGAGATAGACATGATCACCGATGTCGAAAGCCAAATCACGATGCTTGCCGTCATAGTAGCTCTTCTGACGCGACTGAGCGGCCTTGAGATTCTCACGTATGACTTTGCACATTTCTTCGGCTTCTGAGATCAATTCATTGCCAAGGAGTTGGCGTTCGCGTGTTTCAGACCAGTTGAGAGGGGTACGGCACTTTCTGCCATAGAGAATTTCAAATTGTGCTTTGCCTGCACTTGCTTGAAAGCTGTTGTTGTAAGAGAACTCGGCAAATGGAAGGCAGTCTTCCCATTTCATGCCGAAGGAGATGACACAGGCTCTGAGCATGTCTTCTAGAATCTGATTCACACGCTCGACTTGACCACTAGTCTGAGGGTGAAATGCAGTGCTGAACCTGATCTTCGTGCCCATGGCGGACTGAAAGGAGTCCCAGAATCTAGATGTGAACAAGCTTCCACGGTCTGAGGATATCAGTTGAGGAATGCCATGAAGGGACACAATTCTGGAAGTGTACAGCTCTGCAAGTTGAGCTGCATTGATTGATTCTTTGACTGGAAGAAAGTGAGCAACTTTGGTAAGCTTGTCAATCACCACAAAGATAGCATCATTTCCTCGCTTGGATTTAGGAAAGCCAGTGACGAAGTCCATTTCAATGTGGTCGAACTTCCACTCGGGAATAGGAAGAGGTTGGAGAAGACCGGCTGGACGTTGATGTTCTGCTTTCACTCTTCTGCAAACATCACATTCATTCACGAATTGGGCAATCTCCCTTTTCATGCGTGTCCACCAGTAAGATTGCTTGAGATCTTGATACATCTTGGAACTTCCAGGATGAATAGGAAGGAGAGAATCATGAGCTTCTTCCATTATGAGCTTCCTGAGATCACCTTTGGGAACAACGAGTCTGTCCTCGAAGAACAAGGTATCTCTCTCATCAACACGGAAGCACTTGTATTTTGGAGTGCCCTTTGCAATCCCATGTTTCACCTTCTTCACCATGGTATCACTGAGCTGGGCCTCACGGACTTGATCTTCCAAGGTAGGAGCAATTTGGAGATTTGCAAGAAAACCCTGCGGAACAACTTGGAGGTTGAGCTTCCTGAATGCTTCACAAAGCTCAGGCTGGTATGGCTTGATAAGAAGGCTGTTGCAATATGCCTTTCTGCTCAAAGCATCTGCAATCACATTCGCCTTGCCTGGAGTATACTCGATGCTGGGGTTGTACTCTTGGATCATTTCGACCCAACGAGTCTGGCGGAGGTTCAGATGCGGCTGTGTGAAGATGTACTTCAAGCTCTTGTGATCGGTGAAGATGTCGACCTTTCTGCCCAACAACAGATGTCTCCACGTAATCAGAGTATGTACCACAGCTGCTAGCTCGAGATCATGTGTGGGATAGTTCTTCTCACTGGGCTTGAGCTGCCGAGAAGTATATGCCACAATTCTCTTATCTTGCATAAGTACACCACCAAGACCTTGAAGAGAAGCATCGCAAAATACTTCATAGGGCTTGGTTTCATCCGGAGGAGTCAGAACTGGAGCAGAGACAAGCTTCTCTTTGAGGGTTTTGAAAGCCACTTCACATTCGGGAGACCAAAAGTATTTGACATTCTTCTGAAGCAGGTTGGAAAGAGGCTTGGCAATCTTGGAGAAGTTCTCAACAAACCTTCTGCAATAGCTGGCAAGACCCAGAAAACCGCGGAGCTGCTTGACGTTCTGAGGAGCTTCCCAGTTGACAATTGCTTCAACTTTCTCGGGATTAACCGCAATATCGTCAGCTGAGATGATGTGGCCCAGGTACAAAACCTTATCGAGCCAAAACTCGCACTTTGAGAACTTGGCATAGAATTTATGCTCTCGGAGTCGATCAAGAACTAGTCGTAAGTGCTTTTCGTGATCTTCTTCATTCTTGGAAAACACCAGAATATCATCCAGATACACAAGCACAAACTCGCCAGTATAGGGGTTGAAGATGTAATGCATCATCCTTGAAAAGGTGACATGACGGTATACTCGTATGAACTGTAGCTCGTTCTGAAGGCCGTCTTGGGAATGTCTTCCTCGCGAATGCGAATTTGATGATAGCCCATTCGGAGGTCAAGCTTAGAGAACACTTTAGCTCCTTTGAGCTGCTCAAAGAGTTCGTTGATGTTGGGGAGCGGATATTTGTTCTTAATCGTCTTCTTGTTCAATGGCCGGTAGTCAACACAGAGACGCTCCGTGCCATCTTTCTTCTTGACAAATAAGACACCACAGCCCCACGGAGACGTACTAGGCCTGATGAGACCCATACTCTCCTGCTTATCAAGCTGCTTCTTCAATTCCTTCAATTCATCCGGAGAGAGCTTGTACGGACGCCGGCATGCAGGCTCAGTGCCCGGCTCGAGTTCAATGACAAACTCCACCTGACGGTGTGGAGGCATGCCTAGAAGTTCTTCAGGAAAGACGTCTTGATATTCGTTCACCACCGGAATTTGATTTATGGCATTAATTTCGCCCTTATCATTGAGAGAGAAAAGCCGGATAGTGTTATCCCTGGAGGCGAAGATAATCACATCTTCATCAGAATGAGTCAACTTGACTTCCTTTTGAGCACAATCAATGTGAGCATCGTGCTGAGAAAGCCAATCCATTCCGAGGATGAGGTCGATGTCAGAATTACCAAGAACCACCGGAGAAGCCAAAAATCGATAATCACCCATGCGAATAGAAACATCCGGAGCATATAATCTAGAAGTCATGCATCTTCCCGGAGAAATCACTTGCAACTCCCTTGGCAAGGCCATGGTGCCCACATTATACTTGGATGCAAAAGGGAATGACATGAAAGAATGTGAAGCACCCGAATCAAATAACACTTTAGCTGGAAAAGAGTTCACTGGAAGGTTACCCAAAATGACATCAGAAGAAGCCTCCGCTTGTGCTGCATTCATCAGATTAACCCTTGCAGACTTTGGATCCTGCCTGACAATAGCTGAACTCATAGGTGGAGGAGGTGGAAGACGCTTCGGATTCGGACATCTGTTGGCATAGTGACCTTTCTGAGTGCATTTGTTGCAAGTCACTTCTGAGAGAGGACGGAAATGAGAGCCACTTGACTTGGAGCCTTGAGACTGAAACTGCTTCTTCGACTGGTTGCTCGGGTTGGGTGGGTGGGAGAAACCACGACCACTAGAGTTCTTGTTGTTGGAGTTGTTGAAGTTGCTGGAGTTGTTGTATGGAGCTCGAATCACTGGAGGAGGAGGAAGCCAGAATTTCTGATGCTTCGAGACCAACTGAGACGATGAGGAAGAGTGAACAGCATCTCGAATTCTCTTCTTAGAAGCCTCCATCTTAAGCTGAGCTGCTTCTTGTTTCAAAGCCATGTTATAGAACTTGTCGAATTCATCTGGCTCGAACAAAGTGAGAGCAAGCTGAAGTTCATCTTTGAGACCTCCACGGAACTGATAGATTTTACTCTTGGCATCAGGAATGTCTTGCTTAGCATAGCGAGCGAGGTTTTGGAACTTGACATTATACTGATAGACTGTCATGGAGCCCTGCTTGAGGTTGCGGAATTGCTCACGCATACCCTCGATGACACTTGTAGGAATGTGGTGCGAGCGGAAATCCTTGCAGAAATTCTCCCAAGAGATCACTTGACCCGGCCTGGAGTCTTTGTACTGCTGCCACCAGTCAGCTGCTTGATCTTTCAGTTGGAAGGCTGCAAACTTCACATAGTCATCTTCTTTCACGTTACTGCACTCAAAATGCTTCTTTATGTCGGTCAACCAATCCTCAGCATCAAGAGGGTCGACACAGTAACTGAAAGCTTTAGGATTGTTAGCCAGGAACTGGTTGAGGGTAGCATGGTGCTGCTGGAAGAAGTTGCCTTGGTTCACTGGAACACCCTGATTAGCTTGATTAGCTTGCATCATCTGCATCATCAGCTGAGTGTTCTGAGCAGTAGTCTGCATAATTGCTCTCCAAGCCTCAGGCGGAGGAGGAGGGGAAGGAGGATGATCTGGGACCTCTTCCACCTCTGGGTTAGCGTTGGGAACCTTTTTCGGAGCCATCCTGTAAGAGATGACCATGAATCAGCAATTGATTGACAAAAGGAATAAGCTGAATCAATGGAATGAATTGCAACAAGTCTACACAATAATCATTCGAACAGTAAGAACGAATGAAATCATCCGAACAAGTGGAACGAATGATATTCTTAGTTAAATGATAACATCAATCTTCACGAGAAGCCACATAGGGATCAAAAGGATAAAATAAGAAAAACAACAAGGTACAGATGGGAACAAACACAAGAGAGGAGTTTCGTTCTAACATCTTTGTGCTGAAAGCATATGAACGCGTTACGAAAAGGTTTTGCAATCCCCGGATCAGCATAGCCAAGGACCCTTTAAGATGCAACTCCTGATAGTAACATCGGTCATATAACCCCTTCACTCAATGTCGAACCCCGAACTCACTAACCTGCATTCGTTGGAAGAATGCCTACGATCTACTAGATAAAACCCACCTATAGATTTCCGAAAGATTCCAGTTATGCAATCAGGTGTTGGGGATACACGGGAAGCACCGCGCAATCAACTCTAAACCTACATCCAGGTGTATCCATCCTTCAACACATAACCAGTCTTTCTCGGAAACTGTGTACCTCGGACCTTCGAAAATCATCCACTATAACAAGCTATGGCAATACTCCCGAACTACCTCCCCAGTACTGGGTGATGTCGGGGTTATCTTGCCACTGGCCGTATAGGGGAGATTTTCGATGTCGGCCGTCTTAAGTATTTAGTACTGTCGCGATATGCTTGTTACAATGATACCCCGAAGCTCAACTCCTCGGTAACAGGAGGCATCGAGAACAATATCCTTGTCACAAGAACATCGAAACAATCCCAGAATACTCGCGGGATTCCTAAAAAAAATTTTTGTGCAAATTTTGAAGATAGGAGAGACAAGAGTAGACGTCAGGAGTCCTCACCAGAGAGAAAGGGGATGAGAAGCAAAGAAATCCTACTCTCCGATATAATATAGGACTCAAAAAGTTTTCAGTGTGTGCCTAGACTCGACCGTCAACGATTCGATCAAACAGTGGGGGCTCTTAGGTCGGAGAAGGCTCTGATACCAACTTGTAATGCCCAGGATGGAGTTATACCTCCTACGTGTCGAGGCACGACTTAAAGGCATAAATCCATCCTAGAATGATCTCAAGTTCGGTAATCTTTACACAACTCATGTAAAAGAGGGGATAGTAAACTGAAAATAGTTGGCTTACACTCGCCACGTCATAGAATTACAGTACAAGTCTCAAACATCATACATTAAGAACATCACAACCCTCTAAGGGCAAAAGCCAAATGTCAAAGTACCAAACTTAGATAAATAAAACCACAGGCAGATCGAATCCTAGTAAGAGACTCCACTACTGATCGTCCGGGTAGCGCACATAGTACCGACTACGCTCCTCGTCGTACTCCCAATCCAGCTCGGTGCCATCACCTGGATAGCTCACAGCTGGACCTGCATCTGGTGTGTGAAGTAACTGTGAGCCACAGAGGACTCAGCAATCCCGTCTCCGGGTAACAAGACTATCAAAGCCTTTGGGTGAGGAAAAGGCTGAAGAAAAGAATAAGTCTGCAGCAGCAACTAGCATCTAGCTTACGTGAGTGAGAGCGAGAAGAGAAGGCCTCGGCGAGAAGTGATCACGAAGTGATCCTAGCTACAAGCTCCACAAGCATAACCCCTCCGTGTTCAACTCCCGAATCCCTATTCGGAAACTGACAGTCACGGAACACATGTTGGTAGTGTATTAGTAACATTGTGTCAAGTTATCTACAACCGGAATTAACAAGCTCCCATCTGCCACATAACCGCGGGCACGGCTTTCGAAAGTTCAAACCCTGCAGGGGTGTTCCAACTTGACCCATTACAAGCCCACGATCCGCGGAGTCGCAACTCCAAAGTGGGAAGACCCGAGTATCCTCGGAATCCCGTGCTCAAGATATACCGAGCTAAGGTAAGGCTAATCCAGCAAATCCTCCCGGCGTGCCGACACCCTGATAGTAGCCGCGCGTATCTCGTCTCAGGCCACGACCGGATGAGACATCCTACGGGTTTTTACCAGACCTCGAGTTTCCTTGAGGTGGCCCCGCAGTCCGCTCATTTCGGACCAACACTCATGAGGAGCACTGGCCCGGGGTTGTTGATTAAGAAAAAGGGTTTATAACTCCCTATGCAAGTTTAGTTTGTTATTAGGCAAATAGTACCAATGTTGGGACTTGCTGGAAAAGACTTAGCACTTAGCGGTTTATCGAGGGGGTCCCATACACCCCAACCGTGTTAGGAACGCATAATCAAGGAACATAATACCGGCTTATACGGATCCTAACGGCATGAGTGGAACAAATCACCAAGCAAAAGGATTAGCCTTCCACCCTTGCCAATATATAGATGATTTCATTTTAAGCATTTATATAGTGTGATATAACCCAACCAAACTTCAACATGAAGCAAGCATCTTCGATCTTCACCTGCAACTAGCAATGCTATAAGAAGGGCTGAGCGAAGCGTACTTAGCCAAGCAACGGTTTGCATAGGTAGGTTGGTTAAACATGGCAATGGTTACAAGTAGGAGGCTGACAAGAAGATCATGGGCATCGAGGCAAAACTATAGATCGAGACTACTAGCAATAGGCAAAGATAGTAATGTTATCAGGGTTCGGTCATCTTGCCTGAAGAGAAGTCGTTCGGATCGAAAGAAGGGTCCTCGTGCTCAACCTCGTTGGAAACCTCGTGCTCAACCTCGTACTCGGTCTCGGCTTCCGGCTCTAAACAAAACAATCACACCAAGCACCAATCAACAAGATGCAATGCGCACTCGAAAAAGATGAATGCATGATGGATGCACTAAGGATGCACATGGAGCACGTAAAATATCACTCGAGCAAATCACCTCAAAACAAGATAACAATCTGATATTATTAATCTACACAGAAAATCAATCAAGTTTGATATAAGACTCGCTGAAATCGGAGTTACGGGCTAAAAGTTATGCCCGAAACAAGATTTGAGCGAAAACTGAAAATTACAGCAACATAGCAACTTCGGAGCTCAAAATAATTAAGCTACAGCACCCAAAAAGCATGGCAAAGGACATGAACACAAACTAGACATATAGTATAGCAACTAAGTCCAAACGTGCACCCCAACGGAGCCATGGATCAATAGCAATGATCTTGGACATATTGAACTTGACAATAAAATTCTGGCAGCAGAATTTTATTGAAACTTTAGAGCAAAAGATAAACATGCTACAGCCACTTAAATGGACATGTGAGGACATGGATGGAAAGACAACAATATATACTACAAGGAACAATCAAAGTCCACTCCAAAACTAACATGCTTTGTCCTAGAGCAGCACACGAACATGGCATCGGAACGTTACAGATTTCAGACTTAGTGAAAAACCACTAAGTCCTAAAACAGCAATATCATCATGGCATATACAAGAGCATGTTTAAGTCACCTCGAAACTAAACATGGCAAAGGGTAAGCACCTCATCAAAGTGCACATGAAGGTGATCCCGAAACACACAAGCATGCATCATAGAGGTGAACACAACGATTGCAACGAGCTCAACAAGATGTCATTTCATAACAAGTGAAAACACATCACATGAACATGGCACTTTGCAACGATGATAACAAGGCAATAATAAATCTACCATGCAACCTATCACAAGCAACACGTAGTTCATGGCAAGACGAACACGTGGACATGTCATTTGCATCATTTGGACAAACGAGCTAAAAGATATCACATGGCAAAGGTGGCATAAAAATAACACATAACAGCAGTTTATATCATGATGCACTCTTGCAACAGCAAAACAAGCACCTAGATGATCTCTAACATGCATGACAACAACATAGGAAACGTAGAGCACATCTCCACGAACGTCTGGACATATTACACGCGCAAAACGGAGCATCAGGCAAAAAGTTATGCATGGTCAAACATTGCATCTCAGAACAATTAACAGGGACTTAGTGATGGGGAAACAACCTCAGATCTGGATCTGGATCAGGAAAAAAATGGAGTGGGCCGGATGGGGATCTGGGGGTCCGGCGGCCCGGTTGGAGCTGCGGCGCGGCGGGAATCGGCCTTGGGCCCGCGGTGGTGCGGCGGCCCACTGGCGAGGAGGCGTGGGAGCAGGAGCGCACGGCCAGCTGCGGCCTGGAGCGGCGGGGATGAGAGGGCCGGCCCACGCGGCTCGGCTCGGGCCGGTGGCTGGCCTGGCGACGCGAGGCGGAGGGAGGCTGCGGCGGCCTGCGCGTCGGGCCGGAGGGGAGGCGGCCTGGTGAGGCGGGGCGAGGCCCACCCGGGGCGGGAGGCGATGCGAGGCGCCCGGGAGGCTGCGGCGAGTCGGGCCTGGCCCAGGGCGACGGCGAAGTGGTCCCAACTGGGGCTGGACCGAAGCGAAGTGGCGAGGCGATGCCAGCCCGATGCGGTGGAGCGACGCGGAGGCCGAGGAGCCCAGCGCTCGATCTCCACGCGCGGGAGGATTGCGGCGAGCGTTGACTGCGCAGATCGAAGATCTGGCGACGGCTGGACCCAGCGATGATTGCGGCGGCGGTCGGCTCGATCGGCCGGCGCGATTTCAGGAGGAGGAAACTGGATGAGCACGGAAAAAGAGGAGGGGGGAAGATTGGATCTGAGAAAAAAATAGGGGATGCCAAAAATAGACCTAGGGGGTCTATATATAGCAGTTTTTCTCGGGTTAGGGGGATTTAGGGGCGTTAGGAGCCCTCCAATCGCGATCCGACGGATCCGATCGCGGGGATAGATTAAAAAGGCCTAGGAGGAAATAAAAGACTGCAGCAGGGGTGTTTCTGGGACACGAAGTGAAGGCACTTCGGACCCACACGAACAACGGATGGAAAAACCAACGGAGTCCAAACGAGACGAGATTTGAGAGGCGGGTTGCACACAACAAAATAACAACACAAAACAACCTCGCGGCACACCGGTAACGTTAAACGCCCGAACAACAAAGTAGGCCTACGGGACATCACGGACACGTGAGGGAGCTCCGGAACGCGAAACGGACAACGGGAAGAAACACGCGGAACCGGATGCAACCGACAACACAAATGCAATGCGATGCACATGTCTACATGATATGCATGAATGCCACACACTCACACAACAAAACGACGAAAACCCGAAATACAAAGAACCCGGAATGGAAATAGATGAAGCCGGAGATATATTATATACCCAAAAGGGAAAGTATTACATCCGGGGCATTACAAAAGTTCAGGTACAAAATTAGAACAGGCTACAATCAAATGTACTGGCACATCAATGCTTCACACCCATAGCTCGGATTTAACTAGTATCTGACAAGATTCAGTTGTTACCTCAAATTAGAGCACATCCAGGCAGCTAGCCGTGCCTCTTCTCCCAAAAGAAGCAGTGGCGTCCGTCGTGCGATGGAGTAGGCCCTGTGCCATCCATCGTTCCGAGCAACACGGGGAAAGTCTGATAGTGACTCCTGTAACGGACGTCGTCGACGGACCCTGGCACCAGCGGCGGCGACATGACTTAGATTGATGGATTGACCACTTCTTCGACATGCACGAACACTCGATACAGGTACATCCCTAACGTGGTCCGCCGCGGCCTCGGTGGCGACGAAGAGTACAACCCCAGTTCCTGCATCGGTATCTCAACACCAATCACCTTCGGTATGGTGGACGGCTTCTTCATCCATGCCATAACCGTAAGAGCCCAGCTGTCTGGAGAAACAAACATACTTACGAGCTCACCTCCGAGGTCGTTGATAAGCTCATTCATGGACTCACTGTTCCAAGCACGTCGAGGCATGCCATGGAAGGTAAGCTTTGTTAAAAACTCAAGCTCAGAGGGCATCGAGCCCCATCCTGGGTGCCACTAATCAAAGCTCACCAGCGCGCCATCGTAGAACAAACGCCGGGAAGATTCAAACACACGACTGCAGTCGAAAGTTGTCCGGAACCTGACGAAGAAATCAACCGGTGGCGGACAGACTTCAACGAGCAAGTCACTTCTTTGGATGCCGTGCGCAATACCAAGAGCTTTGACAAGGTCATCCGGCGAGACGGGAGGACGGTCGCCATTGATGGTTACCATCAGCACTTTGCCGGCAAACTGGTTGTCAAGCGCCGCCATGCCACCGTTGAGCGACAGCACGCGGCGACCGAAGGCAGGACGGACCTCAGGATCTCCGGCTCGGAGATCCGTGTTGACCGGCGACATGATAGTGAGCTTGAGTACAAGGAGTACAGGAAGGGGATTTGGGGGAACTGGAGTAGGAATCGAGATTCCAGAGGTGGGGGAGGGGCGGGAGATTGGGGATGAAAAGGTAGCTTGAATTTCGAACACGTGCCAATATGCTCTCTGCGCGCAAGCGCACGAAAACACCGGTGGCGCCCACATGTCGGCCTAAGAGTCCTTATTCAATCTTTTTTGGAGAGCCCGGCCTTTTTTTAGGATCTTTTGAGAGCCCGGCCTGAGAGTCATAATTGACCCGTTTGGCATTGCATTACTACTCGGCCCATATTCAACGACACCTCACTGGCCCAAACAAGTGTACATCATCGAAAAGACACTGAGCTCAAATTATATAACTTGAAAAAAGGAGATACACTCTGAACACTGGAGAATGGTAATGCCCTCATTTAGCCCACCAGTAGTTCGAGACAGTAAACAGTTCGAAACAACGATATATACAACATTCAAACACTGACTAGTGACTACTACTGACATAAACAACAAGACATGATAGTTCATAAAAAGTCTTGCTACACGACCAAAACGCATCCATCTGCAGCGCTCAGACTCTCGTGATCCAAACGAGAATGACATTCTAAACAGAGCCAACTATTACATAGTAAGAGTGGCATAGACGAGGATGACCAAATGACAAGGAATACGCATAACAAAAGAAAGAACTACCCATCCAGAACAAGCAGCAAAGACAACAAAGTCATTCGAAGAGATGATCCAACACCATCATAATTTGCAGCCCCGCTTCAGCGACCAATGATCCGGAGACACCAGTACCACACCCTTTTGACGCAACAGCCCAATTACCTATCAACCTGAAGGCTTGAACCACATCACCGCCTGTCGTAATTGAGACATCCAAGGATCAAAGTTAATCCGGATGCCTTTGTCATTCTGACCTTCTTTGGCTACACGCTGTATCGTTGACAATCAGGGGAGTTTGCTCCCGAACTCTGATGGGCCTCTAACCCCTCGTTGGTTACCCCAAGTGGAAGGTGTGAGATGCAGTGTTGTGGAAGTTTTTCCCTTAGCAAAGATGCCAATGATCGAATCCCCAGAGACTCCTAGGTTCAACAAGTAGGTGTCAACTGCTAACGGCACCAGATATTAGCTATCAACGTGGACCTGCACACAGATACAAGTAACTTTGCTCCCAACGAGTACAGAGAGGTTGTCAATCCGTCCGGCCTTGTAGTTCACAAAGGATTAAAAGCAAATGATAGTAGTGATAGATAATGTTTGCAATAGTAAGTAAAAGCGAAAAATAAATAGCGGATGTGATCAATGATGGTAATATGGACCGGAGTCTCATGATGTTCACTAGTGATGTCTCTCTCCCAAAAGACGATAAAACAACTATGTGAGGTGAACGAATTACAGCTGGGCAATTGACAGGACCACGAATGCAAACCAATGCTGACTACATTGCAAGAAAGGTTAAGGTTCAAAGCATGGGCGGTACGCCAAAGTAAGTAGACCAAAATCCATCAATATCTACTACTAATCATCCACCTTGAGATATCTATCCAGAACATCTCGCTGGTATTAAGTTGCGAGTCCCACCCATAGTGTAAACTCAAAGCAACAGACAACTGCATTAAAAGAACTTTGCGTAAAGTAAACAATCCTTGCACCCGCGGGCACAAGCACCGTTGTTTTCCCCCTTGTGGCAACAGCACATCCCCTAGACTCATGTTTCTGTCACTCAAGCTAGTCATCGAGGGGCATGAACCCACAATCGAGCATAACGTTCCCTCTTGGAGTCACTACCTACTACTTGGCCAAAGCAATAAATAACAACGGAGAACATGCAAGAATTACTTATGAACATAAATATAAAAGAGGTAGATCAAATATATTACTCAATCACAATCTGAACATAATCTCATAATCCATCGGATCCCAGCAAACTCAACATAGCAACAGCATAAGGATTAGATATGTGCCTTGATCATGTAGGGCAGCTCATGAGGACTAATTAGTGAAGCACAAGAACAGGAGGAGAACATCACATAGCTACTAGTCATGGACTCATGGTCCAAGGGAGACTACTCACAACTCATCCGGGAGGGGTCCATGGTGGTGGAGAGGCTCCCGATGGTGATCCTCCCCTCCGGCAGGGTGCCGGGAAGAGTTCTCCTGGTGCTCCCGATCTTGGAAGCGGCGGCGGCGGCGGAACATAGATGAGATCGCGAAAAAGATTTCCCGTCCCGAGGGTTTCGATGGACGCTCTAAATATGTGCCAAAGGGGGGCACCAGACGGGGCTCGGGGGGCCCAGGCGCCCCCCCGGCGCGGCCCAGGGGGGGCGCGCCGCC
>LR738715.1:715248110-715259770 GCA_902687465.1 Secale cereale | reverse complement strand
CCCCCCCCCCCCCCCCCGGCAAACTTGTGCGCGAGGAACATTCCTTCTGCTTAAGAGGGAAAGAAAAAGAGGAGGGAAAACAAGTATAGGGCCTTTCGGCGTGCTAATTCTTACCGGGTATGTGTGTTGCACATGATGCCAAACAATGCATGCAAATAGCGAAGAAAAGCATGGAAAAGGCAAATAGTGCGGAACACAAAAGCTTTACTGATGCACGGGATCTGCGCCCGGCTTTGTACAAAGGGTTACATGCAACAGCGGCAAGGCTTGTACAAAAGGTGGTTGCCGGAGCGGATCACGGCAACCGCGCCTTATGGGTGAAACTTGCGAAGATGCTCTATGTTCCAGAAGTTGCTCACCGATAAGCCTTCTTCGGTCTCAAGGCGGACAGCGCCGGGCCTTGTTACTTGTCTCACCCGATAAGGGCCTTCCCACTTCGGCGTCAACTTGTTGGAATTCTTGGCGGACTGAACACGCCGAAGAACAAGGTCGCCTTCCTCGAGACTCCTGGCCTTAACCTTGCGGCTATGATAGCGACGCAAGGCTTGCTGGTATCGAGCAGCTCGTACAGCAGCCTGCAGACGTTCCTCCTCTAGGAGCAACGCGTCATCTTGTCGCAGTTGCTCTTGCTCGAGCTCATCATAAGCGAGCACCCGAGGAGATCCGTATACGAGTTCCGTGGGGAGAACTGCCTCTGCCCCATAAACTAGGGCAAAGGGTGTCTGTCCGGTGGCTCGATTTGGTGTCGTTCTGATTGACCAAAGAGCCGCCGGCAACTCCTCTATCCAGTTTCTTCCGCACTTGCGCAGCCTGTCAAAGGTCCTTGTCTTGAGTCCGCGCAGCACTTCAGCATTTGCCCTCTCTGCTTGACCGTTGCTCCTCGGGTGAGCAACAGAAGCGAAGCAGACCTTGGCGCCAAGGTCTTGGACGTACTGCATGAAGGTGCGACTAGTGAATTGCGTGCCGTTGTCGGTGATGATCCTGTTAGGGATCCCAAAACGGCAAACAATCGACCTGAAGAACCTGACCGCTGACTGTGCTGTCACCTTTCTCACTGGTTCCACTTCTGGCCACTTTGTGAACTTGTCGATTGCAACGTACAAGTACTCAAAGCCCCCGACAGCACGGGGGAAAGGGCCGAGGATATCGAGCCCCCAGACCGAGAAGGGCCAGGACAAAGGGATCGTCTGGAGAGCTTGAGCTGGCTGATGAATTTGCTTAGCATGGAACTGGCACGCTTCACACTTGGTTACTTGTGCAGTTGCATCTTGGAGGGCTTCTGGCCAATGGAACCCTTGCCGGAACGCCTTCCCGGCAAGTGCCCTTGCGCCAATGTGGTGGCCACATATGCCTCCATGTATCTCTGCCAACAGCTTCTGTCCATCTTCTCTGGAAATGCACTTCAACCTGACACCATTGAGCCTTCTTCTGTACAACTCGTTGTCCACGAACTGGTACATACTTGACTGCCTGGTTATCTTCTCTATCTCCTCTGGGTCGTCGGGAAGTTCTCCAGTTTGCAGAAAACGGACGATCTGCTGCGCCCATGCCGGAGCCTGAGGCTCAACGGCAAGGACTAAAGGCATGAGGGCCGCTGCGGGAACCCCAGCTTCTACGGCAAGAACCTCTGGTTCTGCCGGAGCTGATGGTCCCCCGGCAAGCTCGCCGGGGCGAGTCTTGTCGGGAACGCTTGCTTCAACTGTACAGACCCTAGGATCTGCAGGAGCAAACTGTTCCTCAGCGTTCTGATCGTTGATCTTGGGGACCTTGGCGGCGGCCTCGGGAAGATCCGCCGGCAAGTAGTCGCCGGAGACCAACTTTCTCTTCTTGTGCTGCCCAATTGATGGTGTAACGGATGGCTGAGTCAGCTTGAGCAGGAAGGTCCCTGGTTCGACTGGTAACTTCATCGCAGCACACTTTGAAAGGCCATCTGCAATGTCATTCTGAGCTCTCGGGACGTGCTCCATTTGCAGACCTTCAAAGTGTTCTTCAAGCTTCCTCACTTCATCTACATAAGCTTCCATCAAAGGGCTCTGGTAACTCTTGTTGACTTGTCGGACCACCAACTGAGAATCTCCCCGCACAATCAGCTTCTTGATCCCAAGTTCGGCCGCAATCCTGAGGCCGGCAAGCAAGCCCTCATACTCTGCAGTATTGTTTGTCGCTTGCTCCCTGGGAAAGTGCATCTGGATAACATACTTGAGGTGTTCTCCGGTGGGCGCTATGAGTACCACGCCGGCACCGGCGCCTTGCAGCGAGAAGGCACCATCAAAGTACATTACCCACTCACTTGCCGCTTCTTGTACAGGAACACTTGTCTCTGGAACTTCTTCATCAGGCGTTGGGGTCCATTCAGCTATGAATTCTGCCAAAGCTCGGCTCTGTATAGTTGAAGTACTTTCAAATTTGAGACCAAAGCTTGACAGCTCCAGTGCCCACTCGACGATCCTGCCTGTTGCTTCTGGATTGTGCAATATCCTCTTCAGCGGAAAGCGAGTGACCACTGTTATCTCGTGTGCTTGGAAGTAATGGCGCAGCTTTCTCGAGGCCATGAGGAGGCCGAAAAGCAACTTTTGCACCCCAGAGTATCTTGATCTAGCCCCTTGTAAAAGGGAGCTTACAAAATACACTGGGCGCTGCACCATTTTCTTCCGCACTTCTCCTTGTTCTTGCGCAAAGTTGTCCTTGTCGGGGTCGGAGCTTGTCGGAGGAGCCCCCTGCTTGTCGCTGGATTCGCTTGCCGGTGGTGCGAGCTCCTCGTCGGCCTCCCTCTCCACTACTAACGCAGCACTAACCACTTGATTGGTTGCTGCTAGGTATAGCAGCAACTTCTCTTGTGGCCTAGGTGCGACAAGTATTGGAGTGGAGGATAGGTATCCTTTCAAGTCTTGCAGCGCTGCCTCCGCTTCCGGAGTCCATTTCATAGGACCTGCCTTCTTCAAGATTTTGAAGAAAGGAAGGGCGCGTTCTGCAGACTTTGAAATGAACCTACTGAGGGCAGCCACACAACCTGCAAGTCTTCTTACATCCTTGACGCGCTTCGGGGCTTCGATCTGCTCGATGGCTTTAATCTTGTCGGGGTTGGCTTCAATTCCCCTCTGTGACACAAAGAACCCGAGAAGCTTGCCAGAGGGGACTCCAAAGACGCACTTCTCGGGGTTCAACTTAAGCTGGATCTTGCGCAGATTCTCAAATGTCTCTTCCAAATCTTGGATCGGTGTATCTTTGCTCTTGCTCTTGACCACTATGTCATCCATGTAGGCTTCTACGTTTCTGTGGATCTGTGGCTCAAAAGCAGTGTAGACTACTCTTGCAAATGTGGAGCCTGCATTCTTCAATCCAAAGGGCATGCGTATGAAACAATATGTGCCGCATGGAGTGATAAATGCAGTCTTCTCTTCATCTTCCTTGGCCATGAAAATTTGGTGGTAGCCTGAATATGCATCAAGGAAAGAGAGCAGCTCACATCCGGCAGTGGAGTCAACAATCTGGTCACTGCACGGCAAGGGAAATGGATCCTTGGGACATGCTTTATTCACATCGGTGAAGTCTATACACAGTCTCCACTTCCCGTTGGCCTTACGCACGACAACTGGGTTTGCTAACCACGTCGGATGGATCGCGCCTCTAACTAGGCCCGCTGCTTCTAGCTTCTTGATTTCTTCGGCAATGAGTTCTTGGCGCTCCACGGCTTGCTTTCTGACCTTCTGCTTGACGGGCCGCGCATGATGACAAACAGCAAGCTTGTGCTCAATTACCTTCCTGGGAACACCGGGGATGTCAGATGGTTGCCAAGCAAACACATCGACATTCGCCCGCAGGAAGGCAACGAGCGCGCTTTCCTATTTGCTGTCGAGTGTAGCACTGATGGTGAAGGTACCACCAGTGCCATCCTCCTTTGCGGACACCTTCTTGGTTGCCGGTGGAGCGGCCATCCCCTTCTTGCACTTGCCGGTGGAGCTCGATGGAACGTCCTCGACGGCAGCGCAGCACTCCGAAGAGGTGCGGTTGCCGGACTGGGTCCCAGAGCACTTGCCGGACTTGGTCTTGGTCTTCTTCCCCCCGGGAGCTTCACCGGCAAGTGTACTGCTCTCCGCCGCGGCTACTGCATCCCGGTAGATCTTGTCGACGCAGATAAGCGCGTCCTTCTTGTCGCCATGGACAGTGATGACGCTTATCGGCCCCGGCATCTTGAGTACGTTGTAGGCGTAGTGGGAAGCTGCCATGAACTTGGCGAGGGCAGGACGTCCAAGTATCCCATTGTATGGCAATGGGATATCGGCAACATCGAAGGTTATCCTCTCCGTCCTGAAGTTGAGCTCCCCGCCAAAGGTCACTGGCAGAGTTATCTTCCCCTTGGGCTTGCTCCTCCCCGGGTTTATTCCTTGGAACGAACCGGTCTCTTCGAGCTCGCCATCTGGGATTTGGAGTTTCTTGATCACAGCAGAGGAGATCAAGTTTAAGCCGGCCCCGCCGTCAACCAACATTTTGGTGACCTTGAGGTTGCGGATGGTTGGTGAGACCAACATCGGCAAGCACCCGACCGCAGTGATGCGGTCAGGGTGATCCTCAAGATCAAAAATGATGGGCGTGCTGGACCATTTGAGGAGCCTGCGCGACTCCACGGGCGGCTCAGCTGCATTTACTTCCCTCACCCACTGCTTGAGTTGGCGGTGGGAAGTATGCAGAGAGGCGCCGCCGTCGACGCACAGGACTTCCGTGGCCTTCTGGAACTCCTGCTCGCTGTTATCATCTTCCTCCATGTCATCGTCGTCGTCTTCTTCGTCCTTGTCGCGGCCCCGGGGAGGTCGATCACCTTGCCGCTGCTTGGCCTTGCCGCGGCGTCCTCCCCGGCCATTAAATGGCCGCTTCTTGCTGGGCTCCCCTCCGCCACCTTGGGCCTTCTCCTTGTCGCGCCGCTCGTACTCAGCTTTCTGCTGCTCGACGAGGTACTCGACGCGTTTGCAGTTGGAGAGGTCGTGGCCCTTGGTGCGGTGGATCTTGCAGTATTGCTTGTCGGAGCCGTCCTGCTTGTCGGCTGCCGCTACAGGGGCAGGCTCCTTGCCGGAGCCGCCAGCCTGTGCTTGCTTGGCGGGAGCCTCCTTGCCGGACTTCTCGACGGCAAGCACTTCCTTGTTCTTCTTTTTCCTATTGTTCCGCCGCCGGCTCTTCTTTGCCGGGGCGGCATCCTCGCTGTCGCTCCCCTCTGCGCCAGCATCCTCCCCGGGGAGTCTCCTCCCCTCTTCGGCGCGCGCGCACTTGTCAGCCAGAGCATAGAGCTCGCTGACATCCCGTATCTTGGTCATTGCCATCTCTTCCCGCATGCGGCGGTTACGCACGTTCTGGTGGAACGCGCTGATAACCGCAGCAGGGTGGACGTCGGGGATGTTGTGCTGCACGCGGCTGAATTGCTGGATGTACTTGCGCAGAGGTTCTCCTTCCTTCTGGGCCAAGATGTGGAGATCGCTCTCCTGGCCGTGGGGTTTGTGGCCGCCCGTGAAGGCGCCAACGAACTGGTGGCAAAGATCTGCCCAAGAAGAAATGGAGCCTTCCGGCAAGTGCATAAGCCAAGAACGAACATTTGGTTTAAGCACTAGCGGGAAGTAGTTCGCCAGTATCTTCTCGTCGCGCCCCCCGGCAGCCTGCACCGCGATGGTGTAAATGCTGAGGAATTCCGAGGGGTGCGTCTTGCCGTCGTACTTCTCCGGTACGTCGGGCTTGAAGTTCTTCATGCTGGGCCACTGGACACGCCGCAGCTCACGGGTAAACGCAGGGCAACCTGCCGCGTACGGCAAGTCGCCTGGTTCACCGGGCACGTGCGTATCGACAGCAGTCCCAGCGCGCTGATCTGATTGTCGCCGGGCTTCTCGGCGGCGCTCGATCATCGTCCGAGCGTCTTCTTGTCGCCGATCGTCAAGGACCTGGCGCTGGTCCCGACGAGCCCGCGGATCCGACGACGCCGTGGAGTCGTCGTCGACGTTGATCCGGCGAGGAGGCGTCTTCTGCTTCCGCGGCGGGGAGTGCACGATGGTTGCACCCCCGGCGGTCTTGTCGCCATCGGCCTTCGTCTTCTCGACTTGCCGCGGCCGTGATGTCGCCGGCTGCTGCGGCGTGTCGTTGTTGGCGAAGGCGATGAGGAAGTTGTCTGCCGCTGGAGGGAAATCGAGGAGCAGTTGTGCTCTTGCGAGCGCTTCTGCTGGAGAGGAGGGGAGCGGGGGCGAGCGGCGCGAGGAGCGGGATATGCTCGGACTCCTAACGGGGTTAGAAGGAGCAGTTTCCCGCCCCGGCGACCGCACCTTGCTCGTGCCCGGACGGTGGTCTGGAGCATCCCGCGAACCTCCGGCTTGCCCTTGCCCCAGCAAGCGGATGGTACCTCCTGTACCACGGCGCTGCTGGGTTGTCGTCTGCTGAGATGGACGTGGCGCATCTACGGACACCGAGGCTCGGTCGTCCGCCTTGTCCTTGGATTTGGTGGTGCCGCGAGTTTCCTCGCCGGCGACCACCCTTCCGACGGCGTCTCCTCCACCCACCGTTGGTTCTGGTGGCGGTGGAACAGACGCAGACGGGCCTCCGACCTTCGAAACCTTCTTCTTCAGGGCCATGTCGCTGTTGTTGACGGAGTTGATGAAGCTGGATAAGTTGATGAAGAATGCGCCCGCGTGAACGCCGGATCAGGTTCGCACAACCTCGATGCCCCCTACCTGGCGCGCCAAAGATGTCGGGGGAAACTGTCCACCACGAGCACCTATGGGACCGGAGCCCCTTGTTCGTGCGGTAAGGGAGCGGAGGGAGCACAAAGAGCAGATCGTAGAGAGCACGCGGGCAGTTTACCCAGGTTCGGGCCGCGACGGACGCGTAAAACCCTACTCCTGCTTAGATTGTATTGAGTGTTGGAGCTCGGGAGCTTGAAGAACTAGCTACACCGAGCGAATGAGCGATCTAGGTTCCGAACCCTTTATACGTTGTGCATGGGCCTCCTTTTATAGCTCAAGGGGT
This sequence comes from Secale cereale, assembly GCA_902687465.1. NCBI lineage: Eukaryota > Viridiplantae > Streptophyta > Magnoliopsida > Poales > Poaceae > Secale > Secale cereale. The sequence goes on along the minus strand of LR738715.1, from coordinate 715,252,774 downwards.
CACCGACAGGTGTCAACGTAGGAGAAAGGGGTAAAAATGTAACTTTGGTGGTAGTTGTAACAATGCGGGAACAGTGGACGAACAGTGGATGAACAGTGGTCATCACCTACTTTGACAGTGGGGGACCAGAGCATTAAATGCCCGTCACCGTCGACCCCAAAAGCGCCCGCCCTTGCGTCTCCGTCCGCCACGGTGGTAGCTTCGTCACCGTGGAACGCCACCGTGTCCCCCAGGCTGCACAGCCATCCGCCACGCGTCCCTGGAATGGCCCCAGGGCGACGCGTGGGCCGATGAGCTGGAGCGCGGGCACACAGTGCAGGCTTCCCCCGGCAAGCACCTTGCCGGGGTCTTGATCTTGTCGGGCCGGGAAGCTTGTCGCTCCCCGGGTCTTGCCGGGGCACAGGGTGCGCCGAGGCGTGTCTCATAAGAGGCAATCTTCTGGTCTTCCTGGCAAGCTCCTCTTGCCAGGGCCTTGAGTTAATGAGGTAATCTTGAGCCTGGGACGGCCTTCCCGGCAAGCTCCACTTGCCGGGGCCTTGATCTTCTGCCTTGCATACTTTGTTTTTGAATGGCTTAATAAGGACCAGAGAGGTTTCCGGCAAGCACGTGGTAGACCCTGCCGCGGGAAGCTGCTACTGCCCGTGCACAAGTTGGGGTACTAAGGTACCCCTATCTTAGTACACCGACAGTGAGGCTGACTTTGGTAACCCGGACACGCTGCCTGGACTGGTGTCACCTCGGGCGCAGGGTCTTGTCACTTCACTATGAGGACCGGATGAATAATAATATTTTGACCATCAAGTGTACCACAGTTGTACTACTACTACTAGTAGTAGGATTAGTAGGAACATAAGTAGTAATCCCGTGCTAGCATGCCTCTGGGTTCACTTCATCCTCCAGGTATCATCCATATTGCAAGCAGAACCAAATTCTCGTTTGCATAGGTCCCACCTGTCAGGAGGGGTGCAGAAATAAAAAGGACTCATAAATTTTCTCGCCACGGTGATTTGAAAGAGTGACCTCAACTAGCCAGTGGCAGATGTAGCACTGGAAAGATGGGCACGTACAGCGACAAGCCCCACTCCTCAGCCTACCCGCGTAGCCTTTTCGTTTAGTTTACCTAGCCGTCTAATCAACTGCCTGCAGGCCACTTCTACCATTTACTTCTCCACCGGGAACCGATTTTCCCTGGCTTCTTCACTACTCTTTGATCTTCATTTGCATCCAAACCACACTGCATTCACATTGTTTTAACCTCTTCACATCCTCCTGGAGTAATTCTGAAGCCCTTATAAATAATCATCTTCTTCAATTAGACTAGCCATCTAATCCTAATTCTCCAAACCATAGCCCTCCGGTCCAGCGGTTCCAAATGGTGGAGATCAAGATGCAGGTTTTTAGCGTCCAACATGTCCTCGTCGAAGGCTCGTTGAGCATAGTTGCCACAGTCACCGACCACCCAAGGGTTGTTTGGAAGTGGATCAACAATGTATCCAACTCCCTCCAAAAGGTGGAGATGAATGTCATTGGTCTCGACGCAGAGTACATGGAGCGTGCCACAGGGAAGATCCAACGCACCAGCGTCCTTCAGCTGTGCCTCGAAGATGATGTTTTGGTGTACCACATCATACACGCGCCCTCCATACCAGGTGAGCTTTATGATTTCTTGTCTCGGGAGGACATATACTTCTGTGGGGCAGCCATCGCAAGGGACAAACAGAAGTTGGAGCCGTACAACCTTGATTTGAATAGCATCGCTGACCTACAAACCAGAATAAAAATTCATGTAGAAGATTGTGATAAACCGACACCATCCCTATTCAACGTAGCAATTTTTTTGCTAGGAACAAATCTTCAGAAGGGTGACGAGACACTGGCATTAAGGTCGTCTGGATGGGAGAATTACCCCTTGATGTAGGAGCAGATAAAATATGCTACCCTCGATGCCCATGTGAGTTTTGAGATAGCTGCAAGGTCCAGAGAGCTTGTTGCGAAGCCGTCTCCCACAGAAAATGAGAAGAAGAAGAAGAAGAAGAAGAAGAAGAAGAAGAAGAAGAAGAAGAAGAAGAAGAAGAAGAAGAAGAAGAAGAAGAAGAAGAAGAAGAAGAAGAAGAAGATGTTGCACCAGCAGCAGGGCATTATGGATGGATGAACTATTTCCTCTCTTGTAAAAAAAATTCCCACTCTATGTATATTGATATAGATGGACTATTTCGATGGTGTGCATGTCTTTGGAAAAAGTAATAGCGTGGGTCCACTTGACTAAACTATTTATCCGCCTAGCTTTCTCTACTACTTCTTCCAGTGATCGGTATGCAATGCATGTGTCCATAGACATGACAGCTTGTCCATGGAAGTTCAACTACGACGACCATCACGTTTCATCCACTACCACTCGCGATTCCCACGACGCCGCTCCAACCCACGGCACCACGTCCCCCGACGTGCGCCTCACCCCTCTCGGCAGCACCGCCCCTCTGCCTTTGTGTGCATGAAATGTGGGCCACCTTAAATGCGGCGAGCATCAAGTTTCTACCACAGCCACACGCGATTCCCACGACGCCGCACGAACCCATGACACCGCACGTCCCACACCATCGAATTTTCATCCAGCAGCTGTGAAACATTTCGTCCCGGGCATCAGTCCTCAGCTGGAGTACTTCTGTACTACAGGTAGTACCCGCTGGTGTGGCCATCTACGCCTCGTAAAGCCCCGATGCCCAGATGTGACATCCTCGCCATGTCCACACCACCACCGGCTGGTTCATCTCGAACTAGTGAGTCGCGAATGACACCACCACCATGAGAATGACATGTGGGCTAGCCGCATTTAAGGTCCGCATGTCATTGACTCATAGGCCGGGCACTAAGCCACTGAAGTTCGGTCCCGTGGGCCCCGAGAAGGAAATGTAACTCCTGCGGCAGGCCTTGTGGTGCTCTGCAGTACGAGCTCGTGCCAAACCCGGAATTTGTTTTTGACTACTACCAACTAGTACGTACTAGTAAGGTACACATGCATTGCACGCATGAGATTCTGGTGGTTTGTGCATTATGCTTCTACATGTGGAGTCTTCTAGATTCTACATGTGGCAGAATCTGGTGGAATGTACAGATGATATCCAACGGCCAGTAGTGCTCGGATTTGCCATCTTTGTACCGTCGGATTGGCTTTATCCAATGACCAACTTTCAAAGTTATTCACACACTATATAGGAGTTATAGATATTGATGTGTTGGCCCCTTGCAATAGATCCAAAGTATATCTGTTTAGTGGAGTGCACTCTAAACACATTATCTATTTATTTTTCTCTAACCTTTCGTAGCCATGCAACCAAGCCACATAAGCTTCATGTGTGCCCCCCACATCATATTATTCATACTACGTTGACAGAAAAAAAGATAAATCACCCAAAACAAGATCTTCCCGTTTTTTGTTCCTACGATGCTATGTCGTGCATGTACCTACTAGTTGCATAGTGGTAGTACTAGTTGTATAGTGGTACTAGTAGGAGTAGAGTAGTATGGAATGCTCCTACTCTATCAACGAGCCCCATCTGACACCAATTTTCTTGGCTTCCGTGCTACAGCTAGATCTTCCCCTTGTTTATGTTTTCCAACCCGACGGCAGGCAGGGTGCGGTTTGCCAATAGTCGGTTTGCTCAACGGCGGCCCCACATGAAAGTGAAAATGCTAGGCAACACACCTTCCCTAATCTATGTGTCGTGCCGGACGGGCCGTGGAGTACTCCCGATTCCCGGGCGTGTGTGTGGGGGGGGGGAGTGTGACGCGAACGCGGCAGGCCTTTTCCTTTTACTAGCAATGTGCCCGTGCGTTGCGACGGATCCAAAGTAGTAGAATAGTAGTACTTGTTCACAAACTTGAAAGAAATCTCTCTTTTTTTGATATACTCCTAATATATTACTCCATCTATTCCTAAATATTTGACTTTTTAGAGATTTCTTGAAAGCAACCACATCCCTCCCTCACCTCATCAAAACAACCTAAGAAATATATATATACTCCTATAAAAGACCTAGTCGGTGATGGTGGTGTGTCTGCCATCCGTCGTTTCTGACCATTAGATTTGCATCTAACGGCTGTGAGGTAAGTTGTGGCATTTTTGCAACAATAGCCCACTTCTCTGCTCCAATTTGCAGAAAATCCCTTATTATCTTGAAAGCAACCACATCCCTCCCTCACCTCATCAAAACAGCGTGAGAAATATATATATAATCCTATAAAAGACTCAGTTGGTGATGGTGGTGTGTCTACCATTCGTCGTTTCTGACCATTAGATCTGCATCTAACGGCCGTGAGGTAAGTTGTGGCATTTTTGCAACAATAGCCCACTTCTCTGCTCCAATTTGCAGAAACCCCCTTATTATCTTGAAAGCAACCACATCCCTCCCTCACCTCATCAAAACAGCATGAGAAATATAAGCTGAGGGAGGGATGTGGTTGCTTTCAAGATAATAAGGGGTTTTCTACATATTGGAGCAAAGAAGTTGGCTATTGTTGCAAAAATGTAGCAAATTACCTCACAGCCGTTAGATGCAGATCTAATGGTCAGAAACGGCGGATGGCAGACACACCACCATCACCAACTGAGTCTTTTATAGGAGTATATATATATATTTCTCATGCTGTTTTGATGAGGTGAGGGA
>LR738715.1:715234831-715247809 GCA_902687465.1 Secale cereale | reverse complement strand
ATTTTCTGCAAATTGGAGCAGAGAAGTGGGCTATTCTTGCAAAAATGCCACAACTTACCTCACAGCCGTTAGATGCAAATCTAATGGTCAGAAACGACGGATGGCAGACACACCACCATCACCGACTAGGTCTTTTATAGGAGTATATATATATTTCTTAGGTTGTTTTGATGAGGTGAGGGAGGGATGTGGTTGCTTTCAAGATAATAAGGGGTTTTCTGCAAATTGGAGCAGAGAAGTGGGCTATTGTTGCAACAATGCCACAACTTACCTCACAGCCATTAGATGCAGATCTAATGGTCAGAAACGACGGATGGCAGACACACCACCATCACCAACTGAGTCTTTTATATGAATATATAGGAGTAGAGAAACATGTATAAGTTTTAACATTTTGGTTCTGCTCCTTGCACGATCGATAGATAGTAATAACGATTGGAAACGCTAGGGCGGGGCTATTTCTGCCAGATAAGCAGGGTACGTTGTAGCTAGGTTGGCGCATCGTCTGTTTGGTCACACGCGGTCCGACATGTTCTAGTGTTTCTAGCAAGATGCCGCACGTTGCACGAAGTTGATGGAAAAGATAAGCACAACTTATAAATTGACAGATGGAGTATTAGTTACAGTGATGCATATAATTAAGCAAAGGGATCGCACATGTCGGTATTGACTGGAACGAGAATGCAACGGCACAATAAGAATTAAGGCCACGATGATGATGCGATCGCAGTGGTGGTTACAGAAGGCAAGAAGAAAGATGCATCCATCAACGTACGACCTCCTCCTCCTCCTCCTCAATTTAGTGTGCCGGGCCACCGACCGGCGACTAAGGAGCGGCGGTGTCACGCCCAAGATGCAATTCTATCCCGATCACGTGACACTTACATGATTGGGGCACAACCGCATTTTGGGCGCTTAGCAAGATGGATATCATTACATCATACGATTACATACATACATGGGGGATACAACAATACATACAAGTCACATGAATAAAACAACATCAAAACAAGGCATCCGACTACGGATGCTAACATGAAAAGTACAACGATATCCATCTGCTATCCCAGGCTGCCGACCAAGAACCTAACCCAAGACTGAAGAAAAAGAAGAAGAAGAAGAAGAAGAAGAAGAAGAAGAAGAAGAAGAAGAAGAAGAAGAAGAAGAAGAAGAAGAAGAAAGATCTCCAACACAACGAACGTCGCTCTCACGTCAAGTCATCGGAAACCTGCACCTGTAACTGTTGTTGTAGTATCTGTGAGCCACAAGGACTCAGCAATCCCATAACCATGGGTAACAAGACTAGCAAAGCTTAATGGGTAGGAAGAGGTAAAGTGGTGAGGTTGCAGCAGCGGCTAAGCAAAGTATGGTGGCTAACTTACGAGTACGAGAATAAGATGAGCATCTACGCAAACGGTCGCAAACTAGTAGTGATCGCTAAAGATCCTAAACTACCTATGAGTCAAACATAACCCCACCGTGGTCTCTTCCCAAAGTGAAAAGAGACGGACATGGGTACTTACACAGTTGTGTGTTTTACTTCGGATCCTCTGTCAAGTTTTCTACAACCGGACATTAACAAATTCCAATCTGCCACATAACCGTGGGCACGGCTTTCGAAAGATCATAACCCTGCAGGGGTGTCCCAACTTAGCCCATCACAAGCTCTCACGATCAGCGGAGATAATAATAATATTACCCCTTATCTTAGGGAAGACCCGATCAGACTCGGAATTCCCGGTGCACAAGACATTTTGACAATGGTAAAACAAGTCCAGCAAGAACTCCCGACGTGCCGACACCCTGATAGTAGCCGCGCGTATCTCGTCTCAGGCCACAACCGGATGGGACAAGCTACAGGAGACAAATACCTCGAGTTTCCCCGTGGCGGCCCCACAGGTTGCCCGTTTGGGACCAACACCATCAGCACTGGCCCCCCTGCTATGTAGAAGAAACCTCGGGTAGCGCTAACTCGCTATGCAATTAATTAATTAATTAAGTTTTTATTATGAGCAAATAAAAACCAATGTTGGGCCTTGCTGGAGGAGTTTTATTCAAAGACGGACTGTTAAGGGGTCCCCATATACCCAACCGTGTAAGGAACACAAAATCAAGGAACATAACGCCGGTTTATCGGCTCCTAAGGTGGCAAGAGTGGAACAAAACACCGAGCAAAAGGCCAAGCCTTCCACCCATTGCCAAGTATATAGATGTGTTAAAGTATATATGACATATTGTGATATACCAACAACAAGTTCCAACATGGAACGATCTTCATCTTCACCTGCAACTAACAACGCTATAAGAGGGGCTGAGCAAGCGGGTAACATAGCCAAACAACGGTTTGCTAGGAAGGTGTCAAAGGTTAGGGGTTTCATGGCAACAAGGAGACGTGCTGACAATAAAGATGGGTAGCGTGACATATAACGATAGCATCGAGACAACTAAGCATGACAATGGTAGTAAAGGTATCCAAGGGGATGGTCATCTTGCCTGAGATCCCGCAAGGAAGAAGAATGAGTCCATGAAGTAGACGAAGAAGAAGCCTTGAAGACGAACGAATCCTCATGATCGCAACGGAAAAGAACTAGCGAGAGGAAAGCACACAACAAGGTAAACACACAACACAAGAACATGCCAAGATGCTCAAGCAAGTAGGATACAAGACAAGTCTATATGATGCAATTCATGGCAAGGGATGATGCACACAAGAACAACACCACCCAACAAGTTTAAATGAGGCCGGAATCAACATATAGCAATTCTGGTAAGTCCTCATATGCATATTTCAAAATTGGTCCTGATATGAACAAACCTTAAGTTAAAGTAGTTAAACAGAAATTTAACATGCACCATGATGATCTACACGAAATTCTTGTCAAGTTTCATATAAAGTTTGTTTAATTCGGAGCTACGGCCTAGAAGATATGAGCAAAACAAGTTAAGCAAGGCAACGGTGCAAGAAGCACCCAAACATCAAGCAAACACACTCCAAACATGTAAACAACATGATATTATGCTTCTACATGCAAAATCACACAAGTTTCATATAGGACACACTCAAAACGGAGCAACGGGCTAGAAGTTACGAGCAAAACAAGTTAAAACGCAAAGCTGAAGTTAACAGCCACATAGCAACTTTGGAGCAAGGTAAATATAAGCTACAACACCCAAACATGATAACAGGAGGCATGGATGTGAAATAGACATGATACTTAACAAGCATGAACTTAGAACACACCCAAAAGCTTGCTGGAACACATTTAAACAAGCATGGCAAGTTGCAATAAATTTATCCAGACTTAGTCAAAATATGGGAAGGCAAAAACATCATCACGATGCTGCCTTCGGAGGCGCAAAAAAACAAGCATGTCAACTCTACTAAGTATATAAAGATCATGGACATGTAGTAGACATCACATACATCAAACAACTCCATTGGAGCAACTCCATAGGAGGCATGGATCAATAACAACAAGCTTCACCAAATTGATCATGCTGATAAAAGTCTGACAGGTAAAATTTATAGCAACTTGAGAGCAAGAAATAAATAAGCTACATCAGGCCATATATGCAAACAAGGGCATCGATGGATAGACAATAACATGGACAACAAGACATGATCATTGGCCACTCCAAAACAAGCATGGATTTGAGTGGGGCATCAAGCAAACATAGCATCAGGTTTAACAGATTCCAGACTTAGCAGTTTTTTCACTAAGTATAAAACAGCAACATTGGCATGGCATGTTTACAAGCTTGTTTAAGTCGCCTCAAGGCATATCATGGAAAATGGATTGCACCACAGCAAATACCATATGATTGTGCTTCTAAAACGTATAGACATGTGCATGAAGACAAACACATCAATAGCGATGAGCAAGTCAAAACAGCATCTCACAACAAGTTTCAGCACTTAACAGCCAACTACTCTTTTGCAATTTAATCCCTCTTTTACATGAGTAGTGCAAAGATACCATTCTTGAGATCATTCCAGTATGATATTATGCCTTTAAGTCGTGCCTCGACACGTGGGAGGTATAATCTCATACTGGGCATTACAGGCGGCTTTTGTGGCGAGGTCGAGGTGCTTCTCAGCAAAGGCATCCAAGGCTTCCAGCCGGTTGAGGAAGGCCAATGTCGTAGCGTCCTCACTGGCCTTGTAGATACCTATGTACACGATTTTCTCGTACACGTGGATGTGTAGGTCGACGAATTCTTGCAGGGCGAGGCACCTCGCGGCGAGCGCGACCTCCAGGTGGACATTCTTCATGGCGTCGGCGGGCAGTCGCAGGGCCACCAGTGCTTCAAAGAGGTTCCGGCCATGGAGGCCAATTAGGGTGGCAGGAAATGAGGAACCCGAGCGCGCGAGCTGGAGGAGTACAGCGATGTCGTCCGCGAGATTCTTGAGGACGATGATCTTGTTGGTGGTGGCAACGATCATCTGGTCCAACTGAGAGTCGTAGTTGGCGTCGACGGCGGCCATCCACCAGCCGGTCTGACACCGTCTGGAGACAAACCTCGGTGCCATGCCGCAGGCCGACGTCGTGGACCATCTGGCATAGCCGCTGGCCACTCGCGCGCATCGCCGCCATGGGTCTGGAGTGAGCTCTTTTGCACTTAGTGTAGGTGCTTAGGCAAATGCTTAGGTTCGTACGATGTGGTAGATGCATTGGAATGGAGGGGCGCCTTTATATGAGGGCAAACTACGTTGCATTCACATCGTGCAGCCTCTTTTCCCGGCCCTCCTCCCATTACTTCCCTCATGCATTAATTCAAGGAGGATTAATTGACCGTTCAACATTTCGGGAACCGCTACTCCCTCCCTCGTCTGCATTAAAGCCGTATCGGGAACTGCGCCGCCCGCTGTCAAATCGAATAGTATGGTGCCGCCCGCTGCACGCCCGGCTAAACACGCCTCCTCGCCTCCATCAAACCCCTCCGTTAAACCTGCATGCAAACCGAGAAACCTACTCCGGCCACACGTCCGTTCCTGAGCAATCCGGAATTAAACGCAACACCGGCCGAGCTCCTCACGTCCGCCCTCAGTTTAAGAGAAAGTATAAGGCCCTGTTCGGGATGAAGGAATTTTATGGGAATTTTGGTGGTTTCCTTCCATTCGGTATTTTTTTCCTTAGGAGCGTTCGGTACAAAGGAAACAACCCAACCGATTTCAAAGGAAATGCTTCTTAACCTGAGCTTTTCACGGGAACTGAAACATCTGCCGGAAGCTCATTTTTCGCGTAGGCCCGAGGCAAACTGGCCAAGTGCAGGAGCACTGGATTTGACATGTCTGACTCCAGAAGTGGCGTACACCTGGTTTACATGGACCATGCATGGACCTGTGTTGCTAAACGGTGGTGGTGTATGTGGTCTATGTTCACATGTAACAACGATTCCCCCAGTCGCATGCACAGCAGGCTACCCTTGATTTTTTTTAATCCAGCCATAAGTGCATTCTATCTCCTGTATAGCTAGCATAGCTTCCTGCGTTCCGAGCACCACTAGTTAGAAAAATTCCTCCAATTTCAAGCCTGTAGTTTTTGACTTTGTCCTCCACCCTGTTCATATAGGGCCTAATAGGGTGATGTAAACGGGCTATAAGGATTTAAATATTGTATTATTGCTTAGTTGGAAGAGAGCGAAGAGGAGAGAGAGGGGAAGCGGGCTGTAGACTTACAGCCGGCTGTTGCACGAGGTCCAAGAAGCTTTGTGTGAGTGGAAGGTGGGCCATATGTTGACAGGGTGGAGTACTTTCTTAGGCCCTCCCCAATGCTCCATCTTGTACATGTAATAAGGCTGCCATGTAGGCAAATAATCTGATGTGGCAATGTAATAAAGAGGAGAGAGGTGAGTTTGGTGACCCCAGGAAGAACAAATGCCAAGCACGTGAACCTAGGCAAAAGCAATTAAACCAATGGAACCCACCAATGCATGGAATAGTTTAGTTGCTATAGCATTAAATGAGGGAAGCTTAGCACCAACAAGTGAAGCACCTATGCATTGTGAACATTAGTTGCTAAACTTTTTAATATGCTTAACACCTTCTCTAAGCACCTATGCATTGAAAGTAGCCTTAGGCTGCCCATAAGGCCCCTCCCAATGCTCCACCTTGTACAGGTGCTAAGCCTTCCACATAAGCAAAAAAATATGATGTGGCAAGTTATTTAAGAGGAGAGAGATGAATGTGGTGACTCCAGGAAGAAACAATGCTAAGCGCGTGAACCTAGGCAAAACATTTAAAGAAAGAAAACCCACCAATACATGAAGAGCTTTAGTTGTGAAATTATTAAATGAAGCAAGCTTAGAACTCATAAGTTAAGCACCTATGCATTGGGTGTAATGCCCAGGATGGGACTATATCTCCTACGTGTCGAGGCATGACTTAAAGATATAAGCCCATTCTGGAATGACCGCAAGTTTGGTACCTTTGCACATCTCATGTAAAAATAGGGATGAAAGCTGAAAAGATAGTCGGCTTACACTCGCCATGTCACACAAATCATTACATGTTCAAACATCATTCAAATAAACATCACAACCCATCTAAGGGTGAAGATCCAAATGAAAGATACCAAACATAACATTAAGCCACAGGTCTAGATCGAATCCTAGTAGAAGCTCTACTGATCAACCGAATAGTTCACATAGTAACGGCTACGCTGCTCGTCGTACTCCCAGTCTAGCTCGGTGCCATCGCCTGTGTAGCTCACCATAGTACCTGCATCTGGTGTGGTGAAGTAACTATGAGCCACAGAGGACTCAGCAATCCCTTTCCCGGGTAACACGACTATCTAAGCCTTGGGTGTGGAACAAGGCTGAAGAAAGAACAAGAGGTTGCAATAGCACTAGCACTAACTTACGTAGAAGAGAGCGAGAAGAGAAGTGCCTCGGACGAGAGATGATCACGAAGTGATCCTAACTAAAGCAAGTCAAACATAACCCCACCGTGTTCACTTCCCGAACCCTTTCGGAAAATGACCGTCACGGTACTCACGCTGGTAGTGTATTCGAGCATGGTGTCAAGTTTTCTACAACCGGATATTAACAAATTCCCATCTGCCACATAACCGCGGGCACGGCTTTCGAAAGTTCATAACCCTGCAGGGGTGTTCCAACTTGGCCCATGACAAGCCCACGATCCGCGGAGTCGCAACTCCAAGGTGGGAAGGCCCGAGTATCCTCGGAATCCCGTGCTCAAGATACTCCGACTAAGGTAAGGCTAATCCAGCAAATCCTCCCGGCGTGTCGACACCCTGATAGTAGCCGCGCGTATCTCGTCTCAGGCCACGACCGGATAAGTCATCCTACGGGTTTTTACCAGACCTCGAGTTTCCTTGAGGTGGCCCCGCAGTCTGCTCATTTCGGACCAACACTCATGTGGAGCACTGGCCCGGGGTTGTTGATTAAGAAGAGGGTTAATTACTCCCTATGCAAGTTTTTAGTTATTAGGCAAATAGTACCAATGTTGGGACTTGCTGGAAAAGACTACTTAGCGGTTTATCAAGGGGGTCCCATAACCCCAACCGTGTGAGGAACGCATAATCAAGGAACATAACACCGGTTTATACGGTTCCTAGGGCGGCATGAGTGGAACAAATCACCAAGCAAAAGGCTTAGCCTTCCACCCATTACCAATATATAGATGATTTCATTAAGAGTTATTATAGTGTGATATCCCAACAAGCTTCATCAAGAAGCAATAATCTTCCATCTTCTCCTGCAACTAACAATGCTATAAGAGGGGCTGAGCGAAGCCTACGTATAGCCAATCAATGGTTTGCATAGGTAGGGTGGTTAGATAGGATCATGGTTACAATAGGAGGCTGGTAGGAAAACATGGGCATCGAGGCAAAACTATAGAGCAAGACTTCTAGCAATAGGCAAAGATAGTAATGTTATCGGGGTCAGGTCATCTTGCCTGAAGAGTCGTCGATGGGATCGTAAGCGGGCTCCTCGTTCTCAACCTCGGTAGTAACCTCGTTCTCGTACTCGTACTCAGCTTCCGGCTCTACTCAAAAAAAAACACACAAGGCACGAAATCAACAAGATGCAATGCGCAAACAACAAGATGCATGGCTGATGCACTATGGAAGCACTACAAATGCACTTAGGAAGCACAGAAAGTCTACATAGGAAGCACAGCGTTATAGCACAAGGAGCATGACAATGTGCAACAAGCAAAATGCTTCAAAACATGATAACAATAGGATAATATGATTCTGCATGCAAAAACACACAAGTTACATATAGGACTTGCTCAAAACGGAGCAACGGGCTAAAAGTTACACCCGAAACAATAAACATGCACAAGCTGAAATTAACAGCCACATAGCAACTTCGGAGCAAGATATAACTAGTCTACAGCACTCAAACATCATGGCAAGGAGCATGGACATAAACTAGACATATCCTACAGCAAACAATTCCATTGGAGCACCTCCAGAGGAGCCATGGATCAATAGCAACAAGCTATGACATTTTGAACTTGATAACAAAATCCTGACAGCAGTATTTTATAGCAACTTGGGAGCAAAAGTTAAACTACAGCCACCCAAATAAGCATGTGAGAGCATGAATGGATAGCCAACAATATATACAACAAGGAATCATCAAGAGTCACCCCAAAACTATCATGGATTTGCCTAGAACAACAAGCAAACATGGCATCTGGACATTACAGATTCCAGACTTAGTGAAATTTCACTAAGTGTTTAAACAGTAGTAACATCATGGCATGTTTGTGAGCAAGTTTAAGTCACCTCAAAGCATAACATGGCAAGTGGTAAGCACCACAGCAAAGTACACATGATGGTGAATCCAAAACATCTAAGCATGCATCAAGGGGACAAACACATCAATAGCAACGAGCTCCTCAACTAGGCATCTCGTAACAAGTTTAACAACTTAACAGCCACATAGCACTTTGTAAAGGAGATAAACATGGCAAGATGAAATCTATCATGCAAGCTAAAGCAACCAACATGTAGAGCATCTCATGATGAACATGTGGACATCTCATTTGCTTCATTTGGATAAACATGCACCAAGATATCACATTGCAAACATGGCATGAAAACAACTACTAATAGCAGTTTATAACAAGTAGCACTCTTCTCATGAAGATTAAGACATCTAGATGACCTCAAACATGCATGGCACAATGGAACAAAACATAGTACAAGTCACCACGATCATTTTGACATATCATATGCTCAAATCGGACATGCACACAAAAAGTTATCCACAATGCAAAACTGCATCAGACATTAAAACTTCAGGGACTTAGAGGATTTGGAGCAACCTCAGATCTGGGTCAAAACGGGGTCAACGGCGGCTGACGGACCGGATCGGACCGGATCGGGCCGGCCCACCAGGCTAACAGGCCTCGCGGCGGCGGATCGGATCCACGCGCTAACGGGCTGGCGGGCTGGGCCCGTTAGGGTTCGGTGCTGGGGCAGATCCGATCGAGCGCCCGGCTCGATCTCGCGCGGTTGGGGCTGGCGGCGGCTCCGACCGGCCTGGCCGGCGGGAGGTGGTCGGCGGCAGAGATGGCCGGGAGGCGGCGGGCGGCGGAGGCCGGCGCAGGGAGGCCCGGCGGCGGTGGCGCGGCGCTCCGGCCGGAGGGGCGCGCGGCGGCGCGGAGGCGGTGAACGGCGGCGGGGAAGAAGCTCCGGCGGCGGCGGGAGAAGCTTCGGCCGGCGGCGATCCGGAGGAAGAAGACGACCTCGGGCCCCGCGGGCCCGCGCGTTGGGTGGAAGCACAGCGGCGGCACTTCGGAAGCACGGACGGAGACTTCGGAAGCACGGCTCGCTGGGACGTCGGAAGCACGGCGGCTCAACGGTGGAAGCACCGCGCGTCAACGGTGGAAGCACCGGCGGCGAACTGTGGAAGCATTAGGGTTTCTGGGCGCAAAAATTGGGGGAGGTGGACGTTTATATAGGCACAAGGAGCTAGGGTTGTCCAAATGAGGTGAGGTTTTCGGCCACGCGATCACAATTGGATGGCCTAGATGAAAGGAGGGGTTTGAGTTGGGTTGGTGGGCTGTTGGAGGGGTGTCTTGGGCCTCAAAGAGGAGGTACTTTCGGCCCACGAGAATAATTGTTGGAGTAGCAAACGAACTCCAAACACGACAAGATTGACAGGCGGGTTACACACACCAAAACAACATCGCACGACAAGTCTCACGCCAAACCGGAAACGTTACACGGCCAAACACCAAAGTAGGCCTCGGGGACGCCACGGACACGTGAGGGAGCTCGGGAACTCGAAACGGACAACGGGAAGGAACGAGTGGGACCGGATGCAAACGACAACACAAAAGCAATGCAATGCACATGACAACATGACATGGATGAATGCCACACATGCACACAACAAAACGACGAAAACCCGAAAGACGAAGAACCCAGAATGGAATTGATGAAGCCAAAGATATATATATATTGCCCAAAAGGGAAAGTATTACATCCGGGGCATTACATTGGGGAGTATAGTTGCTAAGGTATTTAATGTGCTTAGCACCTCATCTAAGCACCCATGCATCGGCAGCAGCCTAATGGGAGTATCATAGGTAGTATCATGCATACCAACTAAGCCATTTTGATGAGGTGGCATAGAATTAAATGAAGAAAGAGAGGCTTGAGTATCATATCATGATACCATATCATATTAAATGATGTGCTACTTTATGTCATGTATGGCAATAAATATAGTCTTCTATGATACCAAGATATGATACTATGCATTACGGATGTTGTATCATATATTAGTATCATACATATGATACTAGTATATGATACTTCCCATTACAACCAGCCTTATAGCCAACTATTACGTGTTAGCTATTACATTGGCTGTAAATGACATGGCAACATGTTATAGCCAGTAGCTGGCTATATTATTAACCATGCTCTAAACGAGGCCAGACGTCGGCCAAGCTCCTACCATTCGCCCTCTATTTACACGAGGCCAGACAGATAGCGGGCAAGAATCGCACCCCTCCGCCGCTCCCCCATCTCCTCCTTCACCATTTTCTCCACTCTTCCAATGGCTTCCGAGGAGCCGTTCTCGAGCATATTACCCGGCTGGGTGGCCCGCCGAGCCCTCCGGATATGGGAGAGGCCGCCCGGTGCTTCACCAACCTCTCTTGGCCCGATGGAGCCAGTTGCCGCCCCAAGCAGGCGCGTGGTTCAGCAACTCACCGCTCTAGTTCAGCTCGATGAGGAGTGGTGAGTTGCTCCACGCCGGTACGGGCGTCGTCGTTGTCGCATCATACCGCGCCACCAGTGTCTGCGGTGCCGCGCTTCCCGTGTCTGTGGGTGTGCCTCCTGTGCCTGCGGCAACGCCATGCAGGCAGAGACAGAAGTCGGGTGCGTGGAGAGCGACGAGTCGGTGGCCAGCTTCTCCGTGTCCGCCGCCATCATCGAGGAGAAGTAGAACATGGGAGGCCGCCGCCACTTGGGTCCCATGAAGGCCACCGCCGAGGCGACGACTGCGCATTCAAGTGGTTTCTTTGCTTCTTCGTCTCTTCCGAGGACCTTCGTCGACCCTGCAAAGTGTCTGCCCGACATGAGGAAGACAAAGGGATCCGCGGGCGGCCATTTAGATTATGTACTCCCTCTCCAGCTGACGGAGGGAGTATTAATTATACCTACAGAGCTGGATTGGCACCGCTTAGTTCATGTAAATGTAATGAAATCCATCATGTTTATATGAAGATCCGGCTTTTTTATACGAAATCCTTCATGCTTATATGAAATCAGTCCGTGTTTGCACGAATTTCATCTGGTTGGTTAGAGTTGTGAAAATGTATGCCGCTGGCTTTTGATGTCGTCCTCCACGGAAGGAAGCGGGAGGAAATTTGTTGGCTGTCGTTGGAGATCCTCTTATGCTGGAAATAATAGAGTGACATCCAATCCATTTGAGTTAATTGCATGTATGATTGTCCCTCTATAAAAAGGTAATTGCATGTACAGTGTACACGTGACTTGCAGGATGGCTACAGCTTCGTACAGAAAGTTAAAAAGAAACAAGTCCATCCTTAATCTTGTATTCTAAGTACTGTGTGGGTTCCACTGTCAGTACAGTAGCGAAAGAAGTATATATTAAATAAGTAATATATAATATAAAAATCTAAAGTTAAAGACAAAATTCGAACTCATCTCATCGCGTTGCGAGCATCCGACGCTAACCAGTCCAGCACATTTTTGTTTTAGACCATGCTGGAGATATATCTCCATGTCTACTCTTATACTCCATCCTTTCCTAAATATTTGTCTTTTTCAGATTTCAAATAGACTACCACATATGGATGTGTATGTAGACATATTTTAGAGTGTAGATTCACTCATTTTGCTCCATATGTAGTCACTTGTTGAAATCTCTAAAAAGATAAATATTTAGGAACAGAGGGAGTAGAAAACAGAGTTGGTGATGATGGTGTGCGTGCCATCCTGCAATATAGGCCATCGATTTATATCTAATGGATAGGAAGAAAAATATGGCAATTTTGCAAAATTATACACACACCCCTCTCCACGTTCGCAAATATGGCCTTCCCTCGTTCATCCTTTTCTCTTATAAGATAAACTACTCATACAAATGCATCATGATGTTCCATGCAACATACGGGCATCTAGCTAGTTTCTTTTAAAATAGTTACTGCGATAATTGGGTTGAAGTGATATATTTTATGTCTGCCCCAAATGATTTCAGATTCACTAGTAGTAACAAAGAAAATGCTGCCTTGTTAATTAACAGAAAACAGGGTGAAAACTATCACATGAGGCCGGTACAAACGAGGCGCACTGGGTTCAGCGTCATCGTCACTACAGTTGTGCGCGCGCGAGAAGTCTACATATCGAGGGGGCTACTGAGCGAGGCACAGAGACGCAATGTTCGAGAGAGAAACCAATTGACATATTATGATCAGATCGAGTTGTCACCCTTCTGTTGTCATTGTTGGGGTGGGGGGAG
>LR738715.1:715187110-715234675 GCA_902687465.1 Secale cereale | reverse complement strand
GTGACACTTACATATCCCTACTCTTATAAAAATAGAGTTGGTGATGATGGTGTTCCTCCCATCTTGCAATATAGGCCATCCGATTTATACCCGACGGATAGGAAGGAAACCTGATTCCCACCATCTGTCAAGATGCCAAGCACCCGCCACAGCCTAGGTACTTGTCACCTTTAAACCCGTCCAGCATCACCTGCCCGATGTACTTCAAATGTACTAACAGGTCGCTGTTACCTGTTATGCAGCTGGCAAAAACTACAAGGACGATGTTTCTTCTGGATCTAACAGCTTGGCCAACCAAGATCCTGGACCGAGGCATTGCTATGATCTTGTAAGCGTGTCTCTCTCTCTCTCTTGTATTGTCCTGTGCCTACCAGCGTGCTTTGCTAGGATTTTCGACCAGTAATCCCTTTGTGCAGACAATGATTTCTACTACTGGCTGCTAAATTAGATATGTAGATGTCATACATGATACTACCTTGTACCTCCGTTCCTAAATATAAGTCTTTCCAGAGATTCCACTATAGGCTACATACGGAGCAAAATAAGTGAATCTACACTCGAAAATGCATCTATATACATATGTATGTGGTCCATACTAGAATCTCTACATAGACATATATTTAAGAACAGAGGCAGTACATTACACAAAATCGTAGGTGGCATGTAGGAATTCCAATACACTACATTAGGCTCCCTTAGAGTGCCTGCTAGTCCAGCACACAGAGTCATGGCTAGTTTATGCTACGCACACAATCATTAATTGGTGGTTTAAATATGCGCAAGGGATATGCAATGTATTATCATGTAGAGATGTCTGAAATTAGCCGTGTCAACTGCAGATAGGATTACACAATGAAAAAGTACAAGATGTGTGTGGCAATTTCATGCAACATCGCAAAAAAAGGAGAGCCAACGGTGAGCCTATACAGTGTGCTATGGTACGTCACTCCTCCATTGCAATCATCGTGACATGTTATTTGTATATTAGTTCTATTGACCAAGTTTCTTAGGGACAGTTATTACAAGTTATCCTAAGAAAATAAGCACCTATGAATATAAGCTCCATGTAATAAGCCAACCAGTTCTTTTCATTGCATTTTCAGCTTATCTTTGGTATGATCAATGAAAAGTATAGATTGCATTTTTTTTTTCATTTTGCTGCTGATAGGCTTCTCGCCCCTCGTTGGTTACCTCAAGTGGAAGGTGTGAGATGTAGTGTTGCGGAAGTTATTCCCTTGGCAAAGATACCAAGGATCGAATCCCCAAAGACTTCTAGGTTCAAGAAGAAGGTGTCAACTGCTAAAGGCGCCAGATATTAGCAATCAACGTGGACCTGCACACAGATACAAATAACTTTGCTCCCAACGAGTACAGAGATGTTGTCAATCCGTCCGGCCTTATAGTTCACAAAGGATTAAACGCAAATGATAGTAGTGATAGATAATGTTTGCAATAGTAAATAAAAGCGAAAAGTAAATAGCGGATGTGATCAATGATGGTAATATGGACCGGAGTCTCATGATGTTCACTAGTGATGTCTCTCTCCCAAAAGACGATAAAACAGCTATGTGAGGTAAACGAATTACGGCTGGGCAATTGACAGGACCACGAACGCAAACCAATGCTGACTACATTGCAAGAAAGGTTGAGGTTCAAAGCATGGGCGGTACGCCAAAGTAAGTAGACCGAAATCCATCAATATCTACTACTAATCATCCACCTTGAGATATCTATCCAGAACACCTCGCTGGTATTAAGTTGCGAGCCCCACCCATAGTGTAAACTCAAAGCAACAGACAACTACATTAAAAGAACTTTGCGTAAAGTAAACAATCCTTGCACCCGCGGGCACAAGCACCGTTGTTTTCCCCCTTGTGGCAACAGCACATCCCCTAGACTCATGTTTCTGTCAATCAAACTAGTCATCGAGGGGCATGAACCCACAATCGAGCATAACGTTCCCTCTTGGAGTCACTACCTACTACTTGGCCAAAGCAATAAATAACAACGGAGAACATGCAAAAATTACTTATGAACATAAATATAAAAGAGGTAGATCAAATATATTACTCAATCACAATCTGAACATAATCTCATAATCCATCGGATCCCTGCAAACTCATCATAGCAACAGCATAAGGATTACATATGTGCCTCGATCATGTAGGGCAGCTCACGAGGACTAATTAGTGAAGCACAAGAACGGGAGGAGAACATCACATAGCTACTGGTCATGGACCCATGGTCCAAGGGAGACTACTCACAACTCATCCGGGAGGCGTCCATGGTGGTGGAGAGGCTCCCGGTGGTGATCCTCCCCTCCGGCAGGGTGCCGGGAAGAGTTCTCCTGGTGCTCCCGATCTTGGAAGCGGCGGCGGCGGCGGAACAGAGATGAGATCGCGATAAAGAGTTCCTGTTTCGAGGGTTTCTCGAGACGCTTTAAATATATGCCAAAGGGGGCATCGGAGGAGCCTCGGGGGGCCCAGGCGCCCCCCCGGCGCGGCCCAGGGGGGGGGCGCCGCCCCCTGGTGCCCCCCCCCCTCGGCTGTCCTTCGGGCGCACGGTAGTTTCTGGAACGCTGATTTTTTATATAATTTTTCTGGATTTTTCCTGGCAGTTCTCGTAATGTGAAAACCTGAAATACAAAAACAGCCGAAAACAGAAACTGGCACTGGGGTGCACTGAGTTAATAGGTTAGTCCAAATATGATCAAAAGTGTATGGAAGTGTATAAATAACGTAGCAATATCATCCAAAAGAGGCATGGAGCAAGCAGAAATTATAGATACGTTTTGGAGGTATCAACATCCCCAAGCTTAATTCCTGCTCGTCCTCGAGTAGGTAAATGATAACAAGAATAATTTCTGTGGTGACATTCTATTAACCATATAGGACTTTTTCATAGTCATATGACAAAAGCTTACTGAGATAATGAATCTATAGTAATTAAGTTGCCTCATGAGAAAATCACAAAGAACTGAAAGTTTTACAACATGACATTGAAACATCAAATAGATTTGTAATGAACATGGTGTGCAAATATGATAAAGTGATATCTAGCTTGCCCCCTTTAGTGAAGCAAAACATAAATGCAGGGGCACCTTCAAGGTTTAAGTGATGACTAGATACAATGATTTCAGAATAAACGATATCACAATCATGCAAAAGACAATGCTACTTTGGGACAATGCACATTACACTCAGAATGACAATCATGCTCTCAGTAGTTGGTGCTTTTAAAAGAAGGTGGAAACTCAACATAAAAGTAAAAGGATGGCCCTTCGCAGAGGGAAGCAGGGATTACTCATGTGCTAGAGCTTTTTATTTTGAAAACATAGAAACAATTTTGTCAACGGTAGTAGTACTTCATATGTGTTATGCATAAGACATCCAATAAGTTACAAGCCTCATGCATCGAATACCAATAGTGCTCGCACCTTGTCCTAATTAGCTCGGATTTCCATGGATTGTCATTGCATTACATATGTTTCAACCAAGTGTCACAAAGGGGTACCTCTATGTCACCTGTACAAAGGTCCAAGGAGATAGATCGCATTTGATTTCTCGTTTTTGATAGATCTCAACTTGAGGAAATCCATACCGGGACAACATAGAAAATAGATAATGGACTCCTCTTTAATGCTTAAGCATATTCTCATAAGAGATCGAGGATTAATGTCCAAGCTAAAACTTCCACCATGATACATGGCTTTGGTTGGCGGCCCAATGTTCTTCTCTAACAATATGCATACTCAAACCATTCAACTCATGGCAAATCACCCTTACTTCAGACAAGATGAGCATGCATAGCAACTCACATGATATTCAACAAAAGTGTAACAGTTGATGGCGTCCCCAGAAACATGGATACCGCTCAGCAAGCAACTTATAAGAAATAAGATACACAAACGACATATTCTTAACCAGAATAGTTCTTAAGCTACTTTCCCATGAGCTATGTATTGCAAAAACTGAAGGTTTCAAAGGTAGCACATGCAAATTTACTTGGAGTGGCGGTGAAATACCACATATAGGTAGGTATGGTGGACTCATATGGCATAACTGGTTTAAAAGGATGTGGATGCACAAGCAGTCAGTCCGCTTAGTACAGGTGGAGGTTAGCAAAAGACTAGGAGCGACCAACTAAGAGAGCAATGACGGTCATAATCATGCAGAGCGACAAAGCAACATTGAATCAGGCATGGAAGTTATATTGTTACTCAGAAATAAAAGATCATCAAGGCTTGACAGACTTTCTTTACAGTCTTAAATATGCGTGAGCATACGCCAAGTCAATCAAAATAAATTCTTGAGGGAATATATTACTAAACCATACCACATCATTGGCAAACAAATCATGTTGGTACTCCAATAACACATTGGGAACCCCCAGCTATTTGAGACTAACCATAAGAAAACATGAACTACTAAGCGCCATCATGCACGTAGCATCTTTATCATAGACATATTAACCAATGCAACGGAAGCAAACTCTCTTAATGAGGTGAGCATGGTAATTAAAGAGAGTTCAAGCAACCAACTAAACAAAAGCTCTTTGAAAAGATAAGCATGAATACTAAGAGCAGAACATGATAGTAGCTATTAAAAGACAAAGAACACACACAGCAAAGATAGACATGAAAGTTCTATGTTATGTTCTAGGTAGAAGTGGAGCGTGTTTCTCTCCCACACAAAGAAAGCTGAGTTCCGACTCGTTATGGAAAACTAAAAAGGAAACTAAAAGCAAGACGCTCCAAGCATAGCACATAACACATGAAGTGATTAGAATATAGTGGAACGAAAGACGAACTGATAATGTTGATGGAGAAGGGGATGCACGGGGGCATCCCCAAGCTTAGACGCTTGAGTCTCCTTGAATATTTCTTGGGGGTGCACGGGGGCATCCCCAAGCTTGAGCGCTTGACACTCCTGAATCTTTTTATCATCTTCCCTCACACACTTGAAAACTCCCTTCATACATAACTCATCATAATCTGATTAGCGAGGTTAGTACCCACAATAAAATAATTGTTCATTTCTGGAAATAAAGATATTCTTGAAGTTCTACTTTTCTCAATATTGCCAAAAGGTTTTTGCAAAGAAAAAGCAAGCTCTTGCTTTGCAAAATGAAAGAAAGGCAAAACAGGACAGAATCCATGAAAAACAGAACAGCAGGTAGTAAATGATTTGTTCGGGGTACTTCTGCAACTCAAATCAAAAAACTCAGGACAGACGCACGAAAGAAAATTATATAGAGAACGTTGTCCAAAAGATTCAGACCAAAAAGATGATCTGGTGATTTTATACGAATTTTTCTATCCAAGGACAGAATCTGTTTCCTGGACAGCACCTCACAACTTTTGAACTTTCTAGCAATCAGAGGCTATACTTGGCACAAAATTGAAAAGCAAAGATACAATGATGATGCTACTGTAGTAAACAACATCAAGACACAACAAAAGCAAAATAAATTTATTCATTGGGCTGCCTCCCAAAAGCGCTTTCTTTTATGCCTTTAAGCTAGGCATAATGCATATAGATCAAGTTTTATCAAGAGTAAAAGAATAGCTAGCCCGTACAACAGACTCAAAAGGTAACTTGATCTTCTTTCGAGGGAAGTGTTCCATCCCTTTCTTGAGAGGAAACTGAAATTTTATATTACCCTCTTTCATGTCAATGATAGCACCAACGGTGCGTAAAAAGGGACGTCCCAAAATAATTGGACAAGAAGGATCACATTCAATATCCATAATAGTGAAATCAACGGGAACATAATTATCATTGACAACGATAAGAACATCGTCGATCCTCCCCAAATGTTTCTTTATGGAAGAATCAACGAGACGAACACCAAAAGAACAAGAATCATAAGGTTTCAGTTTAAGCATATCATATAGTCTTTTGGGCATAATGGAAGTACTAGCTACAATATCACATAAAGCATAGCATGAGAAGTCATTCAATTTAATTTTTATCATAGGATCCCAACCATCTTCTAGCTTTCTAGTTATGGAGGCTTCTACTCTAAGTTTATCCTCCCTAGCTTTGATGAGAGCATTAGTGATATGCTCGGTGAAGGCAAGGTTAAGCGTGCTAGTCCGGGGATCTCTAGACATCTTGTGAAGGAAATCAATAACCTCGGTAAGAGTGCAATTATCAAAATCAAGGTCACTAGCATCAAGTAAAGTGGTAGTGGTGTCCTTAAGGTTCACTTGTTTGGTAGTTTCTATAGTCATAGCATCACCATTAATAGGTCCAATGGGACCAGGAGTACATTGGGTGCTAAGAGTTTGGATATTCTCAACAAATTGGATAGTAGCAACAGTGTGGTGGGTAGGAAGGCTCTTAATTCTATCCTCTTCCTCCCTTTCTCTAGCCCATCTTTCTTTAAGTTTAGCCATCATCCTAATGTTTTCATTAATTTGCACTTGAGTAGCATTAATAGGAGTGACCTTCCTCTCCTCAAGAGGAGAAGTTTTAATTTTTAGCAATTCTATCTCATTGGCTAAGTGGTCTACCTTCAAAGAGAGATCATCTAGTTTGTGTAGTTTTTCTTCTATACTCTTATTAAAGGCTTCTTGGATAGTGATGAAATCTTTAAGCATGATCTCTAGTTCCGTAGTGGAGTTCTTGGTGCTAGGATAAGCATTGTTGTTCCCATAAGAATTAGAGGGGAACGGTCTAGGATTGTTACCAAAATTACTCCTATAAGCATTGTTATTAAAATTGTTTCTAGAGATAAAGTTCACGTCTACTTGTTCTTGAGCAATCAAAGAATATAAAGGAACATCATGAGGATCAACAGAAGATTGCTTCGAAAGTAGAGACATGATTAAGTCAACTTTTTCATTTAAGGAGGAAATCTCCTCGACAGAGTTTACCTTCCTACCTGTTGGAGCGCGTTTGGTGTGCCATTGGGAATAGTTGGTCATCATCTCATCGAGAAGCTTCATGGCAGCACCAAGTGTAGTTGACATAAAAGTTCCTTCCGCGGCCGAATCTAACAAGTTCCGCGAGGTAAAGTTCAAGCCTGCATAAAAAGTTTGGATAACCATCCAAGTAGTCAAACCGTGAGTAGGGCAGTTCTTGATAAGAGATTTCATATGTTCCCAAGCTTGGGCAACGTGTTCATTATCCAATTGTTTAAAATTCATTATGTTACTTCTCAGTAGGATAATTTTAGCAGGTGGATAGTATTTTCCAATAAAAGCATCTTTGCACTTGTCCCATGAATCTATGCTATTTCTAGGCAAAGACCAAAACCAAATTTTAGCTCCTCCTCTCAAGGAGAAAGGAAAAAGCTTAAGCTTAACAATATTACCATCTATTTCTTGGTACTTTTGCATATCACAAAGTTCAACAAAATTGTTCAAGTGTAAAGCAGCATCATCTCCAGCACCGGAGAATTGATCTCTCATGACTAGGTTCAGTAAAGCAGGTTTAATTTCATATGAAGGTGCTGAAGTGGCAGGTGTAGTAATAGGTGTGCTGATAAAGTCATCGTTGTTGTGACTAGTGAAGTCACACAACTTGGTGTTCTCAGTGGAACCCATAGTAGCAAGCAAGCAAGATAACTATTTTTGTGATTTTCGATAAAAGAGTACTAAAGCAAAACTGAAAGGTAAACTAACAAGACTAAAAAGCAAAGGTAAAAGATAGCGTGCAACTCCCCTATCCTGAAGAGTGGAGTCCCCGGCAACGGCACCAGAAAAACTCTTGCTAGGCTTCTCGCCCCTCGTTGGTTACCCCAAGTGGAATGTGTAAGATGTAGTGTTGTGGAAGTTTTTCCCTTGGCAAAGATACCAAGGATCGAATCCCCAGAGACTCCTAGGTTCAACAAGAAGGTGTCAACTGCTAACGGCGCCAGATATTAACAATCAACGTGGACCTGCACACAGATACAAATAACTTTGCTCCCAACGAGTACAGAGAGGTTGTCAATCCCTCCGGCCTTGTAGTTCACAAAGGATTAAACGCAAATGATAGTAGTGATAGATAATGTTTGCAATAGTAAATAAAAGCGAAAAGTAAATAGCGGATGTGATCAATGATGGTAATATGGACCGGAGTCTCATGATGTTCACTAGTGATGTCTCTCTCCCAAAAGACGATAAAACAGCAATGTGAGGTAAACGAATTACAGCTGGGCAATTGACAGGACCACGAACGCAAACCAATGCTGACTACATTGCAAGAAAGGTTGAGGTTCAAAGCATGGGCGGTACGCCAAAGTAAGTAGACCGAAATCCATCAATATCTACTACTAATCATCCACCTTGAGATATCTATCCAGAACATCTCGCTGGTATTAAGTTGCGAGCCCCGCCCATAGTGTAAACTCAAAGCAACAGACAACTGCATTAAAAGAACTTTGCATAAAGTAAACTATCCTTGCACCCGTGGGCACAAGCACCGTTGTTTTCCCCCTTGTGGCAACAGCACATCCCCTAGACTCATGTTTCTGTCACTCAAACTAGTCATCGAGGGGCATGAACCCACAATCGAGCATAACGTTCCCTCTTGGAGTCACTACCTACTACTTGGCCAAAGCAATAAATAACAACGGAGAACATGCAAGAATTACTTATGAACATAAATATAAAAGAGGTAGATCAAATATATTACTCAAGCACAATCTGAACATAATCTCATAATCCATCGGATCCCAGCAAACTCATCATAGCAACAGCATAAGGATTACATATGTGCCTCGATCATGTAGGGCAGCTCACGAGGACTAATTAGTGAAGCACAAGAACGGGAGGAGAACATCACATAGCTACTGGTCATGGACCCATGGTCCAAGGGAGACTACTCACAACTCATCCGGGAGGCGTCCATGGTGGTGGAGAGGCTCCCGGTGGTGATCCTCCCCTCCGGCAGGGTGCCGGGAAGAGTTCTCCTAGTGCTCCCGATCTTGGAAGCGGCGGCGACGGCGGAACAGAGATGAGATCGCGAAAAAGAGTTCCTGTTTCGAGGGTTTCTCGAGATGCTTTAAATATATGCCAAAGGGGGGCATCGGAGGAGCCTCGGGGGGCCCAGGCGCCCCCCCGGCGCGGCCCAGGGGGGGCGCCGCCAGGGCGCCTGGAGCCCTGGTGCCCCCCCCCGGCTGTCCTTCGGGCGCACGGTAGTTTCTGGAACGCTGATTTTTTATATAATTTTTCTGGATTTTTCCTGGCAGTTCTCGTTATGTGAAAACCTGAAATACAAAAACAGCCGAAAACAGAAACTGGCACTGGGGTGCACTGAGTTAATAGGTTAGTCCAAATATGATCAAAAGTGTATGGAAGTGTATAAATAACATAGCAATATCACTCAAAAGAGGCATGGAGCAAGCAGAAATTATAGATACGTTTTGGACGTATCAGCTGCCCATATGAAAATTAATTTGACTTGCAAATATCACAAATTGAACCAAGTGCAGTAATTAATATGATAGGAAAACAGACCATCACTATTTGCTCAAAATGCAAATACAAAGATACCATCTACTTGGCACAATCTACTTTGGTCAATGTTTTCCATAGAGATCCCATTGCCTAATTCAAACAAAAATGCTTGACCATCACTATTTGCTTTGATTACTTGTTGTTCTTGACCTAACACTCTACCAGAGCTTGTCAACAATTTAAACACTAAGGGCTGTTGTAGTGGGGCCTTTTCTAACTCATAGGTGACATAAAGGTTTGGCTGTACACTAAAGTAGGCTCTCCAAGAGTACTTGGAGATCCAGTTCGAAGGTATGCCTAGTTTTTACATAGTGCATACATAGTAAATGCTCATTTCATTGTGTGCAAGTGCAAGAGATGCGGCATGCTTCGTTGTGTGGTGTTGTTTTGTTATAATCTCATCCTTTTGTGTTCACTGACTGGAAAGTATTCATATTTATCTTCCAATGAGACGAGTAACTAGTTTGTGTCACCTTGCAGAGGGGGTGCAATGAAGCTAAGATTGAGGATTTCCAAGTACAAGATGTTAGGAAGGACCTTTACAAGAGAAGTAGGCTGCACTGAGCCTCTTCAACCTGTTAAGGTAAGTCACTATATCCAACTCAACAGTTCAATTCCTTGTTTGTTTCAGGCATAGTTAATTTGCTCTTTTCAATTGCTTTATTTTTCCTCAGTTAATGAGATGCCCAAAGAATGATGCCTGATGTTGGGTACTTGTATAACTATTAGTTGACATAATTAAAGGCCTTACCATTTAAATACTCTGTCGAAGTGTGCCTGAAGCTTTGAAGTCTATTAACCAACTATTATTGAATGAGGCTCACAATCTAGTTTATACTAGGCTAATGATTGCATAGTTTTGATTGCTGTAGTATGTTTATATGAAATCCTTTGCTGTTCATTATGCTCCCTAAGACTTTAATTGAGCTACAGAATGGCCAATTGCTTGCTTACTTCTACGCAACGTGCTGTCTAAATTTGTAACTTGCCTGTGTTTTGGATTGGGCCCCAACATCATGCTCCTCTAGTGAGCTAAGAGAGATTTCTGTATGCAGGCTGCACAGACTACCTTTTTTATAATTTTTAAAATATCACCTGCTTATGCTTCATGACGTGTAACATTATTGTTAGTCCTATTTTGGCATGTACTCCCTCCGTTCCTAAATATAAGTCTTTTTAGACATTTCAAATGGACTATAACATACATATGTATGTAGACATATTTTAGAGCGTAGATTCACTCATTTTGCTCCGTATGTAGTCACTTGTTGAAATCTCTAGAAAGACTTATATTTAGGAACGGAGGGAGTACAAAATAGTTTGTCTTGCTCGCTTCACTATTGTAACTATATTTTTGCCTAGTCATGTGTACTTATAGAAACATTTCAGGATGAAGTGACATCAACACAAAGATCTGCGAGCAGTGCGGCATGGACATTACCGAATGATTATGGATTGGAATTAGAATGTGCGGATATTCTCGATAATCAACTAGAGGTGGCAAGACAATGTGTACATGATTCTGAACTTACAATCAACAAGTTGAGACTGGACATGCAGGTATTAGATGCATGAATCAAAAAATGAAACAAGACACTAAGGTAACAATGAATGAATTGGAGATTTTACAGACTGAAATTTGTGCTATCTAAATCCGGCCAATCCTATTTTCTGAAGAGATTATAGTTCAAATGGTAAGTTATGTTGATGCGCGTCCATGATGTATGGGCTGTATTTGCCCAGTGTATGTAATTTGCTCTTTGTGTATGCTTTATTATCGCTGGTGCCGAACCATAATGCCCAGTGGGTATAATCGGGTGTAATTTCTATATTGTATAGTGTAGAATTATTCTACGTTTCTATGCCTTAGTCTCTTTATTGTATAGTGTATGATTTTTAGAGGTGATAATATATAGTAGGATAATTCTTTGAATATGCTATATTGTTCAAACGGGGACCAACTCACCCAAACGTTGTAGTGACCATGGCCCTCCACATGCCATATGATCCATGGGCCATCTACGGGACGGACGACCCATGGCTTTCTATGGCCGTCGGATTTGTCGGCCTTTTATGGGTTGTCGGATCCGTGGGCCTTTTATCGGCTGTCGGATCCATGGGCCTTTTATGGGCCAGCGGATCCATGGGCCGCCGGATCGACGGGCCTTCTATGGGCCGTCGATTCAATGGGCCTTCTATGGGCCGTTGGTTCAATGGGCCTTCTACGCCCCGTACAATCCATGGGCCTTCTACTGGTCGTCTCATCTATGGGCCGTATAAGGGGCCGTAAACGGGCTAGAGTGGAAATCGTACATTTTATGTGCTGACCATAACGGGCCATTAATAGGACGTATTTGATGGTGCTACGAAAATGGCCCAACGTATTAACGGGCCAACTGTAACCACGGGCTGAATTAGGCCCACAAGCAGAAAATGACAGTAACGGGCCGAAAGTAAACAAATGCTCGAAATGAGCCTGAGAATAAATGGGCCATGAGAAGGCCGAAAGATAACATGGGCTGCAAACGGCCCAATATAATAATGGGCCGTTAATGGGTATAAAGTGATACACTGTTCATTACGGTCCAGTTTTACCACTGGTCGTTAATGGGCGACTATTACTAAGGGCCTCATATGGGCCAAAAGACGTCATGGGCCATACATGGGTTGGAAGTTAAAACGGGCTGGAATTATATTGGACAGCCCAGATGACGCTACTGGGCCTAATTCGGATAGGCCGTAAACGGGCCCTGGTTTAGCGGGCTGTAAATGGGCTATACGCGAACATGCCGTTAACAGGCTTGCCGTGGGCCGGCCCGCCACCTTTTGACCAAGTCAAATGGGCCGGCCTTTTCACAAGAATGGGCCTCTGTTGGGCTGTGCCACGTGTCGACGTATCATAGGCGCTTTGGGTCCAATGAGTAGATGACGCTATTGGGCCTAATTCGGATAGGCCGTAAACGGGCCCTGGGTTAGCGGGTTGTAAATGGGCTATATGCGAACATGTCGTTAACAGGCTTGAAGTGGGCCGGCCCGCCATCTTTTGACCAAGTCAAACGGGCCGGCCTTTTCACAGGAATGGGCCTCTGTTGGGCCATGCCACGTGTCGACGTATCATAGGCGCTATGGGTCCAATGAGTGGATGACATCTGTTCCAGCGGCGAGCCAACACCTGTTCCCTCCAGCCAATGATGATTTAACATGTGGAAAATCCCCATTGGTCGGGGCTGTTAACGGGTTATCGGATCCAAAACCGGACCTGATAGCTTAACGGCGTTCCGTTACGGTGGATGCCACGTGCCGGTCACCCTTGACGAAAGCACTTCTGTGACGCGCGATTTATCGTCATGGAAGTGGACACTTCCGTGATGATAATTTTGGTAATGTCATGGAACACTTCTACGACAGCACAGGTATGACTATCTTAATTCTCTCATAAAATCGTCATGGATGTACATGCATGATAGAAAACATGACCTATTGTGACAAACATGTATCATCACGGAAGTGTATTTTTTTGTAGTGTACACGAGACTTTGGGTACCAGGCTAGAGTTCTGTACAGCCTTTCACCCGCAGACTGATGGGCAGACCGAGAGAGTCAAACAGATTCTGGAGGACATGTTGAGAGCTTGCACGCTAGATTATGGATCTAGTTGGGATGACAACTTGCCCTACGTGGAATTTTCATACAACAATAGTTACGAGGCCAGTTTAAAAATGGCACCGTTCGAAGCATTGTATGGAAGGAGGTGCTAAACGCCGTTGATGTGGGATGAAGTCGAAGACTGTTAGTTATTTGGACCGGATCTGATTAAAGAGTCAGAAGAGAAGGTTAAGCTAATTTGAGATAGACTAAAGGTAGCTCAGTCCAGACAAAAGAGTTATGCAAACTCAAAACGCAAGGAGGTAGTCTATGAAATCGACGACCGAGCGTACCTGAGAGTGTCACCTCTGAGAGGTGTTAAGCGTTTCGGAGTTAAGGGAAAGTTAGCCCCAAGATTTGTGGGACCATACCGTGTTTTGGAACGCATGGGAGAGGTTGCCTACAAGTTAGAGTTACCCGAAGGATTGTCAGGAGTTCATGATGTGTTTCACGTTTCCCAGCTAAAGAAGTGCCATCCTAAGATGGCAGTTATTCCTCTGAGAGATACAGTGCCCCTGGAAACAATTCAGCTGGATAGTGATCTAACTTACGAGGAGAAACCGGTCAAGATCCTCGAAGTTGCAAGCAGAGTCACCCGCAGCAAGGTTATCATGTTTTGCAAAGTTCAGTGGAACCACCATACCGAGGATGAAGCCACCTGGGAACGAGAGGATGATCTACGCAAGGACCACTCACTCCTATTTTCTAGCCAACCCGAATCTCGAGGGCGAGATTCATCTTAAGGGGGGTAGGTTTGTAACATCCCAAATTTTCAATTTGGAATGTTATACATAGGTCATCTTGCATATCATTTTTTTTTCATTTGTGTGTGGCGATCTTCGAAATTCTAAGCAACTCAAGGACCCACAGAGAGAGTTGGGGATTTTACCGTTTTCATATTTGAATTTTCTCATATATCGGTACGAGGATCAACTTGGTTTTAACTGTTTCTCTCTCCGAAAATATTTTATATTAAAATATATGAGTGGAGATAATATGACTTCTCCAAAACAAATGAAATATTGGAGGAAAAATATTGAAATCAGTTATTTTATTTTATTTGGATTTATTTGCAATTTTATTTGATTAGGAAAAATATGCGTTTTTCAAAATTGCATTTAGGTCCGATAAAAATGTTCCCTTTGTCCTAAATATTATTAGATGATGGTGAAAATTTATTTCAGAATTTTTTTACTCTGTTTGGTATTTCTTTTGTTTGTTATTCTGCGCCAGGTCAATTTAAAAAAAAAAGTCAAGCGACCTACCGGCCGTAACCGACCAGGACTCTGCCGGGCCGGCTTTATAAGCCGAGGCCGGCCAGCCCCGAGGCCCAGCCGCCGCCCCGCGAAACCCTAGCCGCCCGCAGCCTCGCACCGCCGCCGCCGCCGCGCCTCCGCCGTGCGCCGCCGCCGCCCCGCCGTCATCCCGCCGCCGCCGGAGTTGCCTTCACCGTTTTTTTCTCGGTTTAGGTAAAAACTGCGGTTTTCTACAAAACCATAGATCGTTTTTTTTAGTTTAGATCGGTTCATTTTTTTGGTTTAGTTTTTTAGCGGACGTTCGTCCATTCGTTCATTTTAACGAATGCTTTTCGTCTTTTAGTTACAGACAGCGAACATTCGTTCGTTAGCCTGTTTATCGCGTTTTCTTTTCAGGGTTTTTCCGCGATTATTTTCGATCGTGATTTCTGCCCTGAACTTCATTTTAGTATAACTTTTCGCTCGTTAGTCGGAATCAGGTGAAACAAGCACCTAGATCTTCGTCTCGAAGCCCTCTATCTGGTTAACCAACTTGAACAAGATTTTGGTACTTTAAAATTTTGACTTTAGTACAATTTAGTAAACGGATCTTGTTTCTTTCGTGGTTTGAGTTTCGTTGCTCCGTTTGATTTGATTCTTTTTGCAAACCGGAGTTCTTCAGTTAAACTTTCTGGTTATATCTTCTTATTTGAGTTTTACCCGTGCATCTTTGCTTGGTTGCTTATGTATGCTATTGTTTGTTTGCGATAGAATTCCCGGAGTGCGAAGCGTGCTACTAAGAGTCTCTAGGTTTTGCGAATCGTCCGCAAGGAAAGTAACACTTTGATCATACCCTTTATTACCCAATTTTTAAGCGTTAGTTCAACCTCACACATTGCATGAGTAGGATCTCTTAACATGTGGGTCTGGGAAGTAGATTGTGGTAGAACCTATTACCTTCTTTATTATCAAACCCGTGGGAGTTACTTCTACGTTATGCTTAGGTTGCCATGTTATGCTCGTAGACGTGGTTTGGGTTTGAGAGTATCCATGAAAGATACGAGATTGTTAATTAATGGTTCAACTTAAGGTGGCTACTTTAATACACATCTGGGTGGAATGGTTGCAGGGCATCTGGAGAATCCAGTGTTGTCCTAGGAAATCCCGGAGGAACCGTGTGATTATCCTATGGAATGCCACCCAACCTCAAAGGGATCATAAGACTATGCATGCTAGAAACTTCCGTGTGCAGCCACAATGCCATTATGGGCTCTGGCATAGTTGAGTATTTTGTGTGAGCTCTTTCAGTGGTGGACTAGCATATGTAGGGGAAAGTAGGTGTACCGGTCCACCCGGGGTGTAATGCCCAGGATGGGACTATACCTCCTACGTGTCGAGGCACGACTTAAAGGTATAAGCCCATTCTGGAATGATCTCAAGTTCGGTATCTTTGCACGACTCATGTAAAAATAGGGATGAAATTGCAAAAGGATAGTTGGCTTACACTCGCCACGTCACACAATACATTACATAAGCAAAACATCATTCAAAACATCACAACCCGACTACGGGCGAAGATCCAAAAGAAGGATACCAAAAACATAAAGCCACAGGTCCGAATCACCCCTAGTAGAAACCACTACTGATCGTCGAAAACGTCATACGGCCACGCTCTTCATGGAACTCCCAGAAGTTCTGACCCATCTCCTGCGTCAATCTCGGCTGAACCTGCATCTGGTGTTGTAGTATCTGTGAGCCACGAGGACTCAGCAATCCCATAACCATGGGTATCAAGACTAGCAAAGCTTTATGGGTAGGAAGAGGTAAAGTGGTGAGGTTTCAGCAGCGGCTAAGCATAATATGGTGGCTAGCTTACGAGTACAAGAATAAGATGAGCATCTACGCAAACGGTCGTAACTAGTAGTAATCGCTAAAGATCCTGAACTACCTACGAGTCAAACATAACCCCACCGTGTTCTCTTCTCAAAATGAAAAGAGACAGTCACGATTACTCACGCGGTGGTGTGTTTTACTTCGGATCCTCTGTCAAGTTTTCTACAACCAGAAATTAACAAATTCCAATCTGCCACATAACCGCGGGCACGGCTTTCGAAAGATCATAACCCTGCAGGGGTGTCCCAACTTATCCCATCACAAGCTCTCACGATCAGCTGAAGTGATAAATATAATATCATCACCCCTTATCTTAGGGAAATGTGATCAGGCTCGGCATCCCGGTGCACAAGACATTTCGACAATGGTAAAACAAGTCCAGCAAGACCTCCCGGCGTGCCGA
Source organism: Secale cereale (assembly GCA_902687465.1). Taxonomy (NCBI): domain Eukaryota; kingdom Viridiplantae; phylum Streptophyta; class Magnoliopsida; order Poales; family Poaceae; genus Secale; species Secale cereale. Next base: position 715,218,051 of record LR738715.1, on the reverse strand, counting down.
CACCCTGATAGTAGCCGCGCGTATCTCGTCTCAGGCCACGACCGGATGAGCACAGCGTACAGCAACCAAACCCCAAGTTTCCAAGGGGGGCGCCGCAAACGACTCTATTTGGGACCAACACCATCAGCACTGGCCCCCTGCTATGTAGAAAAGAATCTCCAAGGAGCGTCCCCCTTATGCAAATTTAATTAATTAAGTTGTTATTATGAGGCAAAATAAAACCAATGTTGGGCCTTGCTGGAGGAGTTTTATTCAAAGATGAAGTGTCAAGGGGTCCCCATATACCCAACCGTGTAAGGAACACAAAATCAAGGAACATAATGCCGGTTTATCGGCACCTAAGGTGGCATGAGTGGAACAAAACACCGAGCAAAAGGCCAAGCCTTCCACCCATGCCCAGTATATAGGTGTGTTAATAATAATAATAGATATTGTGATATTCCAACAACAAGTTCCCTCCTGGAACGATCTTCATCTTCACCTGCAACTAACAACGCTATAAGAGGGGCTGAGCAAGCGGGTAACATAGCCAAACAGTGGTTTTGCTAGGAAGGTGTCAAAAGGTTAGAGGTTTCAAGGCAACAAGGAGAGGCTGACATAAAAGATGGGTAGCGCGACATGTAACGATAGCATCTTGACGACTAAGCATGGCAATGGTAGTAAAGGTATCCAAGGGTATGATCATCTTGCCTGAGATCCCGCAAGGAAGAAGAACGGATTCATCCAGTAGTTGAACAGAACCTCACAACTCCGGAACGAACCCGAAGCTAACGAGGAAGCAAACCGGAAAGAAACAAGCAACACGGTAAACACACCACACGAGACATGACAATATTCTCAATCAAGTATGATGCAACACAAGTCTACATAGGATGCACTACAAGTCTATACATGAAGCAAAACATGGCGAGGTAGGAAGCACAGAAAAACAACACAAGTCTATATGATGCAATACATGGCAAGGTATGATGCATGACAAGTCTATACAGGAAGCAATACATGGCAAGGTAGGAAGCACAGAAAAACAACACAAGTCTATATGATGCAATACATGGCGAGGTATGATGCATGACAAGTCTATACAGGAAGCAATACATGGCAAGGTAGGAAGCACAGAAAAAACAACACAAGTCTATATGATGCAATACATGGCAAGGTATGATGCATGACAAGTCTACATATGATGCACAGCAAGTCTATATATGATGCAATACATGGCAACAAGTTTAAATGAGGCCGGAAACTACAACAACAATTTCGAAAATCCCCATATGCATGTTTAGCAATTTTAAGAAAACAACAAATTACACATTTTAATGTTGTTAACATGATGCGGATGACATGATCAAGTTTTATGCAATTTTATAAGAAAAGTTGACATGAAGATGATAAGGAGTATTTGTTGCCAGGACGAAAAGAAAAGAGGGTCGTGGCGGCAAAAACGGATACGATGCCACGACAACGTTCCGATGATCCGACACTCGTCGAGATGCCGGTGCAAAAGCAAGGTAGCGTGAGCGAGTCGAACAAGATGAAAGGTGGGGTGATCCCGTCATCGGGTTCCCATGGGTCGCCACCAAGGCAAACGAGGGCACAACGGACACGATGCAAACATCCGATTCATCTCATACAGCACAAGCAGTCCACGGGTCATCATCTCGGGGTTATACCTTCGGAATGTTCATTTCGGGGAGGATCGAGATCATCGAGGGAAGTAGTGGTACTCGCGGGACGTGGTACACGTTCGTAGAGGGAAGTAGTCCTTTCGTTCGTAGTCGTACACGGGGTCGACGATAGAGGTACTTGTCGCATCCACCAAGTGTAGTCGTACTCGTTCCGAAGATGAACTTGATCCGATGCCTTCGGGCGTCATGGTACTTGGTGCTTCAAAACCGTTGGTCGTGGTACTTGGAGTCTCTGAATTCTGTCTTGGCGTCAAGTGGCAGCACACGAGCGACTACGAGGCCTCGGGGGGGCGAGCAAAAGGGGCCCGACGAGGTGTGCAGCAGGGAGGCACGGCCATGTCGTGGAGTTCCTGGCTGGGGCTCGTCGGCGAACTTTGGAACGGCAGGCGGGGCGGACCTCGGGCGGATCCGGCCCGAAGATGGCCGGGGCGACGACGAGAGGAGCCAGGTAGAGGAAAGCTCGCTGGAGCATGGTGGCGCTGTGGCCGGACGTCGCGGAGGTCGAAGCAGCGGTCGCCGGCACAGCGCGGCGGCGGCGCTGGCCCGCGGCTGGAGGGGAGGTCGACGGGGCTCCGGCCTAGTCCTGCTTCTCCGGCGAGGGCAGAGCAGGGGGTCTGGCGCTGGAGGCGCCCGGAGCACCAGACCACGGTGGCGGCGACGCGGGAGACGGCGGCGCGGCAGAGAGACGGCGGCGAACGGGCGCAGGCGCCATGGCGCGGCGGCGCTTGGCCTGGTGAGGCGGCGGCACGAGGGAGACGGGAGATCGAGGGAGCGGGCGTTGGCTGCGAGAGTGCTCAAGGAGGAGGGGGAGAGCGGCATAGCTAAAGGGACGAGAGGGATCGAGGATGGAGGGGCTCGGCGGCGAGTGTGGCCTAGGGTTCGGAATGGCTGGGCCAAAATGGGCCAAAGGCTACAGGAGGCCTTAGAGAGGCCGGCGGCTGGGCCTGGCTCCTTTCTCTCTATTAATTTTCTTTAACAGAAAAAAGAAGAAATATGGAAAAGAAAGGGAGGCTTAGGGTATGAGGCTAATTTCTTGGGACTCGCAAAAATGAGTCTGATCCCAGAAAATAAGAAGTGGCATGATCAGAAGATATAAATTCAAAGCCATTTGAATTTAATTCAAATGGTTTGAACTAGGACATGGTTTTCGAAGTGTCCAAAAATGTTCGAATTTTTGGAGGAACCTCGATAAAACGGATAAGAATTATAAACAAGGTTTTGACGATGAAACTTGAAGTAGAAAAGGCATGGGGAATATATGCAAGTGTGTTTGGGTTAATTCCAAACAAATGGAATATTTATTTATAATAGCTCCATAAATATTAGGAGGATATGTTATAAAGAGAAGTCATCCTTCCCTCGATTTAAATGGACCGAAGGTCCACACAATTTATTTAGGTAAGTTGAAAGATTAAAGACATGATGGCATGATGACATGATGCAAGCACAAATAAATAAAGCAAGCACAACTAAAACACATGGCAAAACCCTGAACATCTGGAATCTTCTGGAGCGTCGGTCTTCGGGCGTCACACGGGGTAAAGAGTAAATGCTTCTGAAAGACTGTGTCTCGGTCATCCGTTTCTCAAACACCATGCAGTGCGAGAAAACCAACGGAGGAGATCGAGTCTTGTGGGGAAAAGTGCGCAAACCTCTGCAGAGTGTACAAACTAATCATGATTAGCCATGTCCCCGGTTATGGACATCTTGAGTATCTGGTACTTGAATTATTGGATTGATCTCATCACTCTAAAACTAATTTGTTGGGTTAATAAAGATGGTTTTAATTGGGATTGGGTTGGAGGAACCACCTCAATGATGTTTCAACTACCATGATAGTTAAAATAAAATTTATTCCTTTGTTGTAGGGAAAATTGGCTTTATGCAAAAACTTTATAACCTTACAGCCTCCACCAGCCAAATATGCATGTAGTGTTAGCATTATTATGTTACTTGCTCTAGTATGTTATCTTGCCAGCATATTCCATGTGTTGACTCGTTTCGGGCTGCAACATATCATGTTGCAGACTTTTCAGAAGAAGAGTAAGGTGCGCTAGGTCGTTTGTCATGCACTCAGCTATGCCGTTGGAGTTGATGGACTCACTTATCTTCCAAGTCTTCCGCTGTTATCGTGTTAGATGGCCTTATGCCATATATTTTTGTAATAATTTCTCTTTTGAGACATTCGATGTAATAAGTGTGTGATTGCCACTCTGTTATAAATCCTTCAAGTACTGTGTGTGTCAGCATTACCGATCCAGGGATGACACAGAACACAGAGACTTCGGTCCATTCGGATCGTGGTCACTACAGCTTAATTCATAATGTCCTACTTGGCATCATGTTACACCAAGTTACTGCATATCCTACAACATTGGGATGCTTGTGAAGTTGTGAGGCGATGATAAATATAGACACATTAACATAGATGCAATATTTATAACCTAAATGATTGACATGCCGAAATGCAGAAACAGAAAGGTGAATACCACGCTCAGAGAATGCATATAAAAAGCTCAACTTCAAGATGAAAAACGCAATAGCATGGACTTTCAGACTTCAGTAATTTTTCGCACAATAGTTGCTATAATGCTTTTACAAAATAGAGCTTACATGAAAGAAAAGAATTTCCTGCACAGAGGCTGAGGCAAGGATCCCTTCAGGCTACATTGGTATGACTACATAAACTGCAAATCTCTTGCCAGCACTAATCTTGGTTGCAATCTCGAGGGGCAATTCCTTTGGTATAAGATTTTCAGCACCTGCAACATCCCAAGGGATCAAAATTCCAGCTTGTGTAAATCATGCCATAACATTAAACATTAATTTTCAATTTACACAACAGTACCGTCAGCAACAAAGGCATGAATGAAACAGAAACAATGTGATCTATCAAAAGTAGGAAGGGCAAAATAAACCCATGTTCTCCATGCAATGTGGCCTATCTAATAAACGAATTAAGATAAAAATAAATCTACCTCTGTCCCCATTCCATGGTGCATGGTTTGCCTTGTTTTACCCGCAAAGAATATGCAGGCAAATTTTGAAGTTAAGCTATGCCTAGCAATCAATATTCCAAGTTTCGAACATGATACATAGGAAGAACCCCAAACATGAATTCACATAGGATGGCCACTCATACGAAGAACCAAGAAAATACTGATTTTCTCTATAAATGAAATGGTGCGCTGATCTGATTGCCCGAAGATATGTTGTGTGAATCCTCTTATCGATTATGACGTTCTTTTGGTACACAAGATTCTGCACAAGTTCATTAAATGGTTTACTTTATACAAGAAGACCATACTTTACAAAATGTATATGACAAGATGAAAAAATTAAGATGAAACAGCAACACAAACTTCGACATAGTTGTTGATTATTGAACATTGCCAAGGAATATAATGAAGATGTGCCAAACTAACCTGCTTTGAAGCTTCTTTGTGTGACACCCCCGATTTGACCGTACACTAATCATGCACGCAAATGTGTACGACCAAGATCAAGGACTCACTAGAAAATATCACAACACAACTCTAGACACAAATTAAAATAAAACAAGCTTTATATTACAAGCCAGGGGCCTCGAGGGCTCGAATACATAAGCTCGAATACACAAGAGTCAGCGGAAGCAATAATATCTGAGTGCAGACATAAGTTAAACAAGATTGCCTTAAGAAGGCTAGCACAAACATCAATGATCGAAAAGGCAAGGCCTCCTGCCTGGGACCTCCTAACTACTCCTGGTCGTTAGCTGTCTCCACGTAGTAGTAGGCCCCGTCGGGGTAGTAGCAGTCGTCAAGTGTGGCATCTGGCTCTTGGACTCCACCATCTGGTTGCATCAACCAGCAAGAAGAAAGAAGGGGGAAAAGGGGGAGCAAAGCAACCGTGAGTACTCATCCAAAGTACTCGCAAGCAAGGATCTACACTACATATGCATCGGTATCAATGAAAAGGGTAGTATCTATGGACTAAGCTGCAGAATGCCAGAATAAGAGGGGGAGAAGCTAGTCCTATCGAAGACTAGCATCTTCTGGAAACCACCGTCTTGCAGCAAGAGGGGGAAGTAGAGTAGTGTAACATAAGTCATATTTATGTTGTTGTTCCAAAGCTCCGGGATCCTTTCTCGACTCCCGAAGCAACATATCCAAACAATGCCTCGGCATCCAGTTCTAGTTGTAGCGATCGGGATACAACTCCAAGTGTCCGTTACCGTAGGACAGGCTATCGATAGATGTTTTCTTCCCTGCAGGGGTGCACCAACTTACCCACCACGCTTGATTAACTCCGGTCGGACACACCATCAGGTCATGCCCGCCCTCGGCCAAACAATATGCCGCAACCCGACCTAGGCTTAATAGAGAGGTCATTCACGCCGGACTAAACCCTATGCCCCCTAGGGTCATGGGCCAATCGCCCCGGGAACTCCTGCACGTTGCGTCGGCGGCCGGTGAGCAGACCTGGGCAACCTCCTTAAAAAGGTAGGTGCTTACGCAGTCCAACCTGACGCGCGCCGCTCAGTCGCAATGACGTCAGTTAAGCTTCGGCTGATGCATACGACGTAGAACGCCCATACTATGCTCACGTGGTGGTTAGCGCTATCAGGCCAGAGGCCCCTCGGATCAAATATCCAAACTGTTTAGTGTCTTGGGAACGCACGGTAACGAGCAGAGACTCACGATCATGTGACCCCATCGCCCTGTCTCGAGAACTTGCGGCAAGGGCGAGTGCCCGGCCACGCCTCGTATTATCTCGCGGGCACCTTCCAGGTCAACCCGACTACACATCACTCGCAATTAAGCTCGCGCGGGTACCCCACTCGGTCGACCCGTCTTTAGTAACCAGGTTCAGTGTAAAGTCATAGTAACCATAGTAACTATGTGTCTAACACCAAAGGGAAAACCTGAAGAAATCACCCTCAATGGAATTCCTCCTGATGTTATCGTCAAGCTGAACGAAAGAGGAGTCACCCTCGAGATCCACTCTTGAGGAGTTGCACGACAGTGTCGTTATCGAGAGTGGAGAAAGAGGAATCACCCTCGATGACCACAACCGATGAACTAACCTGCAAGGTTAACATCAGAAGTGCTGATGAGGTCTCACCCTCGGCACTCGATAGTAACCCAATAGTGTCGAGCAACTAAGGGGAAAGTGATGTGCGGTGCCGGGTCCTGGTCTTCGATCCCGTTGATCGGGTCTTCTGATAATCCAGTGGGGTAGACAGGACAAAGGGGGGGGTCTCTGATGGATCTCTAACCAGCCTGTACTAAGCAGTTTAGTATAAACATGTAAAGTATGAAAGCAGGTACGAACAACAGGCTATGCATCGGAATAGGATCATACAAAAAGCAGTAGCAATTCTAATGCAAGCATAAGAGAGAAAAGAGTGGGCGATATCGGAATGATCAAGGGGGTTGGCTTGCCTGGCTGCTCAGACGAGAAGAAGGGGTCGTCGTCGACGTAGTCGATCACCGAGGTAGCATCAGTCTCGCGGTCTACCGGAGAGAAGAGGGGGAAGAAACAATAAATACAAAGCATACAGATGCAACAAAGCAGCACGACAAGTCAACACGCAGTGCTAGGGTGTTCTAACGCGGTGCTACACGGTACTAGCGAAGAGGGATAACATCCGGAAATGTTTTCCCGGTGTTAGGCATTTTCGAACTGGCGAAACGGAGGGGGATTGTTCCATGTTCGGTATGATAGAGATGTGTGGCGGACGAACGGACCACGTATTCGGATTCGTCTTGTTGTTCTGAGCCATTTTCATATATAAAAACATTTTCATCCGAGTTACGAATTATTTTATATGAATTCCAAAGTTTTAGGCATTTTCTAGATTTATTTAATTATTTAAAACAAACATTATCCAGAATAGTAAATGATGACGTCAGCATGATGTCAGTGGTCAGTTGACTTAGTCAAACTGACGTGTGGGTCCTACCGTCATTGTCTGTTTATCTTAACAGATAATTAAGGTTAATTAACATGATTAATTAGTTTAATTAATAGGATTAATTAAGTTAATTAATTTATTAATATATATTTTTATTAACTTATTTTTTAAAACATTTTTTAACCAGGGGTGTGGGGGCCCATGGGCAGTGGCCCAAAGACCTAACGGGGCGGGTTGCTAACGGGCACCACGCCCGTCGGGGCAGAACCCGGGCACCACGCGTGCGCCGATGCTGGAGCGCGCGGGCACGGCGGGGCGCGGCCCTGGGCGCCGGCCAGGGCGGCCAGAGGGAGCCGGGCGGGGCTCAGGAGGGCGAGGGGTGCAGGCCTCAGCTCTCGGGTGGAGGCCACGACCCACCACGACATGGGGCGAGGCCGAGCTGCGCCATAGCGGCGGGAGCTGGCCGGCTCCGCCACGGCGAGCGGGCGCGCTTGGCCACAGCGGGCGGCGAGGGGGGCATCAGCGGGGCACGGCGGCCGGCGGAGTAGCAGCGAGTAGTGCGGGAGGGCGACAGCTGGAGTGGGGCGCGGGCCGGTAGGTGGTCGCGGATGAGCCGCGACGGGCGCGGCCAGCACGGCCATGGTGTGGGGTAGTGTAGCGACCCGACAAGAATGGATCAAGTCTCTGTGCTTAAGTGTCATCCCTGGATCGGTATGCTGACACACACAGCACTCGAGGATTTATAACAGAGGTAAATCACATGTAAAGTAGCGTAAATACTATTACCTCAATCAATCATAGCGGAAGCAACAAGGTTGTGGAGTTCCATCAACACCAACGGCAAAGTTGAGTGTAGACAGCGCAACCCTAACGTAACACTTACTCGTCAAATAATTCCTGCAACATGAGACGTTGCGGCCATGTAGGTCAGTACATTGAATGTACTGGCAATTTCACACTTTAATGATAATGATGAACAAAGCCTACAACTACATGCATATTTGGCTCGTGGAGGCTGTAAGGTTAAAGTTTTTGCGTAAAGCCAATTTTTCCCTACAACAAAGGAATAAATTTTTATTTTAACTATCATGGTGGTTGTTAAACATTGAGAGTGTAGACACCCTCTCAATCCCAATTAATCATCATCATTAAAACCCAACAATATTTATTAAAGTAACATGATGAGATTCACATGATAATCCAAGTACTAGATACTCAAAACGTCCATAACCGGGGACACGGTTAATCATGATTAGTTTGTACACTCTACAGAGGTTTCTGCACTTTTTCCCACAAGACTCGGTCTCCTCCATTAGGATTCTCGCACTACAAGTTGTTTGAGAAACGGATGACCGAGACATAGTCTTTCAGAAGCACTAGCACCTTACGAACGGGTGGACCGTACCAACCTACATCCCCTACATCTGCTAGTCCACCACTATAAGAGTTCGCACGACTTAGTCAACTATGCTAGAGCCCATAATAGCTTGTGGCTGCACACGGAAGTTTCTAGTATGAATAATCTCATGATCCCTTTGAGCCTGGGTGGCGGTCCATAAAGAAAACAGGCAATCGCTGGAATCCCCAGGTGCCTCAATCCACCCTGATGTCTGTTTAAGTTGCCACCTTAAGTTGAACCATTAATTAAATAATCACACATCTGTCATGGATACACTCACCCAATCCACGTCTACGAGCATAGCATAACCTAACAACAAACGTAGAAGTAACTCCCAAGGGTTTGAAAATAATGCAGGTAATAGGTACTACCTCATCTACTTCCTAGTCCCACATGTTATTTGATCCTACTCATGCAATGTGTTTGAGGATAAACTAATGCAATGAAAACTGGGTATTGGAAAGTATGATCAAAGTGTGAACTTGCCTGCAATGTTGATGAAGATGATTCGCACTCAAAACTCTTGATAGCTCTACTCGTCACACTCCGGTCAATCTATCGTAAGCAAGCAATAGTAACCACACATAAGCAATCACTCAGAAAGATCGGACAGAACGAAAAAAACACTTCGGAGAAACTTCGAAAACAAACGAATGACTCTTGAAACATAAAACAATTTCCAACAGTACCAAACTTATGTGAATTTGGCCTTATCGGAAAGTTTAGGTCAAGAGCTTCGATTTGCAAAAAGAATTAACTAAATCGAAGTTATAAAACTCAAGTTATGATCAAAGCAAGTTTGAATCTAAAACTAGTTGAATTCAAATTTTAAAACTTTCAAAAACATGTTTAAGTTGTATTACTGGAAAGAGGGGATCGTAACGAAGATGTGGGCGTTGGTTTCGTTGGATTTGGACTAACTGGTAAAAAGTTGTGGCCTTTGAAAGTTTAGGGGCTAATCTGTAAAAGAAATAATTACAGACAGGTCCCTAGACGAAACTAAACAGAAAAGAAAAAGTTAAAGTACGAACGTTCACTACTGAACCCTAAACAGCGAACGATCTCTAAATAACAAACCTAAAAAAACAAATCTAAATCTAGGGTCTTTTTTAACAGAAAAACCTAAATAGAAACTAGGCGGTTTATTACCGTTTCGACCGGTTCGAAATAAACCGGCGGTTCGGGAGAACCAAACCGGATCGGGTCCGGCGCGGGTCGGACGGGTCGAAGCTCCGGCGACGGCGGACTCCGGCGAACGAGGCGCGGCGAGGGGCAGCGCGGTGGAGCGGGCGAGGCGTGGCGCGAGGGGCAGGGAGGCGCGCGCTGCTGCGACGATGGCGAGGCAACAGCAGCAGCAAGCGATGGCGGCGGCGATTGGCAAGTGCGCCGGCCGCGCATAAGCGACGGCGGCGGCGGAATTGCGGGGCGGCGACGGCGAAGGAAGGGGCGAAACGGGCCCGGGCGGCGCCCTTATATAGGAGGAGGGGGTCGGGGGAAGACGTGGAGAAGGGGGCAAGGGAGGCGGTGGCGTGGCGTGCGCGGACGCCGAGGTCGGCCGGCGGCTACGGTTTCCGTTGGGAGGAGGAGGGCGGCGGCGTGGGCCGGCTGGCCTGGCCCAGTTGGGTGGGCCGGTTCGATCCAGAGAAGATTTTTTTAACATTTTTTTAACAGACATAGAAACGAATAATAACAAAATAAAAAAAATCCTATAGGCATATTATATATCAAAATTTGCAGAAAAAGAAATCCTACAAGATGGACATTTTCCTACTGTCAAATAAAATGCCCACAAATTCTAATAAATCAAACGGTGCTACTGATGCAATAAAATTCAATAAAGATCATTCTTAAAATACCAAAAGAATTCAAATTTATTTCTCTCCAATTTTCTGCTGTAGGGAATCATATTACCCTATTTTCCATGCATTTTATTTTTGTAAAAAAAATAATTTGAATAAAACCCAAATAACTCAATTTTTGAAAATGAGTTATAAAGAAAATTTCAGAAAACTTCCAACTCATATTTCCTATAATTTGAAGAAGTCATTTTATCTTCTCTCAGGAAAATCATTGAGTCGCATAAAGTTTCTGAATTTGAAATATCTTGAGATTGAAATTCAAAATCCTTTCAAACCCTTTATCATTTAAAGTAACTGGAAGAAGTCATATTATCTTCACTCTAAGGTTTATTGCTGAAAAGGAATTGAATTCCCGGAGATCAAAATGCAAAGTGAAAGTTTGGGTAAGTCATTTTATTCCCTCTCATTTAACTTTCGAAAGTTTCAATTTCCACTCAATTTCACTGAGCACATCAAACAGCAATCAAATCTATCTATTTATTATAACATTCCAAAATTTAGAATTTTGGGATGTTACAAACCTACCACACTTAAAATGAATCTCGTCCTCGAGATTCAGAGAGGCTAGCAAGAAATAGGTTGGGGTTTGGGGGTCTCCTAACAATCCATCGATTGGTGTGGCCTAGTGTGCTACCACACTTAGGAACATGGATACGGTTCCATCAAAACGCAGGTACTCCATCCTTTGGGTTGACGGCGTCGGTCTTCTCAAATCTTCAGGGTATTTCCTTCTCTGGGGCTCTTCCGGTTGTGGAAAATCTTTGTCCTGAATCCTTGTATCCTTTCATCTTGATAAGGTTCACTTGAAACCTTGGTTCTTCTCAGCTGACAGGTCTGGCGCCAATACTAAACTAGTATCGATATCTCATGGGGTCATCAAACAATTTGTTGGGTCCCTGCAGAAAATAGGTATGGGCTTCATCCTCACCGTATATCCTACGATTGGCAACATCATGCCGTGTACAAGGGGAAAATTTCTATATCCCTTCTAAGGTTCGAACAAAGTTTTGACATCGTCGTCTCTCTACTATAGGTAAGTCACTCAGATTTACCATCCCGTATAACAGAGGCGAATAATAAGAGTAAGTCGGTATGGTGATCAATCCATCCCGCACCCAAATCATTACCTTGTATATGGTTTAGTGAATCTCGCATTCTAACACTCGGTCATCCTCACAAGCATTGCAGAATTTCTCTTGTCAACGAAGTATGTTCGGATAAATCCATTGATTCTGCAAGCCAAACAAAACATCTAACGTTTCTTCACAACCCTCGGGTTTAACGTAACCACCTATAAAATCGTCCGTTGATAAGGGTGTCACTTCTACTAGGGGTTTTCCTTCAGCAAGAGTGTGCTTGCTTTCTTGACAAGCCCTGGGGCATGTGGGTTATAGCTCGTCTCATGACTAGCAACACTTGGTCTCATCATCGGGTTGCAACTATTCAGTCTTCCAACATTCAACTTCCTTGGCTCTCTTAAATCCATCCAATTATCTCTTACTTCTCTTGGTTCATAACTGAGTGTGATTACTCACACTCATCCTTGGGCAATCCATTCCAAGACTGACGTAATTAGCCCTTGTATTCGGGTAACTGTGTTGGATTCTACCACACTTAAAATGAATAACACTAGTTTCTTCAAAATCTCCTTCCATGCATCATGTCTTCACTCATCACTATAGAGTAACAACTCATAAAATCCAAAATCAATGCCATGATACCAACTGTATTGATTCTCAACTCACTCTGATCTACTGCATTTCCATTGCATCGTTCAACTCAACTACTTAGCACAATTCTCCTTCTCCTTAGGACAATCTCTAGCAAAGTGCCCTGCTTCACTACAACAGAAACATATTACTTCTGACAAGTCTTGTGGTTCCCTTATGATTACGTAGCCTCCTTAGGTCCTCGGCTAGGGTCCATTTCAGAACATGTATATCCTTAGCTCATCCTTGGAGTCATTATTTCTCCACACTCCAGCATTACACCCTCTTTAAATCCAATTGTGCTTATTTCCTTCATGAACTTGGGGTAAGCATCATATCAAAATAAACTCCAACTTATTTGTGCAAACTCCACCTATTGGGGCAACACATTCCTTCCTATGGGTCCAGGGTTCACACAGTAAGGTACCACTAAACAAAAAGCACAGGTTCATCAGTAATCCATATTCTCCTCATATCAAATCTTTTATTACTTCCTGAACCACTATTCGACACTTCAATTTCAAAGGTGCTTCACTACAAAGGTTATCATCCACATAGTTGGGTATGGTCAAGCATTCCTCCCATCTTTATTCCTTTGTCCTAGCTAAGGACGCTTCTGTCCCACTGGAATTGTGCAATGTACTTCTTGAAATCATCAATCTTTTGCATCGTCCTATTGGTCATGTGCTTCATCTCCATTATCTCTGCATGCACCCCACTCAGGCATTCCTGAGTGTGACGAAGTCTTGCTTCGAGTATTTCTCCAATCTGACGTATGGCCTCCATAGCAGCTTCACGAACAGAGTCGAAGAATGTTGGTCGTGGTACTCGGGAGATGAAAAAGTATTGACCCATAGTCTTTGGGAAAACTCCTTTCACACGATGGAGGTGGACCTCCACGTACCAAAGTTCAACTCCATTCTCCATGAAGGGATAACCCTTGTAAACTGCATCTCCTTCCAGGTGAATATGCTTCATCATGTCCTTCAGGATCTTTGGGTAATCCTGATCTCTAGTCAGGGTCATGATTGTTTCCGGGCCCTTGAGAAAAGACTCGTATAGGGTTGTCATCTGTGGGTATAAGACAGAAGGGGTTCTCAGGACAACATACAGACATCCTTGGGTAAAATGGGCTCGTTTGTCCGAGAAAGGTTTGGGGTCAACTGGTCCATGGGTTCTAGCTTTTGGTCTGGGTGAGATAGCAAGAGGGGCACTCACAATCATTCAACAACTCATAGCATTTACTTCTTAGCTTCCAATATATCATCTTCCATTGCTTCACAAGTTATTACAATGTTATTTCCATAACTCAACTCAACATTGTAATAAAGGTGTATTCCACATTGATCTACATGCTTCATTCCAATATGAAGATCTCAACTACTCAGATCAATCTTCCTCCGGTCTAGACCTTCTCTTGGCAAAATGCTCTACTTCCTTGTAGTGTAAACTAATGTCATAAGACAGGTCTAAGGGCTTCATGGTGACTATCCTGATTCACTGGTTTCTTCGCTTCCTGGTTGGGCAGTTGCTAGCATAATGACCTAAATCCTTGCACCTAAAACATGTGAGGTGACTCAGGTCCTTTTTCACCGAACTTGGGTTGTTCTGGGGATACATGCTCTTTATCTTCCTCGACTTCTTCGCTCCTATCAATCCTTCCATCTTTTGTGGATCAAACTCCACTTCTTCTGTCAAGAAGTCTCCCAGATACTCATGGCTTTCCTTCGTGCAATACTGTGAAAGGTGTCCTTCTTTTCCACATAAGTAGCAAGCACGGGAGTAAAATCTGTTTAGGCCTTCTCCATCAGGGTCGTCAATATCTTCCTCCATCGCGAATTCCCTTAAGGTTTCCTCGAGGACTTCTTTCATTGCTTCTTTCTTCTGCTGGATAGTTCGTTCTACCATGGGATAAATGTGACACTGAGCAGGGTAGTGGGTGGTCCTTCACACAAGAAACAAGTAATCTGCCTAGTTGGGCATTCTTCAGCTAGGTGACTTCCTTCACAATTTGGGCATTCATCCTTGTGCTCCTCCTGGGTGTGTCTTATTTCTCCACAAATCTTGCAAGCACAAGGCTTCATCTTCGGGTTGTCACCACGCTCTTGGATGAGACGGGATCTTAACAGAGTCTTCTTGAATTCTTCCCAATTTTCTGCTCTATTACATCCTTGTATGGCTTGATGCATCTTCCACCATGTTGCAGCACTTTTTGTAAAGTACTGAAGAGCGTATTGAACCTCATACTTCCATGCAACCAAATTTTCCCTGAAGTGATCCTCCATGTTTTGTATCCATAGCTCTGCCTCTGGGTGGGTAGTCGGTCCAGTGACTTCAAGTCTATCTTCAATCATCCTCTATTGGGTCCAAGGGTTTTGGGATGAGATAAGAGAGATGGAGAGAGATACACTCAATACAAACAATAGTTTTGAAAAGGCGGTTTTAGTTTGTGACCGTCGGAAAACATCAAACAAATGACGGCTCACAATCGTCGCATCTAACGTAAGTACATAACAGGGGTTTGGTCTTCTAAAGGTCATCATCTCCTCAAAGTTGTCAACTCTTCAAACCTTCGGAGTATCCATTGTTGTAGCTTCAACACTTCCAATGCATAGTGAACTCATCTTTACTTCGAAGTGGTCCAAATGGTAAAGGGTATTGTCTAACTATTTAAGGTCAAAGGGAAGATTTGACAAAGCTCAGAAAAGAAGAGAGATAAGAATCTTTTTGAAAAGAAAGTTTTAGAGAAATCCTTTCCTATGGGCTTGCTAGTTTCTAGGGTCACGTCCTACAGTCAACATGTGCTCTGATACCATCTTGTAGCGACCCGACCCGAATGGATCAAGTCTCTGTGCTTAAGTGTCATCCCTGGATCGGTATGCTCACACACACAGTACTCGAGGATTTATAACAGAGGTCAATCACATGTAAAGTTGCGTAAATACTATTACCTCAATCAATCATAGCGGAAGCAACAAGGTTGTGGAGTTCCATCAACACCAACGGCAAAGTTGAGTGTAGACAGCGCAACCCTAACGTAACACTTACTCGTCGAATAATTCCTGCAACACGAGACATTGCAGCCATGTAGGTCAGTACATTGAATGTACTGGCAATTTCACACTGTAATGATAATGATGAACAAAGCCTACAACTACATGCATATTTGGCTGGTGGAGGCTGTAAGGTTAAAGATTTTGCGTAAAGCCAATTTTTCCCTACAACAAAGGAATAAATTTTTATTTTAACTATCATGGTGGTTGTTAAACATTGAGAGTGTAGACACCCACTCAATCCCAATTAATCATCATCATTAAAACCCAACAATATTTATTAAAGTAACATGATGAGATTCACTTGATAATCCAAGTACTAGATACTCAAAACGTCCATAACCAGTGACATGGCTAATCATGATTAGTTTATACATTCTGCGGAGGTTTGTGCACTTTTCCCCACAAGACTCGATCTCCTCCGTTAGGATTCTCGCACTACGGGTTGTTTGAGAACGGATGACCGAGACATAGTCTTTCAGAAGCACTAGCACCTTACGAACGGGTGGACCGTACCAACCTACATCCCCTACATCTGCTAGTCCACCACTGTAAGAGTTCGCACAACTTAGTCAACTATGCTAGAGCCCATAATAGCTTGTGGCTGCACACGGAAGTTTCTAGTATGAATAATCTCATGATCCCTTTGAGCCTGCGTGGCGGTCCATAAAGAAAACAGGCAATCGCTGGAATACCCAGGTGCCTCAATCCACCCAGATGTGTGTTTAAGTTGCCACCTTAAGTTGAACCATTAATTAAATAATCTCACTTCTGTCATGGATACACTCACCCAATCCACGTCTACGAGCATAGCATAACCTAACAGCAAACATAGAAGTAACTCCCAAGGGTTTGAAAATAATGCAGGTAATAGGTACTACCTCATCTACTTCCCAGTCCCACATGTTATTTGATCCTACTCATGCAATGTGTTTGAGGATAAACTAATGCAATGAAAACTGGGTATTGGAAAGTATGATCAAAGTGTGAACTTGCCTGCAATGTTGATGAAGATGATTCGCACTCAAAACTCTTGATAGCTCTACTCGTCACACTCTGGTCAATCTATCGTAAGCAAGCAATAGTAACCACACATAAGCAATCACTCAGAAAGATCGGACAAAACGAAAAAAACACTTCGGAGAAACTTTGAAAACAAACGAATGACTCTTGAAACATAAAACAATTTCCAACAGCACCAAAATTATGTGAATTTGGCCTTATTAGAAAGTTTAGGTCAAGAGCTTCGATTTGCAAAAAGAATCAACTATATCGGAGTTATAAAACTCAAGTTATGATCAAAGCAAGTTTGAATCTAAAACTAGTTGAATTCAAATTTTAAAACTTTCAAAAACATGTTTAAGTTGTATTACTGGAAAGAGGGGATCGTATCGAAGATGTGGGCGTTGGTTTTGTTGGATTTGGACTAACTGGTAAAAAGTTGTGGCCTTTTAAAGTTTAGGGGCTAATTTGTAAAAGAAATAATTACAGACAGGTCCCTGGCCGAAACTAAACAGAAAAGAAAAAGTTAAAGTACAAACGTTCACTACTGAACCCTAAATAGCGAATGATCTCTAAATAACAAACCTAAAAAAACAAATCTAAATCTAGGGTTTTTTTAACAGAAAAACCTAAATAGAAACTGGGCGGTTTATTACCATTTCGACCGGTTCGAAATAAACCGGCGGTTCGGGCGAACCAAACCGGATCGGGTCTGGCGCGGGTCGGACGGGTCGGAGCTCCGACGACGGAGGACTCCGGCGAACGAGGCGCGGCGAGGGGCAGCGCGGTGGAGCGGGCGAGGCATGGAGCGAGGGGCGGGGAGGCGCGCGCTGCTGCGGCGATGGCGAGGCGGCAGCAGCAGCAGCAAGCGACGGCGGCGGCGATTGGCTAGTGCGGCGGCGGCGCATAAGCGATGGCGGCGGCGGAATTGCAGGGCGGCGACGGTGAAGGAAGGGGCGAAACGGGCCCGGGCGGCGCCCTTATATAGGAGGAGGGGGTCGGGGAAGACGTGGAGAAGGGGGCAAGGGAGGCGGTGGCGTGGCATGCGCGAACGCCGAGGTCGGCCGGCGGCTGCGGTTTCCGTCGGGAGGAGGAGGGCGGCGGCGTGGGCCGGCTGGCCTGGCCCAGTTGGCCGGGCCGGTTCGGTCCAGAGAAGATCTTTTTTTAAAACATTTTTTTAACAGACATAGAAAACGAATAATAACAAAATAAAAAAATCCTATAGGCATATTATATATCAAAATTTGCAGAAAAGGAAATCCTACAAAATGGACATTTTCCTACTGTCAAATAAAATGCTCACAAATTCTAATAAATCAAAAGGTGCTACTGATGCAATAAAATTCAATAAAGATCATTCTTAAAATACCAAAAAGAATTCAAATTTATTTCTCTCCAATTTTCTGCTGTAGGGAATCATGTTACCCTATTTTCCATGTATTTTATTTTTGGAAAAAAATAATATGAATAAAACCCAAATAACTCAATTTTTGAAATTAGTTATAAAGAAAATTTCAGAAAACTTCCAACTCATATTTCCTATAATTTGAAGAAGTCATTTTATCTTCTCTGTGAAAAATCATTGAGTCGCATAAAGTTTCTGTCGGGGAAACTGATCACCCACGAACACCTATGGGACCGGAGCCCCTTTTCGGTACGGCAAGGGGGCGGAGGATGCACAAAGAGCAGATCGAGGCAGACACGCGAGCATTTTACCCAGGTTCGGGCCGCACGGATGCGTAAAACCCTACTCCTGCCTTGGTTTGTATTGTGTTCTTGGCTCGGGAGCGAGAAGAGCTACAGTGCTGATCGCTAACAGGACCGAGCGTGAGAGTGATCGATGATCGGAACCCTTTCTACGTTGCGCATGGGCCTTCTTTTATAGGTCAAAGGGGTCACCGACAGGTGGCAATGCAGTCGAGGGTAAAAACGTAAAATGGGTGGTAGTTGGAACAGTATTTGCATAGTGCTCTATACCTAACTCTGACGGCAGGGGACAAGGGCATTGAATGCCCGTCGCCATCGCCCCAAACAGTGCAAAAAGCGTTCGTCAGGGCGCCACCGTCTGCCACGACGGTGGCCTTGTCATCGCAGCTTGCCACCGTGCACCCCAGGCTGCACAGCCTTCCGCCACGTGCGCCTGGAAGGGCCCCAGGGCGACGCGTGGTCGGATGAGCTGGAGCGCGGGCACTTAGTGGAAGTTTGCCGCGGCAAGCGCCTTGCCGCGGTTGCTACCTTGTCGCGCCTGGGAGCTTGTCGCTCTCCGGGCCTTGCCGGGACGCGTGGCGTGTCGCGGCAAGTCTCTTGAAATGCCATGTTTGGCCTTCCCGGCAAGCTCCTCTTGCCAGGGTCCTGTGCCAAAGAAGTGGTCTTGAGCCTTGAGTGGCCTTCCCGGCAAGCTCCTCTTGCCGGGGCCTTGTTTCTTTAACTTGAATACTTTGTTCTTGAATGGCTCCAAAGGAACCACTGTGGGCCTTGGCGGTCGCACGGCAAGCACTGCCACGGGACGCTGCAACTGCCCGTGCACAAGTTCGGGATACTAAGGTACCCCTACTTTAGTACACCGACAGGAGCCCCCGGGCCTGGGCCATACACGGTTCCGAGCGGTGTTGGGCCAGGCCCAAAACAGTGCACGGGCACGCGTGGCCCGCGGCACGCCATATCCCACTCCGTATCCACCGCGCCCCTCCCTAACGGCACGCGTCAATCGCGGCGTCGTGGGAGAGATCATGGTCTGTTTCTTTAATGGGGAAATGCGGAACGTCCCCCACTCCCCCCTTAAAAGCAGGGGAAGCAGGGGCAGTTCCTTCCATTCGCCCGTTGCTTCTTCATCCTCCAGAAACCCCCGCTGCTCCCCTCCTCCCCGAAGGTCGAAAGAGAGCAGCGCTCCGCTCCCCTCCGCCGCCGCCAGCATCACCAGCGCCGTCGACTTCCCCCATCGTCCCCGCCATGGCCCCGAAGGGCGAGAAGGCGAAGGCCGCGAAGTCTACCAAGGCGCTGCGGCTAGTAGCAATGCGGAAGAAGATGGCGGTCTTCCCGCCAAAGCTTGATACGGAGGAGCTGAAAGACACCTTCTACCTCTTCTGGTCG
Source organism: Secale cereale (assembly GCA_902687465.1). NCBI lineage: Eukaryota > Viridiplantae > Streptophyta > Magnoliopsida > Poales > Poaceae > Secale > Secale cereale. The sequence goes on along the minus strand of LR738715.1, from coordinate 715,198,358 downwards.
AGGGAGACAAAGGCGCATCTGCGCACCAACGTACTCCCCGTCGTGGCCTGCGAGATGTTCCCGGGTGGCTATTCCTTTTTTGCTCTGTTCTTCTACTGCGGGCTCTACCCGCCCTTCTCGGAGTTCTTCTGCGACATCATGAATACCTACGGGTTTCATCTCCTTGACTTCACCCCAAACACCGTCTTGACTATGGCCATTTTCGCACATCTGTGCGAAAATTTCGTCGGAGTTTACCCCAATGTAGCTCTTTTCCGCTATTATTTCATACCTCGAGTCGAGTCAGGGTCACCTCTGTCTGGCGGAATCTCTTGGATCTTTAGGCTCCATAAGAAAGAGGCTTACTTGACGGGGGGGCTCCGCGGCAAGTGGGATGAGTGGAGGGCCAACTGGTGTTGGATCATGGAGGATGACCCGCAGCCATTTACTTCCCGGCGCCAAGTCGCAGTAGTACGCGACAATGACTGGAGTGACCTGGCCCCCGAGGACGACAAGCTGAAGATAGCCACCACTCGGATCCTTCGCCTTTGGCAAGCTAGGCTCACTGTAGGTGCCGTCGGGGCAGACTTTATCCGCCGCCGCATCGCTCCCTTGCAGGAGAGGAAGAGGGCTGCCTGGGAGTTCGAGAATGCGGCAGACATCATGAGGCTGCGCCCGGGCCTCAATTACAACTTCACTGTCTTGGAGCATAACGCAATGCTCCAAGCGCTATTCAAGTACGACTCCGCCCACCCGGAGTGGTTTGCGTTGCCGCCGGGCATAGTTCCATTGTGCAATAGTTCGGCGCTCAGTGCCGTCCGCGCGGCGATGCCGTTGTGCGATTGATACGTCCAAAACGTATCTATAATTTCTGCTTGCTCCATGCCACTTTTGGGTGATATTGCTATGATATTCATACACTTCCATAAACTTTTGATCATATTTGGACTAACCTACTAATCCAGTGCACCCGAGTGCCAGTTTCTGTTTTCGGCTGTTTTTGTATTTCAGGTTTTCACGTTACGAGAACTGCCAGGAAAAATTCAGAAAAATTATATAAAAAATCAGCGTTTCGGAAACTACCGTGCGTCCGAAGGACAGCCGGGGGGCACCAGGGCTCCAGGCGCCCTGGCGGCGCCCCCCCCCCTCGGCCGCGCCGGGGGGCGCCTGGGCCCCCCGAAGCTTCCCCGATGCCCCCCTTTGGCATATATTTAAAGCGTCCTCCGAAACCCTCAGAACAGGAACTCTTTTTGCGATCCCATCTCTGTTCCGCCGCCGCCGCCGCTTCTAAGATCGGGAGCACCAGGAGAACCCTTCCCGGCACCCTGCCGGAGGGGAGGATCACCACCGGGAGCTTCTCCACCACCATGGACGCCTCCCGGATGAGTCGTGAGTAGTCTCCCTTGGACCATGAGTCCATGACCAGTAGCTATGTGATGTTCTCCTCCCGTTCTTGTGCTTCACTAATTAGTCCTCGTGAGCTGCCCTACATGATCGAGGCACATATGTAATCCTTATGTTGTTGCTATGATGAGTTTGCTGGGATCCGATGGATTATGAGATTATGTTCAGATTGATCTTAAGTAATATATTTGATTCACCTCTTTTATATTTATGTTCATAAGTAATTCTTGCATGTTCTCCGTTGTTATTTATTGCTTTGGCCAAGTAGTAGGTAGTGACTCCAAGAGGGAACGTTATGCTTGATTGTGGGTTCATGCCCCTCGATGACTAGTTTGAGTGACAGAAACATGAGTCTAGGGGATGTGCTGTTGCCACAAGGGGAAAAATAACTGTGCTTGTGCCCGCAGGTGCAAGGATTGTTTACTTTACGCAAAGTTCTTTTAATGCAGTTGTCTGTTGCTTTGAGTTTACACTATGGGTGGGGCTCGCAACTTAATACCAGCGAGATGTTCTGGATAGATATCTCAAGGTGGATGATTAGTAGTAGATATTGATGGATTTCGGTCTACTTACTTTGGCGTACCGCCCATGCTTTGAACCTCAACCTTTCTTGCAATGTAGTCAGCATTGGTTTGCGTTCGTGGTCCTGTCAATTGCCCAGCTGTAATTCGTTTACCTCACATAGCTGTTTTATCGTCTTTTGGGAGAGAGACATCACTAGTGAACATCATGAGACTCCGGTCCATATTACCATCATTGAACACATCTACTATTTACTTTTCGTTATTACTTACTATTGCAAACACTATCTATCACTACTATCATTTGCGTTTAATCCTTTGTGAACTACAAGGCCGGAGAGATTGACAACCTATCTATACTCGTTGGGAGCAAAGTTATTTGTATCTGTGTGAGGTCCACGTTGAATGCTAATATCTGGCGCCGTAGCAGTTGACACCTACTTGTTGAACCTAGGAGTCTCTGGGGATTCGATCCTTGGCATCTTTGCTAAGGGAAAAACTTCCACAACACTGCATCTTACACCTTCCACTTGGGGTAACCAACGAGGGGTTAGAGGCCCATCAAGGAGTTTTTCTGGCGCCGTTGCCGGGGACTCCACTCTTCAGGATAGGGGAGTTGCATGCTATCTTTTACCTTTGCTTTTTAGTCTTGTTAGTTTACCTTTCAGTTTTTGCTTTAGTATCTTTTATCAAAAATCACAAAAAAATTATTTACCTTTTTATTAGTAGTCCTTTCTGTTTAGCTAAACATGTTAGGATATGGTGCTTTGAGGGAATCAGAAGTTCTAGATTTCCTTCAAAGGGATGGAGAAAATATGAAGAAGGCATGGGACATAATTTATGATGCACATAGGAGAATTATGCCTTGGATACCTATAAAAATTGTGCTTAGGAATTTTTATCAGGGTCTTTTTAAATGGTGTAAACACTCTCTTGATATTATAGCCGAGGGAGATTTCCTAGAGTGTGATGAAGCTAGAGCTCTTGAAATTATACATGGTCTATCTAGTTACTTTGTTTATGATCATAATTTTGATACTGTCATAGATAGACTTGCTACTATTGAAAAGAGAATGGATGCTCTAGACTCAATGAAGGTAGAGAAACCCAAACCCAATAAGAGAGATATTTTGGAAATAGATAATGACTGGGAGCCTCTTGTTAGGATTAGCATCTCTAATCAAGACTTCCTTGCTTATTGTGATATTGGATCTATGGTTTCTACTATGCCAAAAATTGTTCATGATTCTTTAAAATTTAACATGGATAGATTACCATCTTATCATGAACACACTAATGGAGATATCTCTGAAATCCGGGGAAGAATAAAAGATGTGCCAGTTAAATTCCTTAAAGGGATTGCAATGGTTGATTTCTTCATCATGGAGCCAAACCAAGGAAATATAGTGCTTGGAAGGGACTTCCTCCGAGCGGTAAAAGGCTTCATCGATATAGGTAAGGGACAAATCCGCTTGCGCGGGAAGGCAAAAGGTGTGTACCCCTTTCCTAGAAGGAACAAGAATGAACTTGTTGAGGAACCATTTGAAGCAATTTATAACTCCGATTATTATGATGGTTATTGATTCCTCTATGCATTATGCCTAGCTTAAAGGCATAAAAGAAAGCGCTTTTGGAAGGCAGCCCACATGAATAATTTTTTTGCTTTTGTTGTGTCTTGATGTTGTTTACTACAGTAGCATCATCATTGTATCTTTGCTTTTCATATTTGTGCCAAGTATAGCCTCTGATTGCTAGAAAGTTCAAAAGTTGTGAGGTGCTGTCCAGGAAACAGATTCTGTCCTTGGATAGAAAAATTCGTATAAAATCACCATATCATCTTTTTGGTCTGAATTTTTCTACAGCGTTCTCTATATAATTGTCTTTCGTGCATCTGTTCTGTGTTTTTTAATTTGAGTTGCAGAAGTATCCCGAACAGATCAATTACTACCTGATGTTCTGTTTTTCACAGATTCTGTCCTGTTTTGCCTTTCCTTCACTTTGCAAAGCAAGAGCTTGCTTTTTCTTTGCAAAAACTTTTTGGCAATCTTGAGAAACAGTAGAACTTCAAGAATATATTTATTTCCAGCAAGGTGCAATTATTTTATTAAGGGTACTAACCTCGCTAATCAGATTATGATGAGTTATGTATGAAGGGAGTTTTCAAGTGTGCGAGGGAAGATGATAAAAAAGATTCAGGAGTGTCAAGCGCTCAAGCTTGGGGATGCCCCCATGCACCCCCAAGAAATATTCAAGTAGACTCAAGCGTCTAAGCTTGGGGATGCCCCCGTGCATCCCCTTCTCCATCAACATTATCAGTTCGTCTTTCGTTCCACTATATTTTTATCACTTCATGTGTTATGTGCTATGCTTGGAGCGTCTTGCTTTTAGATTTCTTTTTAGTTTTTCATAACGAGTCGGAACTCAGCATTCTTTATGTGGGAGAGAAACACGCTCCACTTCTACCTAGAACATAACATAGAATTTTCATGTCTATCTTTGTTGTGTGTGTTCTTTGTCTTTTAATAGCTACTATCATGCTTTGCTCTTAGTATTCATGCTTATCTTTTCAAAGAGCTTTTGTTTAGTTGGTTGCTTGAACTCTCTTTAATTATCATGCTCACCTTATTAAGAGAGTTTGCTTCCGTTGCATTGGTTAATGTGTCTATGATAAAGATGTTACTTGCATAATGGTGCTTAGTAGTTCAGGTTTTCTTATGGTTAATCTCAAATAGCTGGGGGATTCCCAATGTGTTATTGGAGTACCAACATGATTTGTTTGCCTATGATGTGGTATGGTCTAGTAATATCTTCCTTCGAGAATTTATTTTGATTGACTTGGCGTATGCTCACGCATATTTAATACTGTAAAGAAAGTCTGTCAAGCCTTGATGATCTTTTATTTCTGAGTAGCGATATAACTACCATGCCCGATTCAATGTTGCTTTGTCGCTCTGCATGATTATGACCGTCATTGCTCTCTTAGTTGGTCGCTCCCAGTCTTTTGCTAACCTCCACCTGTACTAAGCAAACTAACTTTGCAATACATAGCTCATGGGAAAGTAGCTTAAAAACTATTGTGGTAAAGAATATGTTGCTTATGTATCTTATTTCTTATAAGTTGCTTGTTGAGCGGTAACCATGTTTCTAGGGACGCCATCAACTGTCAAACTTTTGTTGAATATCATGTGAGTTGCTATGCATGTTCGTCTTGTCTGAAGTAAGGGTGATTTGCCATGGGTTGGTTTGAATATGCATATTGTTAGAGAAGAACATTGGGCCGCCAACCAAAGCCATGTATCATGGTGGAAGTTTTAGCTTGGACATTAATCCTCAATCTCTTATGAGAATATGCTTATGCATTAAAGAGGAGTCCATCATCTATTTTCTATGTTGTCCCGGTATGGATGTCCTCAAGTTGAGATCTATCATAAACGAGAAATCAAATGTGATTTATCTCCTTGGACCTTTGTACAGGTGGCATAGAGGTACCCCTTTGTGGCACTTGGTTGAAACATATGTAATGCAATGATAACCCAAGGAAATCCGAGCTAATTAGGACAAGGTGCGAGCACTATTGGTATTCGATGCATGAGGCTTGCAACTTATAGGATGTCTTATGCATGACACATATGAAGTACTACTACCGTTGACAAAATTGCTTCTATGTTTTCAAAATAAAAAGCTCTAGCACATAACCATTCTTTTACTTTTTAAGTCTCCACCTTCTTTCTTCAAGCACCAACTACTGAGAGCATGATTGTCATTCTGAGTGTAATATGCATTGTTCCAAAGTAGCATTGTCTTTTGCATGATTGTGATATCGTTTATTTTGAAATCATTGTATCTAGTCATCACTTAAACCTTGAAGGTGCCCCTGCATTTATGTTTTGCTTCACTAAAGGGGGCAAGCTAGATAACACTTTATCATATTTGCACATCATGTTCATTGCAAATATTTTTGATGTTTCAGTTTCATGTTGTAAAACTTTCAGTCATTTGTGATTTTCTCATGAGGCAACTTAATTACTACAGATTCATTGTCTCATTAAGCTTTTGTCATATGACTATAAAAAGTCCTATATGGTTAATAGCATGTCACCACAGAAATTATTCTTGTTATCATTTACCTACGCGAGGACGAGTAGGAATTAAGCTTGGGGATGTTGATACATCCAAAACGTATCTATAATTTCTGCTTGCTCCATGCCACTTTTGGGTGATATTGCTATGATATTCATACACTTCCATACACTTTTGATCATATTTGGACTAACCTACTAATCCAGTGCACCCCAGTGCCAGTTTCTGTTTTCGGCTGTTTTTGTATTTCAGGTTTTCACGTTACGAGAACTGCCAGGAAAAATCCAGAAAAATTATATAAAAAATCAGCGTTTCGGAAACTACAGTGCGTCCGAAGGACAGCCGGGGGGGCACCAGGGCTCCAGGTGCCCTGGCGGCGCCCCCCCCCCCTGGGCCGCGCCGGGGGGCGCCTGGGCCCCCCGAAGCTTCCCCGATGCCCCCCTTTGGCATATATTTAAAGCGTCCTCCGAAACCCTCAGAACAGGAACTCTTTTCGCGATCCCATCTCTGTTCCGCCACCGCCGCCGCTTCCAAGATCGGGAGCACCAGGAGAACCCTTCCCGCCACCCTGCCGGAGGGGAGGATCACCACCGGGAGCTTCTCCACCGCCATGGACGCCTCCCGGATGAGTCGTGAGTAGTCTCCCTTGGACCATGAGTCCATGACTAGTAGCTATGTGATGTTCTCCTCCCGTTCTTGTGCTTCACTAATTAGTCCTCGTGAGCTGCCCTACATGATCGAGGCACATATGTAATCCTTATGCTGTTGCTATGATGAGTTTGCTGGGATCCGATGGATTATGAGATTATGTTCAGATCTATCTTGAGTAATATATTTGATTCACCTCTTTTATATTTATGTTCATAAGTAATTCTTGCATGTTCTCCGTTGTTATTTATTGCTGTGGCCAAGGAGTAGGTAGTGACTCCAAGAGGGAACGTTATGCTTGATTGTGGGTTCATGCCCCTCGATGACTAGTTTGAGTGACAGAAACATGAGTCTAGGGGATGTGCTGTTGCCATAAGGGGGAAAACAACGGTGCATGTGCCCGCGGGTGCAAGGATTGTTTACTTTACACAAAGTTCTTTTAATGCAGTTGTCTGTTGCTTTGAGTTTACACTATGGGTGGGGCTCGCAACTTAATACCAGCGAGATGTTCTGGATAGATATCTCAAGGTGGATGATTAGTAGTAGATATTGATGGATTTCGGTCTACTTACTTTGGCATACCGCCCATGCTTTGAACCTCAACCTTTCTTGCAATGTAGTCAGCATTGGTTTGCGTTCGTGGTCCTGTCAATTGCCCCGCTGTAATTCGTTTACCTCACATAGTTGTTTTATCGTCTTTTGGGAGAGAGACATCACTAGTGAACATCATGAGACTCCGGTCCATATTACCATCATTGATCACATCCGCTATTTACTTTTCGTTATTACTTACTATTGCAAACACTATCTATCACTACTATCATTTGCGTTTAATCCTTTGTGAACTACAAGGCCGGAGAGATTGACAACCTCTCTGTACTCGTTGGGAGCAAAGTTATTTGTATCTGTGTGCAGGTCCACGTTGACTGCTAATATTTGGCGCCGTAGCAGTTGACACCTACTTGTTGAACCTAGGAGTCCCTGGGGATTCGATCCTTGGCATCTTTGCTAAGGGAAAAACTTCCACAACACTGCATCTTACACCTTCCACTTGGGGTAACCAACGAGGGGTTAGAGGCCCATCAGCGATTCCCACGGGATCAACCCCACTTGGCGGGAACCTTATGACGAAGCCGTGCAGACGTTCTTCGACAACCTGGTGGAGTTGCCCATCGACGCCGATGAGAAGCGGGGCCTCACCCGCGACACCACCGACCAGGAGATGGCATACATTGCCACCAGGTTGGAAGAGGCAGCCGCAGCCAGGGCCGTGAGCAAGTTTGGGTATACTGTGGAGGAGGCGGAGGCAGCGGAGGCGGTAAGTTTTGCCGAGGAGGAAGAGCTTCGCAAAGCGGGGAAGCTTGCCGGGCGACTCGCCGAGACAAGCGAGCCCACCGAGCAAGGCGCCGAGTCGAGCGAGCCCGCCGAGCAGGGCGTCGGGTCAAGCGATCCTGCCGAAGACTCAGGCGGCTCGCTGAACATCGGCTCCTCATCTTCCTCGTCGGGTAGCTCGCCACCTCCAGCAAGTCCTCCAGCTCAGACAACGAGGCACCTCCGCAAGGCCGCAGACGTGGCGGGGCGGCCGGCGGGCCAGCAGCCGCAGCGGCGTCCGACACGCGCCATCGCGACGAGCAAGGCCGCCAAGGGAGTGCCTCGTGCTTCAACGGAAACTGGAGGGGGATCTTCCCGGACAGGCTCCACTGCTCCTTCCGCCCCTCGTGCCTCGGCGACAACTGGAGCGGGGTCTTCTCAGACCGCCGCCCCTGCTCCCGCCAAGCGACCAAGGGAGCCCACTCCCCCTGCTCCTCGCGCCGGGACGCTCGAGCCGGACTTTGATTTCTCGGCGCTCAGCTCCGACGACGAGGAGGAAGAAGAGTAAGTCCTTGGGATTCTTGTTCCTCTTTGGTTTTCTGTTGATTCTTGTCTTGTATTTCTTTTGCCTGATTCTGATCTTGTCTTTCTTCCAGGACTCTGGCCCAGAGGGCAGCGAAGAGGGCCAAAGTCCCGGTGATCGTTATTGAGGACGAGCCCGCAGCTTCGACAGGGGGTGCGCCTGCGACAAGCTTGCCGGACCCGGCAGCTGTTCTCCGGAGCAGCCCCCAGCGCAGCCCCCAGCGTAAGCCCTTCGTCCATTTTCTGCTTGTCGGGCGCGTGTGGGCCTTCTATCTTTGTTGATGTTTTGTTTGTTGACTTGTGTAGAAACGGAGCAGCAGCATCAGGAGCGCCAGGAGATCGCCCCCGACGCGCCGCATGTCTCGACCGCACCGCCAAGGGGAAGCTCCCCGGCAAGGGAGGATACTCCGCGAAGGGCGAGTACCCCGCCAAGGGCGAGCACCCCGCCAAGGGCGAGTACGCCGCCAAGGGACGGCGCCAGCGGCCCTCCGCCGGCGGGAGCTACCACCATGCCACCGAGGGAGAACTCCCCGGCAAGGAACCCCACCAAGAAGAGGCCCGCGCAGGTAAAACCTTGGACTTTTCTCCTTTTGATCTTCTTTTTTTGGATATTTTCTTGACTATTTTTTTTTCTTCTTCTTTTCTTTCTTCAGATCCGTCCGCAGCCGAGCCCATGGAGACGGAGGTCGCTGTCGAGGAGGACGCGCGTGGCAACACCGGTGACGCCGCAGCCACTGAAGGGGCGGCCGGTGCCGACGAGCCCGCGGCCGAAGAGGCAGCCAAGGCCGCTGGCACGACAGCTGAGGAGGGGACCGGCAGTCGCACTGACGGCCCTAAGGCCGCAGGAGCGTCAAGCGCTGCGCCGGCTGCCGATCCCTCCGCTGCCACAGCCGAGCCAGGCGCCTATCTGGAGGCCGGCAACGGAGTCTTCATCCAGCTCCCGTGGGCGTCCACGTCTAGGGCGCCTGCTGAGGGAGAGGTCTTTGACGGGGAGGTACTTGCCTCCGCCGGACTGAAGCTCGTCGACGCGCCAAGCAGCAGCAGCGAGCCCGAGGAGAAGCGGCTGCTGCGCAAGCTTCTGGCTCTGTACCGCGCACGGCAGGCCAAGCTGGAGTCCCGAGAAGCTCTGGCCGCCAAGGCGGGCGCCGACTTGGAGAAGCGTGCCGAAGAGTTGCGAGCCAACAACCAAGCTGCTCTCCGATCCTTGGCGGAGGAGCGGGAGCAGCTCGCCGAGGCGCATCAGGCCTTCATTCTAGAGAAGGCTGAAGCAGAGGAGCAGCAACGGCTCGCCGCTGAGGAGTTGTCCCGGCGAGAGGGCGAATTGACGCAGCGGAAGGTCGACCTCGATAGCCACGAGGACGAGCTTTCCGCGCGTGAACAGTCTCTTGGCGGAGCCCTGCAGGAAGCGAAGGATGCTGCTGCGGCTGCCGAGACCGCCAAGAGGGACTTGGAGATGAGGGTGGCGCAGCTGGAGGCCAACTTGAAGACGAGCGACGAGAAGGTTGCCGCACTTGTGCTCGAGAGGGAGAAGGACACTCACAGCCATTCTGAGCTACAGGTCCGCCTCTCCGACAAGGGCAAAGAGCTCGCCGTCGCCAAGGACTCCATCGCCGATCTGGAGCTGAAGTTGTCCACCCTCACCACAAAGCTTGACGGCGCGAGAGAGCGGGAGGCGAACCTGAAGGAGGAGCTCAGGGCCGAGAAGGCGCTGTTGGACAGCGCTGCCATCTCCCAAAACAACTTCAGGCTGACGGTGGAGCACTGGACAAAGGGCCTTGTCGCCGCCGCTGCCGACGTTGACAAGGAGCTGGCGGAGCTGGGGGCGGAGCACCTCGGGTACTCCACCGACAAGAATCTCCCTCACAGCGCCAAGTTGAGTTTGTTCTTCAGGGGGGTGGCGCCGGCCCTCCAGCAGCTCCGGCAAAGGATCCCTAAGCAGCTGGCGGACGAGTCGCGCAGGCTCTACGCGGGGGCCCTCGAGAAGGTGTTGATGAAGATAGTGCACCGCAACCCAGGCCTTAACCTCACCAACGTCCTCAGGACCTTGCCGCCGGACGTTGACCAGGAGGTGCTTAAGGCCCTCTTTGCGCCCATCGTGAACAAGGTGGGCGGCATCAAGAGGGTCGAGGGCGACCGCACGGATTAGTCTTGTTTACTTTCATCTTTCCTTGTCGCTGACAACCACGTTATGAACAATAGTCTATTAGTACTGCGACAAGTTGCTTTGTAATATAACTTTATTTTGGGTAGTTAATGCAATGTTATTTCCTTTACTTGACTTCCTTGATTTGTATGCTTTTACCCTACGCTGTTAGGGAACTTGCCGACGAAGGCACCTTTGCCGCGAGCGCTGAGTGCGGAACTTCAGCAGCCTGCTGGCGGTGCCGTTGCCGACAAGAAACCTTGTCGCAACTAGTCGCAGCACACTTAAACTGTTGAGCGAACTCGAAAACGAAGTAAGGGCGCGACACTTGTCGCAGCACACTTAAGCCGTTGAGCGTGCTCGAAACAGGGTAAGGGCGCGGCTAGCCATGAGTCGGTTCCTTCGCGCACAGGTTTTCCATACAAAGTGCGGTCGTTCAAGGAAGATAACTCAAAAATTTAAAAATTTGATTGCTCAAACTTTGGCAACTTAGCTTTTGTGTCGTCAGCTTCCCGGCAAGGCGAGCCTTTCTTGAACGGCACTTGGTCCATACCACCGTCTTCTCCTCCCCCCCCCCCCC
>LR738715.1:715106263-715187040 GCA_902687465.1 Secale cereale | reverse complement strand
CGAGGGAAAACTTCTTCCGCTTGAGAGAAAAGAAAGAAGAGAAAACAGAGATATGGAGCCTTGTGGCTCGTTATTGCTTACCGGGGATATGTGCTGCACAAAGTGTCAGATAGTACATGCGAGTAAGTAAAAAGGGCATGAAATGACGAGTTGTGCGATGCACATAAGCTTTACTGATGCACGGGGTCTGTGCCCGGCTTTGTACAAAGGATTACATGCAACAGCGGCAAGACTTGTACAAAAGTTGGTTGCCGGAGCGGATCACGGCAACCGCGCCTTATGGGTAAAACTTGCGAAGATGCTCAATGTTCCAGGAGTTGCTCACCGGTAAGCCTTCTTCGGTCTCAAGGCGGACAGCGCCGGGCCTGGTGACTTGTTTCACCCGATAAGGGCCTTCCCACTTCGGCGTCAACTTGTTGGAATTCTTGGCGGACTGAACGCGCCGAAGAACAAGGTCGCCTTCCTCGAGACTTCTGGCTTTAACTTTGCGGCTATGGTAGCGGCGCAAAGCTTGCTGGTATCGAGCAGCTCGTATAGCATCCTGAAGACGGTCTTCCTCAAGGAGCAGTGCGTCATCTTGTCGCAGCTGCTCTTGCTCGAGCTCATCATAAGCGAGCACTCGAGGTGACCCGTATACGAGTTCCGTGGGGAGAACTGCCTCTGCTCCATAGACAAGAGCAAAGGGTGTCTGTCTAGTGGCTCGATTTGGCATCGTCTGATGGGCCTCGAACCCCTCGTTGGTTACCCCAAGTGGAAGGTGTAAGATGCAGTAAGTAGAAGTGTTTTCCCTTAGCAAAGATGCCAAGGATCGAATCCCCAGAGACTCCTAGGTTCAACAGGTAGGTGTCAACTGCTAACGGCGCAATTAGCAATCAACGTGGACCTGCACACAGATACAAATAACTTTGCTCCCAACGAGTACAGAGAGGTTGTCAATCCCTCCGGCCTTGTAGTTCACAAAGGGTTAAAAGCAATGATAGTAGTGATAGATAGTGTTTTTGCAATAGTAAATAATAACGAAAAGTAAATAGCGGGTGTGATCAATGATGGTAATAAGGACCGGAGTCTCATGATGTTCACTAGTGATGTCTCTCTCCCAAAAGACGATAAAACAGCTATGTGAGGTAAACAAATTACAGCTGGGCAATTGACAGGACCACGAACGCAAACCAATGCTGACTACATTGCAAGAAAGGTTGAGGTTCAAAGCATGGGCGGTACGCCAAAGTAAGTAGACCGAAATCCATCAATGCCTACTACTAATCATCCACCTTGAGATATCTATCCAGAACATCTCGCTGGTATTAAGTTGCGAGTCCCACCCATAGTGTAAACTCAATGCAACAGACAACTGCATTAAAAGAACTTTGCGTAAAGTAAACAATCCTTGCACCCGCGGGCACAAGCACCGTTGTTTTCCCCCTTGTGGCAACAGCACATCCCCTAGACTCATGTTTCTCTCACTCAAGCTAGTCATCGAGGGGCATGAACCCACAATCAAGCATACCGTTCCCTCTTGGAGTCACTACGTATTACTCGGCCAAAGCAATAAATAACAACGGAGAACATGCAAGAATTACTTATGAACATAAATATAAAAGAGGTAGATCAAATATATTACTCAAGATCAATCTGAACATAATCTCATAGTCCATCGGATCCCAGCAAACACAACATAGCAACAGCATAAGGATTACATAGGTGCCTCGATCATGTAGGGCAGCTCACGAGGACTAATTAGTGAAGCACAAGAACGGGAGGAGAACATCACATACCTACTGGTCATGGACTCATGGTCCAAGGGAGACTATTCACGAGTCATCCGGGAGGCGTCCATGGTGGTGGAGAAGCTCCCGGTGGTGATCCTCCCCTCCGGCAGGGTGCCGGGAAGAGTTCTCCTGGTGCTCCCGATCTTGGAAGCGGCGGCGTCGGCGGAACAGAGATGGGATCGCGAAAAGAGTTCCTCCCGTGAGGGTTTCGGAGGACCCTATAAATATATGCCAAAGGGGGGCACCGGACGGGCTTCGGGGGGCCTAGGCGCCCCCCCGGCGCGGCCCAGGGGGGGCGCGCCGCCAGGGCGCCTGGAGCCCTGGTGCCCCCCCCCCCCCCAGGCTGCCCTTCGGACGCAGTGTTGTTTCCGGAATGCTGATTTTTTATATAACTTTTCTGGATTTTTCTGGGCAGTTCTCGAAACGTGAAAACCTGAAATACAAAAACAGCCGAAAATAGAAACTGGCACTGGGGTGCACTGGATTAGTAAGTTAGTCCAAATATGATCAAAAGTGTATGGAAGTGTATGAATATCATAGCAATATCAACCAAAAGTGGCATGGAGCAAGCTGAAATTATAGATACGTTTTGGACGTATCAACATCCCCAAGCTTAATTCTTGTTCGTCCTCGAGTAGGTAAATGATAACAAGAATAATTTCTGTGGTGACATGCTATTCACCATATAGGACTTTTTATAGTCATATGACAAAAGCTTACTGAGACAATGAATCTATAGTAATTAAGTTGCCTCATGAGAAAATCACAAATGACTGAAAGTTTTACAACATGAAACTGAAACATCAAAAAGATTTGCAATGAACATGATCTGCAAATATGATAAAGTAATATCTAGCTTGCCCCCTTTAGTGATGCAAAACATAAATGCAGGGGCACCTTCAAGGTTTAAGTGATGACTAGATACAATGATTTCAGAATAGACGATATCACAATCATGCAAAAGACAATGCTACTTTGGGACAATGCACATTACACTCAGAATGACAATCATGCTCTCAGTAGTTGGTGCTTTAACATAAAAGCAAAAGAATGGTTAAGTACTAGAGCTTTTTATTTAGAAAACATGGAAGCAATTTTGTCAACGGTAGTAGTATCTCATATGTGTCATGCATAAGACATCCTATAAGTTGCAAGCCTCATGCATCGAATACCAATAGTGCTCGTACCTTGTCCTAATTAGCTCGGATTTCCATGGGTTATCATTGCATTACATATGTTTCAACCAAGTGTCACAAAGGGGTACCTCTATGCCACCTGTACAAAGGTCCAAGGAGATAAATCGCATTTGATTTCTCGTTTTTGATAGATCTCAACTTGAGGACATCCATACCGGGACAACATAGAAAATAGATGATGGACTCCTCTTTAATGCATAAGCATATTCTCATGAGAGATTGAGGATCAACGTCCAAGCTAAAACTTCCACCATGATACATGGCTTTGGTTGGCGGCCCAATGTTCTTCTCTAACAATATGCATATTCATTCAACCCACGGTAAATCACCCTTACTTCAGACAAGACGAACATGCATAGCAACTCACATGATATTCAACAAAAGTGTGACAGTTGATGGCGTCCCCAGAAACATGGTTACCGCTCACCAAGCAACTTATAAGAAATAAGATACATAAGAAACATATTCTTTACCACAGTAGTTTTTAAGCTACTTTCCCATGAGCTATGCATTTCAAAGTTAGTTTGCTTAGTACAGGTGGAGGTTAGCAAAAAGACTGGGAGCGACCAACTAAGAGAGCAATGACGGTCATAATCATGCAGAGCGACAAAGCAATATTGAATCAGGCATGGTAGTTATATCGCTACTCAGAAATAAAAGATCATCAAGGCTTGACAGACTTTCTTTACAGTCTTCAATATGCGTGAGCATACGCCAAGTCAATCAAAATAAATTCTCAAAGGAAGATATTACTAAACCATACCATATAATAGGCAAACAAATCAAGTTGGTACTCCAATAACACATTGGGAACCCCCCAGCTATTTGAGATTAACCATAAGAAAACCTGAACTACTAAGCACCATTATGCAAGTAGCATCTTTATCATAGACACATTAACCAATGCAACGGAAGCAAACTCTCTTAATAAGGTGAGCATGATAATTGAAGAGAGTTCAAGCAACCAACTAAACAAAAGCTCTTTGAAAAGATAAGCATGAATACTAAGAGCAGAGCATGATAGTAGCTATTAAAAGACAAAGAACACACACAGCATAGATAAACATGAAAATTCTATGTTATGTTCTAGGTAGAAGTGGAGCGTGTTTCTCTCCCACATAAAGGAATGCTGAGTTCCGACTCGTTATGAAAAACTAAAAAGAAAACTAAAAACAAGACGCTCCAAGCATAGCACATAACACATGAAGTGATAAAAATATAGTGGAACAAAAGACGAACTGATAATGTTGATGGAGAAGGGGATGCACGGTGGCATCCCCAAGCTTAGACGCTTGAGTCTCCTTGAATATTTCTTGGGGGTGCATGGGGGCATCCCCAAGCTTGAGCGCTTGACACTCCTGAATCTTTTTATCATCTTCCCTCGCACACTTGAAAACTCCCTTCATACATAACTCATCATAATCTGATTAGCGAGGTTAGTACCCTTAATAAAATAATTATACCTTGCTGGAAATAAGGATATTATTGAAGTTCTACTGTTTCTCAAGATTGCCAAAAGGTTTTTGCAAAGAAAAAACAAGTTCTTGATTTGCAAAGTGAAGGAAAGGCAAAACAGGACAGAATCTGTGAAAAAACAGAACAGCAGGTAGTAATCGATCTGTTCGGGATACTTATGCAACTCAAATCAAAAAACTCAGAACAGACGCACGAAAGAAAATTATATAGAGAACGCTATCGAAAAAATTCAGACCAAAAAGATGATCTGGTGATTTTATACGAATTTTTCTATCCAAGGACAGAATCTGTTTCCTGGACAGCACCTCACAACTTTTGAACTCTCTAGCAATCAGAGGCTATACTTGGCACAAATATGAAAAGCAAAGATACAATGATGATGCTACAGCAGTAAACAACATCAAGACACAACAAAAGCAAAAAAATTATTCATGTGGGCTGCCTCCCAAAAGCGCTTTCTTTTATGCCTTTAAGCTAGGCATAATGCATAGAGAAATCAAGTTTTATCAAGAGCAAAAGAATAGCTAGCCCGTACAACGGACTCAAAAGGTAACTTGATCTTCTTTCGAGGGAAGTGTTCCATCCCTTTCTTGAGAGGAAACTGAAATTTAATATTACCCTCTTTCATGTCAATGATAGCACCAACGGTGCGCAAAAAGGTCGTCCCAAAATAATTGGACATGAAGGATCACATTCAATATCCATAATAGTGAAATCAACGGGCATATAATTATCATTGACAACAATAAGAACATCGTCGATCCTCCCCAAAGAATTCTTTATTAAAGAATCAACGAGACGAACACCAAAATAACAAGAATCATAAGGTTTCAATTTAAGCATATCATATATTCTTTTGGGCATAACAGAGGTACTAGCACCAACATCACATAAAGCATAGCATGCAACTCCCCTATCCTGAAGAGTGGAGTCCCCGGCAACGGCGCCAGAAAATACTCCTTGATGGGCCTCGAACCCCTCGTTGGTTACCCCAAGTGGAAGGTGTAAGATGCAGTAAGTAGAAGTGTTTTCCCTTAGCAAAGATGCCAAGGATCGAATCCCCAGAGACTCCTAGGTTCAACAGGTAGGTGTCAACTGCTAACGGCGCAATTAGCAATCAACGTGGACCTGCACACAGATACAAATAACTTTGCTCCCAACGAGTACAGAGAGGTTGTCAATCCCTCCGGCCTTGTAGTTCACAAAGGGTTAAAAGCAATGATAGTAGTGATAGATAGTGTTTTTGCAATAGTAAATAATAACGAAAAGTAAATAGCGGGTGTGATCAATGATGGTAATAAGGACCGGAGTCTCATGATGTTCACTAGTGATGTCTCTCTTCCAAAAGACGATAAAACAGCTATGTGAGGTAAACAAATTACAGCTGGGCAATTGACAGGACCACGAACGCAAACCAATGCTGACTACATTGCAAGAAAGGTTGAGGTTCAAAGCATGGGCGGTACGCCAAAGTAAGTAGACCGAAATCCATCAATGCCTACTACTAATCATCCACCTTGAGATATCTATCCAGAACATCTCGCTGGTATTAAGTTGCGAGTCCCACCCATAGTGTAAACTCAATGCAACAGACAACTGCATTAAAAGAACTTTGCGTAAAGTAAACAATCCTTGCACCCGCGGGCACAAGCACCGTTGTTTTCCCCCTTGTGGCAACATCACATCCCCTAGACTCATGTTTCTGTCACTCAAGCTAGTCATCGAGGGGCATGAACCCACAATCAAGCATAACGTTCCCTCTTGGAGTCACTACGTATTACTCGGCCAAAGCAATAAATAACAACGGAGAACATGCAAGAATTACTTATGAACATAAATATAAAAGAGGTAGATCAAATATATTACTCAAGATCAATCTGAACATAATCTCATAATCCATCGGATCCCAGCAAACTCAACATAGCAACAGCATAAGGATTACATAGGTGCCTCGATCATGTAGGGCAGCTCACGAGGACTAATTAGTGAAGCACAAGAACGGGAGGAGAACATCACATAGCTACTGGTCATGGACTCATGGTCCAAGGGAGACTACTCACAAGTCATCCGGGAGGCGTCCATGGTGGTGGAGAAGCTCCCGGTGGTGATCCTCCCCTACGGCAGGGTGCCGGGAAGAGTTCTCTTGGTGCTCCCGATCTTGGAAGCGGCGGCGGCGGCGGAACAGAGATGGGATCGCGAAAAGAGTTCCTCCCCTGAGGGTTTCGGAGGACCCTCTAAATATATGCCAAAGGGGGGCACCGGACGGGCTTCGGGGGGCCCAGGCCCCCCCCCCCCCCCCGGCGCGGCCCAGGGGGGGCGCGCCACTAGGGCGCCTGGAGCCCTGGTGGCCCCCCTCCGAGGCTTCCCTTCGGACGCAGTGTTGTTTCCGGAACGCTGATTTTTTATATAATTTTTCTGGATTTTTCTGGGCAGTTCTCGAAACGTGAAAACCTGAAATACAAAAACAGCCAAAAACAGAAACTGGCACTGGATTAGTAAGTTAGTCCAAATATGATTAAAAGTGTATGGAAGTGTATGAATATCATAGCAATATCACCCAAAAGTGGCATGGAGCAAGCAAAAATTATAGATACGTTTTGGACGTATCATCTTCCTAATCGACCAAAGAACCATCGGCAGCTCCTCGATCCAGTTTCTTCCGCACTTGCGCAGCTTGTCGAAAGTTCTTGTCTTGAGTCCGCACAGCACTTCAGCGTTCGCCCTCTCCGCTTGACCGTTGCTCCTCGGGTGAGCAACAGAAGCGAAGCAGACCTTGGCGCCAAGGTCTTGGACATACTGCATGAAGGTGCGACTTGTGAATTGTGTGCCGTTGTCGGTGATGATCCTGTTAGGGATTCCGAAACGGCAAACAATCGACCTGAAGAACTTGACTGCTGACTGTGCGGTCACCTTTCTCACTGGCTTCACTTCCGGCCACTTTGTGAACTTGTCGATGGCGACGTACAAGTACTCAAAGCCCCCGGCTGCGCGGGGAAAAGGGCCGAGGATGTGGAGCCCCCAGACCGAAAATGGCCAGGATAAAGGGATCGTCTGGAGAGCTTGAGCTGGTTGATGTATCTGCTTGGAATGGAACTGGCATGCTTCACACTTGGTTACCTGCGCAGTTGCATCCTGGAGGGCTTCTGGCCAAAAGAAACCTTGCCAGAACGCTTTGCCGGCAAGTGCTCTGGCGCCAATGTGGTGGCCACATATGCCTCCGTGTATCTCTGCCAACAGCTTTTGTCCATCTTCCCGAGGAATACACTTCAATTTCACACCGTTGAGTCTTCTTCTGTACAGTTCGTTGCCGACAAACTGATACATACTTGACTGCCGGGTTATTCTTTCTGCTTCTTCTGGCTCTTCGGGAAGTTCTCCTGTTTGAAGGAACTGGACAATCTGCTGCGCCCATGTTGGGGCCTGCGGCTCAGCAACAAGGACTAAAGGCATCTGTGCTGCTGCGGGAACGTCGGCTTCTACGGCAAGAACCTGCGGCTCGGCCGGAGCTTGACGTTCCCCGGCAAGCTTGCCGGGGCCAAACTTGTCGGGAACGCCTGCTTCAACTGTACAAACCCTTGGGTTTGCAGGAGCAGACTGTTCCTCAGCAATCTTGTCATTGATCTTGGGGACCTTGTTGGCGGCGGCTTCAGGAAGCTCTGCCGGCAAGTAGTCACCAGAAACCAACTTTCTCTTCTTACTCTGTCCAATCGATGGTGTTACGGATGGTTGAGTTAGCTTGAGCACAAAGATCCCTGGTTCCACATGTAGCTTTAGTGCAGCACACTTTGACAGGCCGTCTGCGATGTCGTTCTGAGCTCTTGGAACGTGCTCCATCTGTAAGCCTTCAAAGTGCTCTTCAATCTTTCTCACTTCGTCGACGTAAGCTTCCATCAACGGACTCTGGTAGCTCTTGTTCACTTGGCGAACGACCAACTATGAGTCACCCCGCACAATCAGCTTCTTGATCCCAAGCTCTGCCGCGATTCTGAGGCCGGCAAGCAAACCTTCATAGTCTGCAGTATTGTTCGTTGATTGCTCCTTCGGAAAGTGCATTTGGACGACGTACTTGAGGTGCTCTCCGGTGGGTGCGACAAGCAGCATGCCGGCACTGGTGCCTTGCAGCGAGAAGGCACCATCAAAGTACATTATCCATTCTTTGCTTGCTTCCTTGACAGGGATGCTCGTCTCTGGAATCTCTTCGTCTGGCGTTGGCGTCCATTCTGCTATGAATTCTGCCAATGCTCTGCTTTGGATAGTTGAAGTACTTTCAAACTTAAGGCCAAAGCTTGACAGTTCTAGTGCCCACTCGACAATCCTGCCTGTTGCTTCTGGATTTTGGAGTATCCTTTTCAGCGGAAAGCGAGTGACCACTGTTATCTCATGTGCTTGGAAGTAGTGGCGCAGCTTTCTCGAGGCCATGAGAAGGCCGAAAAGCAGCTTCTGCACACCAGAGTACCTTGATCTAGCCCCCTGCAGAAGGGAGCTGACAAAGTAGACTGGGTGCTGCACCATCTTCTTCCGTACGTCCTCTTGCATCTGTGCAATTCCATCCTTGTCGGGACCAGAGCTTGTCGGGGAAGCCCCCTGCTTGTCGCTGGAAGTGCTTGCCGGGGCTGTTGGCTCATCATCTGCCTCCCTTTCCGCTACTAACGCAGCACTAACCACTTGATTGGTTGCTGCTAGGTACAGCAGCAACTTCTCTTGTGGCTTATGTGCAACAAGTATTGGAGTGGTGGACAGGTACCTCTTCAAGTCTTGCAGCGCCGCCTCCGCTTCCGGAGTCCATTTCATTGGACCTGCCTTTTTCAAAATTTAGAAAAACGGCAGGGCGCGTTCTGCTGACTTAGAAATAAACCTGCTAAGAGCAGCCACGTAGTCGGCAAGCCTTCGTACATCCTTAACGCGCTTCAGAGCTTCGATCTGCTCGATGGCTTTAATCTTGTTGGGGTTGGCTTCAATCCCCCTTTGAGACACGAAGAACCCGAGAAGCTTGCCGGAGGGGACTCCAAACACGCACTTCTCGGGGTTAAGCTTGAGTTGGATCTTGCACAGATTCGCAAAGGTTTCATCTAGGTCTTGTATCAGGGTAGCCTTGTCCTTGCTCTTGACCACTATATCATCCATGTAAGCTTCTACATTTCTGTGTATCTGTGGCTCAAAAGCTGCATGGACAACCCTTGCAAATGTTGAACCCGCGTTCTTCAATCCAAAGGGCATGCGTATGGAGCAGTAAGTGAAACATGGAGTAATGAATGCGGTCTTCTCTTCATCTTCTTCAGCCATAAAGATCTGGTGGTATCCTGAATATGCATCAAGAAATGAAAGCAATTCACATCCAGCCGTGGAGTCAACAATCTGGTCAATGCGCGGCAAGGGAAATGGATCTTTGGGACAAGCTTTATTCACATCGGTGAAATCAATACAAAGCCTCCACTTCCCATTTGCCTTATGCACGACGACAGGATTGGCCAACCACGTGGGATGGAGTACACCTCTGACAAGGCCCGCCGCTTCCAGCTTCTTGATTTCTTCTGCGATAAACTCTTGGCGCTCCACCGCTTGTTTTCTAACCTTCTGCTTGACGGGCCGCGCGTGAGGACAAATGGCAAGTTTGTGCTCAATTACTTTCCTGGGAACACCGGGGATGTCAGACGGTTGCCAAGCAAACACGTCGACGTTCGCCCGTAGGAAAGCAACGAGCGCGCTTTCCTATTTGGGATCGAGCGTGGCACTGATGGTGAAAGTACCACCAGTGTCGTCCTCCTTGGCGGACACCTTCTTGGTTGCGGGTGGATCTGCCATCGCCTTCTTGCACTTGCCGGTGGAGCTCGATGGTGCGTCCTTGACGGCAGCGCAGCACTCCGAAGAGGTGCGTTTGCCGGAGTGGGCCCTAGAGCTCTTGCCGGACTTGGTCTTGTTCTTCCCCCGGGAGCTTCAGCGGCATGTGTTTTGCTATCTGTTGCGGCTGCTGCATCTCGGTAAATCTTGTCGGCACAGATAAGGGCATCTTTCTTGTCGTCGGGGACAGAGATGATGCTTATCGGGCCTGGCATCTTGATCATGTTGTAGGCATAGTGAGAGGCTGCCATGAACTTGGCGAGCGCTGGACGGCCAAGTATTCCATTGTATGGTAATGGAATATCGGCAACGTCAAAGGTGATCCTCTCAGTCCTGAAGTTCAGCTCTCCGCCAAATGTCACTGGCAGTGTGATCTTCCCCTTCGGCTTGCTCCTTCCCGGGTTGATCCCTTGGAATGTGCCGGTTTCTTCGAGCTCCCTGTCGAGGATTTGGAGTTTCCGGACCACAGCGGAGGAGATCAGGTTCAGGCCGGCCCAGCCGTCAACCAACATCTTGGTGACTTTGAGATTGCGGATGGTTGGCAAAACCAACATCGGCAAGCACCCGACCGCAGTTGTGCGGTCATGGTGATCCTCAATGTCGAAGACGATGGGTGTGCTGGACCACTTCAGAAGTTTGCGTGACTCGACGGGTGGTTCTGCCGCATTGACTTCCCACACCCATTGCTTGAGTTGGCGGTGGGAAGTATGCAGAGAAGCACCTCCGTCAACACACAGAACTTCTGTGGCCTTCTGGAACTCCTGCTCGCTGTTATCTCCGTCATCCATGTCTTCGTCGTCGTCTTCGTCTTCGTCCTTGTCGCGGCCGCGGGGAGGTCTGTCTCCTTGCCGCTGCCTGGCCTTGCCGCGGCGTCCTCCCCGGCCATTGAACGGCCGCTTCTTGCCGGACTCCTCGCCGCCTCCTTGGGCCTTCTCCTTGTCGCGTCGCTCGTACTCAGCTTTCTGCTGCTCGACGAGGTACTCGACCCTTTTGCAGTTCTGGAGGTTGTGGCCCTTGGTGCGGTGGATCTTGCAGTACTGCTTGTCGAAGCCGTCCTGCTTGTCGGCGGCCGCCACAGCGGCGGCCTCCTTGCCGGAGCCACCAATCTGGGCTTTCTTGGCGCCAGCCTCCTTGCCGGACTGCTCAACGACCAGTACTTCTTTGTTCTTCTTTTCCCTGTTGTTCCGCCGCCGGTTCTTCTTTGCCAGGGCGGCATCCTCGCTATCTGTTCCCCCTGCTCCTGCATCCTCCCCAGGGAGTCTCCTCCCCTCCTCAGCGCGTGCGCACTTGTCGACCAGGGCATAAAGCTCACTGACGTCTCGGATCTTGCACATCGCCATCTCCTCCCTCATCCTGCGGTTACGCACGTTCTGGTGGAACGCGCTGATAACCGCGGCAGGGTGGACGTCTGGGATGTTGTGCTGGACGCGGCTGAATCTTTGGATATACTTTTGCAGGGGTTCTCCTTCCTTCTGGGCAAGTATATGAAGGTCGCTCTCCTGGCCATGGGGCTTGTGGCCACCTGTGAAGGCACCGACAAACTGATGGCACAGGTCGGCCCAAGAAGAAATGGAGTTCTCCGGCAAGTGCATGAGCCAAGATCTGACGTTTGGCTTGAGCACTAGCGGGAAGTAGTTTGCGAGTATCTTCTCGTATCGTCCCCCGGCAGCCTGCACCGCGATGGTGTATATGTTGAGGAACTCCGACGGATGTGTTTTGCCGTCGTACTTCTCGGGTACGTCGGGCTTGAAGTTCTTCATGCTGGGCCACTGGACTTGCCGCAGCTCACGGGTGAACGCAGGACAACCCACCGCGTACGGCAAGTCGCCTGGTCCCCCGGGCGCGTGCATTTCGACAGCGGGCCCAGCGCGCTGGTCGGATTGTCGCCGCGCTTCTCTTCGACGCTCGATGCGGGTTCGAGCGTCCTCTTGTTGCCTGTCGTCAAGGACTTGGCGCTGATCGCGGCGAGCTCGCGGATCCGACGACGCAGTGGCGTCGTCGTCGAGGTTGATCCGACGAGTCGGCGATTTTGGCCTTCGGGGCGGGGAGTGCACGGTGGTTGCACCCCCGGCGGTCTTGTCGCCATCAGCCCGCGCCTGGCTAACTTGCCGCGGCCGTGACGTGGTCGGCTGCTGCGGAGTGTCGCCGTTGGCGAAGGCGATGAGGCTCTGGATGGTGGCCCTCCAGTCGTCGGCCTTGTCTGCCGCTGGAGGGAAGTCGAGGAGCAGTTGAGCTCGAGCTAGAGCTTCTGCTGGAGTGGCGGGAAGCGGTGGCGAGAGGTGCGAGGAGCGAGATATGCTCGGACTTCTAACTGCGTTAGAAGGAGCAGCGTCTCGTCCCGGCGACCGCGCCTTGCTCGTGCCGGCATGCTGGCCTTGAGCCCGCGAACCGCCAGCTTGACCTTGGCCCAGCAGGCGTATGGTACCTTGTGTACAACGTCGCTGCCGGTCCCGCGCCTCCTGAGACGGGCACGGTGCATGCACGGACGCCGAGGTCTTGGAGTGCGCCCGGTCGTCCGTCTTGTCCTTGGATTTGGCGGCGCCGTGAGTTTCCTCGCCGACGTCCGTCCTTCCGCCAGCGTCTACCCCACCAACCGTTGGCTCCGGTGGTGGCGGGATCGACGCGGACGGGCCTGCTACCGCCGAAGCTTTCTTCTTCGGCGGCATGTCGATGAGGTTGGTGGAGATTTCGCTCGCGTGAACGCCGGATCAGGTTCACACAACCTCGACGCATCCCCTACCTGGCGCGCCAAAGATGTCGGGGAAACTGATCACCCACGAACACCTATGGGACCGGAGCCCCTTTTCGGTACGGCAAGGGGGCGGAGGATGCACAAAGAGCAGATCGAGGCAGACACGCGAGCAGTTTACCCAGGTTCGGGCCGCACGGATGCGTAAAACCCTACTCCTGCCTTGGTTTGTATTGTGTTCTTGGCTCGGGAGCGAGAAGAGCTACAGTGTTGATCGCTAATAGGACCGAGCGTGAGAGTGATCGATGATCGGAACCCTTTCTACGTTGCGCATGGGCCTCCTTTTATAGGTCAAAGGGGTCACCGACAGGTGGCAACGCAGTCGAGGGTAAAAACATAAAATGGGTGGTAGTTGGAACAGTATTTGCATAGTGCTCTATACCTAACTCTGACGGCAGGGGACAAGGGCATTGAATGCCCGTCGCCGTCGCCCCAAACAGTGCAAAAAGCGTCCGTCAGGGCGCCACCGTCTGCCACGACGGTGGCCTTGTCATCGCAGCTTGCCACCGTGCACCCCAGGCTGCACAGCCTTCCGCCATGTGCGCCTGGAAGGGCCCCAGGGCGACACGTGGTCAGATGAGCTGGAGCGCGGGCACTTAGTGGAAGTTTTCCGCGGCAAGCGCCTTGCCGCGGTTGCTACCTTGTCGCGCCTGGGAGCTTGTCGCTCTCTGGGCCTTGCCGGGACGCGTGGCGCATCGCGGCAAGTCTCTTGAAATGCCATGTTTGGCCTTCCCGGAAAGCTCCTCTTGCCAGGGTCCTGTGCCAAAGAAGTGGTCTTGAGCCTTGAGTGGCCTTCCCGGCAAGCTCCTCTTGCCGGGGCCTTGTTTCTTTAACTTGAATACTTTGTTCCTGAATGGCTCCAAAGGAACCACTGTGGGCCTTGGCGGTCGCACGGCAAGCCCTGCCACGGGACGCTGCAACTGCCCGTGCACAAGTTCGGGATACTAAGGTACCCCTACTTTAGTACACCGACAGTTTCTGAATTTGAAATATCTCGAGATTGAAATTCAAAATCCTTTCAAACCCTTTTTCATTTAAAGTAACTGGAAGAAGCCATATTATCTTCACTATAGGGTTTTGTGTTGAAAAGGAATTGAAATCCTGGAGATCAAAATGCAAAGTGAAAGTTTGGGTAAGTCATTTTATTCCCTCTCATTTAACTTTTGAAAGTTTCAATTTCCACTCAATTTCACTCAGCACATCAAACAGCAATCAAATCTATCTATTTATTATAACATTCCAAAATTTAGAATTTTGGGATGTCAGAGGGGGCGGCGGTGAGCTCGAGCCGCTATGGAGGTCGGCTGCAGCCGGCGCTAGTACGGCAGAGCGGGCGAGCGCGTGAGGGAGGCGAGCGTCGTGTGCGCGGGTGCGGTTCGGATCTGGCAATGGGGAGAGAGGTGGCAGACGGGGCTCACAGTGGGGGTAGCGTGCGAGCTCGAGGTGTTGCGGGGGCGGTCCGGTGACATCAGGTGAAGGCGTCGGGGATGGACGTCCGACGTGGGGGGCGGGCAACACGGACGTCTGGGTCGAGCGGTGAGGCGACGATGATGACGGGAGGATACGACGTCGAGCAGCTCCGGTCGGCGAGGCGCGGTCGTCGGGATCGATCCCGATCCAGACCAGGACAGGGGAGAGCAAGAGGAGTGGGAGGGGACTGGCGGAGTGGGTGAGGGGAAAATATCTCGGTGGAAGCCAGGGCGCCGATGCTGGCGTCCTTATCCTCCCCGCGGCGTCTGTAGCGGCGTGGTTGGCGAGGTGGGTTCGGCGGGAGCCAGCCCCTGTAGCGACACAGCTCGGGGAAACAGGAGAAGGAGACCGAGGGGGAAAGTGAGCTGCCTGGGCCGGCCTGTTAAGCCAAGGCCCAGTGGGGTGGAACAGGGGAGGTTTTCTCCTTTTCCCCTTTGGCCTTTTCTTTTTACTGTTTTTTTATCAATAGTTTTTTGCATTTTCTTTTAGCCAGAAGTGACTTTCAAAAATATGCCACTAGCCAAAACAATATCAAAGAACTAATGGGCACTGCCACAAAAGATTGTGAGGCTTTTGAGATAGTTTGCATTTTTATAAATTAAAAAAAGAATTTAATTAATTGCTTTAGCCACTGCTATAATTGGTTTAGGCCATTTAAACACCTTGCAAAAATGTTGGTTCACCATCAATATTTACAAAAGAATATTTGCCACATGATGAACATTTTAGTTTTCATGGTTGAGCAATTTTGAATTTTGCTTTTATTTTGAAATTTGATTTCATCTGGAATAATGCAAGAGACAAGAGATAAAGATGAAGCAACACTTGATTAGCAAAAGGATTAACTTAACCCCAAGGTTACTGTAGCACCATTACACCGGGGTGTTACAACTCTCCTCCTCTAAAAGAAATTCTCGTCCCGAGAATTAAGAGGTAGAAGGAAAAAGGTCCGGATACTCTGCCCAATGATTATCCTCGCGTTCCCAAGTGGCTTCATCTTCAGAATGATTTGACCACTGCACCTTGAGGAACTTGGTAACCTTCTGGCGGGTTTGACGTTCAGCTTCTTCAAGAATGCAGATCGGGTGCTCTTTGTAAGTGAGATCATCTTGCACTTCAATCAGTTCCGGATCCACATCACATTCCGGATCCTTGAAGCAATGATGAAGTTGCGACACGTGGAAGACGTCATGGACGTGAGAGAACTGAGGTGGCAACTCTAGTTGATAAGCCACCAGTCCACAACGGGCGAGAATGCGGAAGGGACCGATGTAGCGCGGAGCTAGCTTGCCCTTGACACCGAATCGATGGGTGCCTCTCAAAGGAGTGACTCGCAGATAAGCTTGTTCACCAGGTTGATAAGTTGAACCCCAGTGTTTCCGGTCATAGTTGCTCTTCTGGCGGGACTGGGCCACCTTGAGATTACCCCGGACAATGCGAACCTGCTCTTCAGCTTGTTGAATAATGTCTGGACCAATGAGCGTCCGTTCCCCAGTTTCTGACCAATTCAGAGTGGTTCGGCACTTACGTCCATAAATCACTTCGAAGGGTGCCATCTTCAAGCTGGCTTGATAACTGTTATTATAAGAGAACTCTGCATAAGGGAGAGATTCTTCCCATTTCTTGCCGAAGGAAATAACACAAGCCCGAAGCATGTCTTCAAGAATTTGATTGACTCGCTCGACTTGGCATTGGGATTGGGGATGATAAGCAGTGCTCCAGGTAATATGAGTTCCCATTGCCTCTTGGAAACTATCCCAGAACTTTGAAGTGAAAATGCTGCCACGGTCTGAACTGGTCTCTTTCGGAATGTCGTGGAGTGACACAATTCTGGAGATATACAAATTTGCTAATTGACTAGCAGTGATTGTCTCCTTGACTGGTAGAAAGTGAGCAACCTTCGAGAATTGGTCGACGACGACAAAGATAGCATCATTACCTTTCTGAGACTTGGGAAGGCCAGTGACAAAGTCCATCTGAATCTTATCCAACTTCCATTCAGGAATCGGAAGCGGTTGTAGAAGTCTAGCTGGTTTCTGATGTTCAGCTTTGACGCGACGACAAACGTCACATACTTCGATATATCGAGCAATGTCTTGCTTCATGTTAGACCACCAGTACTTCTAACGGATGTCTAGATACATCTTAGTACTTCCCGGATGAATAGAGAGAGGGGTGTCATGTGCTTCTTTCATCACCTTCTCAGTCATAAGCTCGAAGCGGGGTACCACTATGCGATCTTTGAAGTACAAGGTCCCATCTTCAACAAGTGAGAAATCTCTGGATTTCTCTAAGGCAAGATCCTTTTTCATTAGATCAACGTGAGCATCTTTGGCTTGAGCAGACTTAATTGCCTTCAATAGAGTTGGTTCCAAGACAAGGTTATTCAGAAAACCATGTGGAACTAGTTGAAGGTTCAGCTTGCAGAGCTCTTCATATAGGCGGGGTTGAGCTTTATGAACCATGTGGTTATTGCAATAGGACTTGCGGCTCAGGGCATCAGCCATGACATTAGACTTGCCTGGGGTATAGGAAATACCCACGTTATAATCTGCTATAGCCTCCATCCACCTTTGCTGGCGGAGGTTTAGATCTGGCTGAGTAAACAGATACTTCAGACTCTGATGATCGGTGAAGATCTCGCAATGATTACCGAGAAGGTAATGTCGCCACAGCTTCAGAGAATAAATAACTGCTGCAAGCTCAAGGTCATGAACTGGGTAGTTTTCTTCGTGAGAACGCACTTGACGAGAGGCGTAAGCAATCACCGTGCGCTCTTGCATTAGGACACAGCCTAATCCTTGACGTGAAGCATCGCAATATATGACGAAATCCTTCTAAGAATCCGGAGGAGCAAGCACTAGGGCAGAAGTCAGCTTGTCCTTGAGAGCCTGGAAACTTCCCTGACACTTGTCTGTGCATTCAAACTTAACGCCTTTGTGTAGCAGATTGGTCAGTGGTTTGGCGATCTTGGAGAAATTCTCAACGAAATGATGGCAGTAGCTGGCGAGTCCGAGAAAGCTTCTGACTTGCTTGACATTCTTGGGAGGGGTCCGGTCAAGAATAGCCTGAATTCGCTCTGTTGTCACAGCCCTAGGATACCTGAGTGAAATAGTTGCAACTGCACTCATGCATCATGTCTAAAATTTCTGAAAGTTGAATTAAGGTTTGTTGAAACCCTCAGAAAGCAGTTAAAAAATAGTCAACATTAAAATCTTCTCAAAGAAGCCCAAGAAAATGTTCCTGTTAAACCTTGGAAAATATTGGCAAGAATAAAATTCAAACCAATATTTTTGGAGGCTTTAAAATATTTATTTCGGGCCTTTGAATTAAATCAATAACATATTTTAGTTGAATTTATTTCTGTTATATAAGAAATAAAGTTCAAGTATTTTTGTAAGTTTGCATGTGACCTTGGACTAGCTCCCTGAGCTCACATAAAATTTTTCAGAAAGTTCTAAAATGGTTTGGTTTGTAAATCAAATCAAAACAAAGAAAGAAAAATAGAAAACAGAATTAAATAAAAAAAGAGGAAGCAGAGACTTACCTGAGGCCCACTTACCTGGTGATGCAGCAGATTCGGCCCAGCCCACCTGGCCTCCTCCTGTCGTCTTCCTCCTTGCCAGAAGGACGGGCGCGTGCTCGACGCGCGCGCATCGCCGTGCGGCCACCTCCACCGTGCCTGGCTGCATCCTCCTCCCCCTGGACGTCTCTCGCAGCGCCACGCCACCCCCTGGACCTCTCTCACTCTCTCCCGTGCTCCTCCCCTCCTCTGGCTCTCTACCTCGCACCAACCGAACACGTCGCCGCCGCCGTGCACCACCGCGGCCATCGCCCCCCCTCGCTTCCCAGACTGGCTCAAGAGCTCCGCCTCGTCGCCCTAGACCTCTCCGCCGAGCCACGCGACACCAGACGCCTCTGAACGCCGTTACCGTGGTCGTCTTCTACCTCGGGCATCCGAGATCACCGGCGACCGCACCTCGTCTCCAACCCCTCCCCGAGCTTGCCATTCGCCTTGTCGCAACCGCAGTGAGCTCCTGCCCCTGGTCCCCTTCTCCGCTCCCTCTCTCGCACGCCGTAGCTGCTGCGCCGCGTTCACCCGCACGCGCCGCCGCCCGAGCTCGCCGTCGGCG
Source organism: Secale cereale (assembly GCA_902687465.1). Classification (NCBI taxonomy): domain Eukaryota; kingdom Viridiplantae; phylum Streptophyta; class Magnoliopsida; order Poales; family Poaceae; genus Secale; species Secale cereale. The sequence goes on along the minus strand of LR738715.1, from coordinate 715,168,409 downwards.
CAGCTCCGGTGACCAAATGGTCACCCCGGCGAGTCCAATCTGCTTCCCGCATCGCGTAGGCCCCCGCTAGCGCCTCAGCTTGCTTGCTCGCGCACCGCAGCACTGCCCGCGCTCACGCCCGAGCTCCGGCCGCTCCGGTCGAGCTCCTCGCCGTCGCCTCCGGCCACCCCAGGCCCGACTAGCGCCACCGCTCGACACGCGCTGGTCTGGGCTCTCGAACGAGCCCAGCCACGCTGCGAACGGGGCCACACAGCGCATTCCCGAGCCCCTCCGCCGCGGTTGTCGTCGCCGGCGGCTAAACGACGGCGGGTTGACCGCTTTGACCGGCGGGGTTTGACCTCGCTGATGTGGCCGTTGACTGGACCCACACGTCAGCGACCCTAACTAGCACTATGACACTGACCAGTGGGCCCCCTGGTCAGGATTGACCTGGACCGGGTCAGTTGACCGCAGACGCCAAGCTGACGCAGTAAATCCTTTTCTGGATTTATTCGTATATAGGAAAGTCCAGAAAATGTTGCAAACTTCTAAAATTCATAGAAAATCAACCGTAGCTCCAAATCAAACAAATTATATATGAAAAATGATCAGAAAAATCCAATATATCCATCTGTTCCATTTGCATGCATGTTAGAACACTTTAACCTTTCTGTTTAGGTGAAACAAGTTAATGCACTAATATGACCTCTTATTTTGGGTTTGCATTTGAATCCTTGATTCAAATGAACTCAAATCAATCTGTTCTAAGTTACATTAGCCAAAACACACCCATTTTGCCATGTCATATTCATGCATTGTCGGTGTACAAAAAGAGGGGTACACTTTTTGTACCCCTATGACTGTGCACGAGCAGTCTGAGCCACGTGCACCACCACACCAGGCATGGCAGGGGAGGTGAGCCAAGGTTAGACTGAAGCTCGATGGAACTGGAGCAACACCAAGGACAAGACCACAAAGAGCAAAGGGACGAAGCTGCTTCCCCCGGCAAGATCCTTGCCGAGAGCCAGTTTCAACAGCCCTGGCAAGATCCTTGCCGGGGCTGGCTCTGGCAACCCCGGCAAGACCCTTGCCGCGGCAGCTCCCCCCATGCCTACGGAGCGGATCACCCTTGAGTCCACTGCCCCCATGGGGCAAGGATTCGGGAGGCATCCCTGTAGTGGCATGCAGATATTTGTGAAGACATTCAAGATCAGATACACACACACTAAGAAGACGACGACCCTTGGCGGGATCCCAGCCAAGGAGGACCACAAGACCCCCGGCAAACACCTTGCCGGGGATGACAGCAGGCGCTGCGGCAAGACCCTTGTCGGGGCCCCGTCAAGGCCCCTGCCGGGGACATCCGCAGGGCCACCATCAGGCCAACGCCAACTAAGCTTCCACCGCCCCATGCAGCTGCCGACCCAACCAGCTGGGCAGGCACCTGCGTGGCGACATGCAGATCTTCGTGGAAGACCCATCATTGCGCCACCTGAGCTGCCTGCCTTCCTACATGGCGTCTCAGGCATCGCTGGACAGGGCGCGTGTCAACACAAGAAGGAGCGGCGACGGACAAGACGGATGTCTCCCCCGTCCCCAATAAAGCAAGGACACCTAAGCTAAGCGGATTAAATGCGCCTTGTCATGTAATGCAAGGGATAACCTCGCATCATTGTACCCTTTCCACCTCCTGTGTGCCATTGTGGCAACCCCTTTTCCCTATAAAAGGAGGCCCGAGGCGACCAGGAGAAGGATTCGGCTCTTTAGAACTCCTCACGACTCGGCTTTTGGAGCTCCTCACGCCCCATAGCTAGCTGAAGAACACAAACATATAATCCACCAAAGCAGGAATAGGGTTTTATGCATCTTTGCGGCCCGAACCTGGGTACAGGAACCGTGTGCTAACTGTTGGATCTGCTGTTCTCTCAACCCCGCGCCCCGCAACCGTAGTAGGGATTCTTGTGATCCCATAGGTGTCGATCCAAATACACCGACATCTTTGGCGTGCCAGGTAGGGGGCGCAGTTGTGAGAATCGGCTCTAGCACTTAGACCAGCACTCCTTCGTCTTCGTGGCTCTTTGAGAAGGAAGGAGGCCGGAAGATCAGCGCTTGAGCGGCTACAAATAGAAGTTACGTTACATCGAACCCTGGATATTTCTATCCTATTATTTAAGGTTATTATCCTCGGAGTTGTCATTCTTTGTACAAGAAACCTGCACGCAAATGGGGCCCTTCCCGATCTGCAACGCCTTTGCTCTGTTTCGAGTCCGCTCAACAGTTCAAACGGCTGCATTGGAAATAGTAGGGTAGCCTTCCGTAATTGGCAAGGCTCTCGACTCTGACTCGAGTCAAACTCGATAGTTCGAGCGGCTGCTTTAAGGGCGGCAAGTTGGCTCACCCGGCAGTACGCTCGCCCGGCAGGCCAATGGGGGCCCGTCCCCAAGACGCCGCCTTGGGTTTTTCGCGCCGGCAAGCCTACCTAGCTAGCGTAGGGTGGACATACAAAGGAGCAGCAAACAGGGAGATAACATGCATAATTCCAAAGATATTTCAAAGTTATATTACATCATGTCATCGCTACGGTTCTAACTAAAGATAAAATTTGTCTTGGTCATGAACCTGCAGCAGCGAAGAAGAACGGGATGCCTAATCCCGGCGCTGGCCCTCCACCCTCTTGATTTCGTCGATGCGGCTGATGACGGGCTTGATGCGCTCCTTGAGCACCGTGAGGTCAGTACCCTCCGGCAAGCTGTCCATCGCGGCTTCGAAGTCGAGGGCGGGGTTCCAGAACGCCATCTTGGTGAGGACCTTGGTCATGACCCCCCGGCAAAGCCGCCGGGCCTCCCCGGCGAGCGTGGCCGTTCTGTTGGAGTGAAGATCAGCCAAGGCACCGAGGATGCCCTCGAAGAACAGGGTCAGCTTGGCGTTGACGGACCCGCTCCACTCATGGGCATACCTCACGTTTGGCATCACCATGAGGGCCAACTGCGAGGTAACCCTGCCGGCGATGTCCTCCAGCCGGCTGATCCACCTGTTCTCGCCCGCCACGTATTCTTGGTGGGAGGCGCCCTCGTCCGCCCGCAGCTGCTTCTCCTCCTCCAGGCTCTTGGTCAAGGCCTCCTCCTGAGCCGAGCTCTCCGACAACATCTTCTCGAGATTCTCCAGCCTCAGCTTGAGATCTCTAATGGAGTCTTGCGCCTCGGAGAGCTCCCCAGCCCTGCTGATGACCGCTCCCTGCGCCTCTGTCAAGGCGCAGTTGAGCTTGTTCTTTTCGTCGGACAGCTTGAGGGCCTGCTCCTTCAGCTCGTCCCGCTCCACCTCCAGCTCTTGCACCTTGCCGGCGTGGGCCAGAGCCTGGGCATCGAGTGCCTCTTTGTGCCTCTGCCCCAGCTCACGAGTCTGCCGCTCGAGAAGGACCTCGAGCTCCTCATCCTTGCCGCGAAGCGTTGCGGCAAGCTTCGCCTCACGCGCGGAGAGGTCTTCCTCCTGGGAATCGAGGGCAGCTTGATGCAGGTTCCGGGCGGCCGCGGCAGCCAAGTTCGCTGCCTCTTCCTGGGCCTTCTCGACGTCGGACATCTTCATGATGAGCTCTGCGTCGCGCTTGGTCAATTCTTCCTGGAAGGCCCTTTGCTCCTCGCGGGACTGGTGAAACCAGGTTTGCGCCTCAGCAACGCGCGCCTTGAAATCCACCTCCGCCTCGTCCACCGTTGCCATCCTGGACTTAACCTTGTCCAGACGGGCATGGTAGAGTGCTTGGAGCTTCCGGAAATTGGCCCCCATGGCCCAGAAGAGCTGCCCTTCTGGAGAGCCATCGCCGCCGACGCCCGGTTCATCAACAACCTCGAGCCCGGTGGCGGCGAGCACCTCGTCGTCAAAGACTTCCCCTCCGGCGGGCGCTCGGGAGCTTGACGCCCCTGCGAGATGGACGAAGAGGTCGGCACCCACCTTCAGATACCTACCGGGGCCCGAGGTTGTGGAGGAAGAAGGCTGGTCATCAATCGCCTCTTCCTCGGTTGTGGCCTTGCCGGATGATAACCCTCAACCGTAAGGGATCGAGATAGTCTTCGCGGGTAAGAATAACCCAATTTATTGATTCGACACACGGGGAGCCAAAGAGTATTTATAAGCTTTAACAGTTGAGTTGTCAATTCAACCGCACCTGAAATATACTTACTTGCAACAAAAGATAAGTGGTAACAGTGATATGATAGTGATGATAGTAATAGTAAAAGTAAACAGCAAAAGTAAATAGCAGTAGTAAATGGAAAAAGTAGCAACTAGTGATAAGCAAGGTTTAAAATACTGTAGGCTAGGAAGATGGATGGTTGGGCGCTGCATGGATGAGATAGATTCTAACTTGGGGCACGACACACGGAAAAGTAATGATCATCTAGGCAAATATCAAACATTAGGCATGTATCCCATAGGTAGTTGTACGTGCTTGCAATAAGAACTTGCACAACATCTTTTGTCCTACCATCCCGCTACGAACGGGGCCAAAAGGAACTAATGGATATTAAGGTGCTCCTGTCAAAGAGCACCGAAACAAAGCAATGAACTCAATGGATACATGTAATCCTCAAACTACGGACCATCCCCTTTGGTGTCCCAAGCTGTCACTTTTGGGATCGCCGGTTCCGAACCGTAACAGGTGCATACAACTCATAGATAGGATCACGAACACAAATATATTCATACAAACACATATGGTTCAGATCTGAAATCATGGCACTCGGGCCCTAAGTGTCAAGCATTAAGAATAACAAGTTGTAGCAAAGATGATAAACACCATAGTAGATGATAGGCAACATGCCCCCAACAATCTGACGAACTATTACATGATCTAACTCATCCAATCCCTACCATCCCCTTCGCCTACAGCAGGGGAATTACTCACACATGAAGGGGGAAGTCATGGAGGGATGATGGAGTGGTGATGATGATTACGATGGCGACGATCTCCCCTCTCCGGAGGCCAAATCAGCCTCCAGATTAGCCCTCCCGAAGAAGAACAGAGGGTGGCGGCGGCTCCACGACGAAAAACTGCGAAAGAACTTCCGATCTGGGGTTTCTGCATCGGGAGTAAAAATACGGGCTAAAGTAGGGCACCAGGGGGTGTGGGCCCCACCCGGGCGCCCCCCCGGCGCGGCCCAGGGGGGCGCGCCCACAGGGCGCCTGGGCACCCCCTGGCCCCCCTCTGGCCCCACTTATGGTATTTGGTTCCTTCGGGTGCGTGGATTTTCTCTGATTTTTCGTGGATTTTTCTGAGATACTTAAAAATCCGTTTTCCTGCACACAAATAAACCATAGAGGCAGCTCTGCTGAAAACAGTGTCAGTCCGGGTTAGTTTAGTCCAAATCATGCAAGAATGAGGCCAAAACAATATCAAAAGTGTTTGGAAAAGTAGATACGTTTGAGACGTATCAACTCCCCCAAGCTTAGCATATTGCTTGTCCTCAAGCAATTCATTTTAACGAACTGGACGCGACAAAGAAAACTTTGACAAACTCTTTTGCTTCATTAGATGTATATAAGCATGTACTACGAAAAGAGTTTAGCAAGTATTGAAACAGTACTTATGAGGACAATGCAAGGAGCAATCCTTCTTTCAAGTGGCCAGTCACAAATACTTAAAAGTAAATAATATATCACTGAAAATCAAGACAAGATTACATTGTACATAGCTTGAGCATATTAGGGTGGTATCTCACTAGCCTCCATGAGTGAAGCAAAACATAAATGCAGAGACTCCTCCAGAGTTTTAAAGGAGACTAGAACTAAGAATTTCAGAATAAATCATATCACAAGTATGCAGAAGACAATGTAATACTTTGGGACAATGCACATTACACTCAGAATGACAATTATGCTCTCCTAGTCAGTGCTTTGTAGAAAGAAGGTGAGACTCTCGAACCGTGGCTTTTATTGGCAAAGTTGAAAACCCGTGATCGGAAACAAAAACTAAACATGTACCAGAGCTCTTGGTTTTAAAAACAGAAGTAAATATGTTTTCGTGAGGTGCATATTTCGTCAACGAATGCTAGCAGATAACTCAATCACTTTTTAAGCCAGACAAGTCTCGAGGAACGGCTCCCGCATGAGGACGATCACATCCTCTTAATCTCCTTTGTTTATCACTGCCAAAGTTTTCTGATTTCTCATGAACAAAGCGTGAAGGAGGGTTTGTTTGTTATATTATCTTTTTGAGCCGGGCGCACTCAATGACAGTTCCTTTTCATATTAGGGGTTTGCACATTATACATGCAATCCAGGGGTGAAACTTGTCCAACTTAAAAAGATTATGAATTAACTACTACTTCCTCATGAGCTAAAACATAGGCACAAAAAGGGAAATGCTTTTGATTAATTTCGAGATGGTACACGAAAATCTTCGTTAGGAATGGCAGGTAAATACCATGTATAGGAAGGTATAGTGGACTCATATGGCATAACAGGTTTAAAGGGTTTGGATGCACAAGCAGTCAGTCCGCTTAGTACAGGTGGAGGTTTAGCAAAAGACTGGGAAGCGACTAACTAGAGAGCAATAACGGTCATAATCATGCAGAGCGACAAAGCAACATTGAATCGGGCATGAAAGTGATATAACTATTCTAAAACTCAAAGATCATCAAGGCAAAGTAGACTTTTAGTCTTAAACATGTGTAAGCATGTGCCAAGTCAATCCAAAAATTCTCTAAAGGGAAATACCACCTTAGTATACCAGACTATGAACAGTGCAATGCATGTAGATCATTTCAATAACACATTATATACTCTAGTTATTCGGGACTAGCCACAAGGAAAGCATGAACCACTAGAAGAGCATTGTAAACATAGCACTATGTCGCTACAAGCTGGTCTCTAGATCATAAGTACAGGCATATGTACAAAAGTAGAAACAATAAGAGTTCATACCGGTCTTCCTTGTTGCTTCCTTTCAGTTGATCTTCGTCATTATTGCTTGTCACTTGCACGATCGAACGTAGGAAATATAATCAAATGCCATCACGGACTCGAGCTGATCTCTGAAAACAAAGCAAACTAAAGAGAGAAAGGAAATCTTTTTTTTTCAAAGGTCGAATAAAAAGCAAAAGAAAGAGAAAAAAAATATTTTTGTTGTTTCTGCAAATAGGAAAATAAAGAAGAACGGGCAAAAACTTTGAAAAGATCAAAGCGAATAAAACGGATAATACAATGGAAAAGTGAGAAGGGCACGTACTCCCCCAAGCTTAGGCTTTTGGCCTAAGTTGGTAGCAGCTACTGCCCCCAGGAGCCTCCTGCTCCAGGGGTATGGTGGTGAGACCAAGGTTCATAGAAGGATGATGGCGCGTACACCGAACTCCTCGGAGTCTCCCACGAGGAAGGTTCCGAACGCCAAACAGAGGAAGACCCTTCACCAAACTCGGTGGCGGTCTCTTCCTGAAAATGTGGTATCTCACCGTGCCTCTCCTCGTCGGGCACAACCCCCTCCATGGGGTTATGAAACTGATGCTGGACCATGAACTCATCGAACTGGACAACATCAAAGGACCATCCGTTCCTGCGAGAAAAATCAAACAAAAGAGGTGCAGGTAGACGGATCTCGCGTTCCGCGGTAGTTCCGAAACGCAAGATATAAACAAGGTTATCAAGCTCAGAACCCATGGTACCAAACTTATGCCTTTTCATAGCAGCAAGATCAAAGCTTAAATAAGTAAAAGGAGTATCATCAGGGTGTGGGGTGCCTCCAAGATGCTCTAAGATGAGTGTGGCATAAATGCCACCATATAAGTCCCCCTTGTTACCATTCATAGCAAGGCGTCGAGCAATTAAGGTACCAAGATTATAATCAGACCTCCCTGAGAGGGCTGCTGCCAGGATAGCAATATCCGGAGCAGAAATGCTGCTCGTGTTGTCACGAGCTAACACCCCTCTAGCAATATAATATGCGAAATACCTGAGGTGAGGAAACAAGATGCTGGAGATCTTTGACCGATGAATATCCCTCGTACCCATGCTACAGAGAGAGTTGATGACGGTTTTCAGCTCGGAGGGCTGAGTGGCCATCCTAGCCGTCCTCCCAACGTTCGGCACACCTATTACTTCACAAAAATTTCCCAAAGTCATGGTGATAAGATCATTATAAATTTTAAACTCAATAGCACCTGAATCAGGATTATATCTAAAACTGTTAATGAAACTGGAGGTGAGTTTTTGATACTGAGTAACACGGCTCATGACGAGTCGTGTCAAACCTGCATTAGCACAAAGATTATAAAACTCATCCTTGATTCCCGCAGCTTCCATGAATTCATCACATGGAAATGTCATCGCACGTGCTGGACTTGTGTCTTCCAACAACTCCAGGGGCACATGATCTTCATTATAGCTCACCCTGGCAGTCGATGGTGAAGCTGCGGCTCTAGTGACTCGATCGGAGTGTGCGGGTCTCCTCTTCTCAAGCCATCCCTTTGCCCTTCCTAACAAACTCATTTCTGAATTTTTTTTACAATTTACAAAAATGAGGATTAAAACAAAATGAGCTAAGGCAAACTACTCAACTCACTTGCCCAAGGCATAAACTTGCATCAAAACTCGGAAAATAACTTTCTACACATGCATGCAAGCTCATCTCAGGGAGTAGTTGCTCAAAATTTCAGCTCAAATGATGGGCTGTAGAGAGAGATCGAAGAATCGCCTCCAAGAACAGCAAGAACACAAGAACAAGACCAGAACTCGGGTTTCTGGAGAAAAAGAGAGAGAGGGGAAGAAGAAGTACCTGGAGGGGGGTCCCGTGGGCCCCAGGCGCCCTGTGGGCGCGGCCAGGGGCTGGGCCGCGCCAGCTGGCCGCCTGGGCCACTGGTGGCCCCCCTGGCTGGCCCCAGGACTTTCCGGGTCTCTCTCGACGTGGAAATTTTTATTATAATTTTTCTGGAATTTTTCTGAAAACTTCACTGTTGAAAATTTTTCGAAATTCAAAAAGCTGCGAAACTCTCTGAAAACTTGAAGCTGTTAGTAGTATTGTGAAGTTTCAAAAACATAGATACTTGGTACAGCAAGTAGGACAAAACTAAAAATAAATGAAAACATAACAAGCTCATCTTTTTATCCATATAAAACATGTTCACTAGTAAGGTTGATCAAGTCTTACCAACAAACAAGCGATATATAGAGCAAAAAGTCTCACCTCCTACGAAGTAATCACTGAACCTTTACCTTGATGGACATTGTCCCTACCATGATAGTTCTGTATTTGTGAGGCACATGTAGTGGACAGTCCCATTCTCCAATTTTCACGGTCTCGATATTCTCTATAGAGTTGAGGGCATGCCTCCTATCGGTCTTCTTCGGAAAATATACCGTGTGTTCTTTATCATTCACATGGAAGGTAACCTTCCCTTTGTTGCAATCAAGAATAGCACCTGCGGTGTTAAGGAAAGGTCTACCAAGAATAATGGACATGCTCCCATCCTCGGGCATGTCAAGCACAACAAAATCAGTAAGAATTAAACAATTAGCAACTTCTACGGGAACATCCTCACAAATACCTATCGGAACAGCGGTTGACTTGTCAGCCATCTGAAGGGAGATATCTGTAGGAATTAGTTTCTCTAAACAAAGCCTCTCGTAAAGAGAGACATGCATAACACTCACTCCTGCTCCAAGATCACATAAAGCAGTTTTGACATAATTATTCTTTATGGAGCAAGGAATGGTGGGTATACCTGGATCACCGAGCTTCTCAGGAATCTTGCCACTGAAAGAGTAGTTAGCAAGCATAGTAGATATTGCATCATTAGGAATTTTTCTTTTGTTAGCGACAATATCTTTCATATATTTTGAATAAGGAAGTAACTTAATAGCATCAGTCAAAGGAATTTGAAGAAAAAGAGGTTTAATCCATTCACAAAACTTATTATAATGCTCTTCTTCTTTAGATTTGATGGACTTACCTGGAAAGGGCATGGGTTTCTGTACCCATGGTTCTCTCTCCTTCCCATGTTTTCTTGCGATGAAGTCTTCTTTAGTGTACCTCTTACGTTTGTCAGGTGCTTCTTCTTCTCGAACTTCAGGCGGATCATTCTTCTCATTATCATTGCCTTCAGGTTCAGTACCGTCTTCAGTCTCAGCATCGGAAATAGATACACTGTTGGGATCAATAGCTGGCTCTTCATCTGCAATAGGATCATTAGAATTGTCAGTCTCTTTATGTTTCTTCTTCTTGTTTGGAGAGACAACAATTTCTTCTTCCTGCATTTGAGAATCTTGCTCGATTCTCTTCGGATGTCCCTCTGGATAGAGAGGATCTTGAGTACTAGTTCCCCCTCGGGTCTTAATCCCAAAAGCCTGCAAATTATCTTGTTTGGCATTGTTAGCAAGCAAATCTCTTTGCACATTAGAAATTTGATCAAGCTGAGTTTGAACCATATGAAAATGCTTCACAAGACATTGAACATCATTAATTGTTCTATCTAAAACATCAAGCAGTCTTTTGATAGCAAGGGAATTATCATGCAACTGACTTTCTATCCTCTCATTAAAATGATTCTGTTTCATAATAAAATTATCAAACTCATCTAAACATTGATCAGGAGGCTTACCATGAGGGATGTCACTTGCGTTGAAATCTAAAATAGAGTGTACCTCTACCATCGGAGGGTGAGTGGTAGGCTCACACAGCTTCTCAATAGGGGGTAGATTCTTCACGTCTTCAGCTTTAATACCTTTCTCTTTAATAGACTTCTTCGCTTCTCGCATATCCTCGAGGCTTAGAACAAACATGCCCCTCTTCTTTGTTGGTGGAGGTGGTTCAGGGACGGACCAATCTTCATGGTTTTTGGCAATCCTGCCCATTAAATCTTCCGCATCGTCTGGTGTTCTTTTCCTGAAAACACAACCAGCACAACTGTCCAAATAGGACCTGGATTCATCAGTTAGACCAGCATAGAATATATTGATCAATTCATTCTTAGGATTTTCATGTCCTGGTCTAGCCCGAATCAGACCGCAGTACCTCCCCCAAGCTTTAGGGAGGGACTCATCCTGCAACTATTTAAAGTTATAAATTCTTTGTAAAGCAGCATGTTGCATGTGAGCAGGAAAGTACTTATCAACAAAAGAGTGAGCTAAGTCCTGGGGACTCTTAATGGAACCGCATGGGAGTGAATCATACCATGCTTTAGCACCCTCCTTCAACGAGAAAGGAAGAAGCTTGGTCACATAAAAGTAGCGTATCTTTTCATCTGTGGTAAACAGGCTACCTAGCTCACCAAGTTTAGTTAGGTGTGCAATAGCATCATCAATTTCTCTGCCATAAAAGGGGTCAGCTTCAACCATAGGTATAAGTGAAAGATCAACAGATAAATCAAAATCAGGATCATCAATGCATATAGGAGATGTGGCAAATTCAGGATTAGGAACGGTTTTGTTCTTCAAAGAGTGTTTTTCAAATAGCTTCTTAATAGTTTCAGGGTCAAAGCCGGCAAACTCTGTCAGTTCCCTGCATAATTCTTCATCTAGTATATAGTAATCATCATCAAGGAGACTCTCCTTGAGTTTACTCATGTCAGGATTATCATAAGTTTCACCAATAGGGTAGCGACTAACAGGGAGTTCAATTCCAGACTTTTTAGCAGCAGCAGCAAGTTGTTTCTCAAGAGCATAACCAAGCGAACTAATATCATCAAAAGTAGTAGAAGCATCATCAAGAGTATCAGACATAATATCAGATTCAGTAGGAGCATCATGTGGTGGTGGTGAGGCAAACTTACTCATAACAGAAGGTGAATCAAGCGTAGCACTAGTGCTCAGAGCAGTACCTCTTCTTGTAGTGGATAGTAAGATCGGAACCTTGGGGTCTCCTTTCTTACCCATAGTGAATAAAGTGCAGCAGGTAGGATACCTCAAGTAGACTTGTAAATATTGCTATGCTCCCCGGCAACGGCGCCAGAAAACGGTACTTGATAACCCTCAACCGTAAGGGATCGAGATAGTCTTCGCGGGTAAGAATAACCCAATTTATTGATTCGACACACGGGGAGCCAAAGAGTATTTATAAGCTTTAACAGTTGAGTTGTCAATTCAACCGCACCTGAAATATACTTACTTGCAACAAAAGATAAGTGGTAACAGTGATATGATAGTGATGATAGTAATAGTAAAAGTAAACAGCAAAAGTAAATAGCAGTAGTAAATGGCAAAAGTAGCAACTAGTGATAAGCAAGGTTTAAAATACTGTAGGCTAGGGAGATGGATGGTTGGGCGCTGCATGGATGAGATAGATTCTAACTTGGGGCACAGCACACGGAAAAGTAATGATCATCTAGGCAAATATCAAACATTAGGCATGTATCCCATAGGTAGTTGTACGTGCTTGCAATAAGAACTTGCACAACATCTTTTGTCCTACCATCCCGCTACGAACGGGGCCAAAAGGAACTAATGGATATTAAGGTGCTCCTGTCAAAGAGCACTGGAACAAAGCAATGAACTCAATGGATACATGTAATCCTCAAACTACGGACCATCCCCTTTGGTGTCCCAAGCTGTCACTTTTGGGATCGCCCGTTCCGAACCGTAACAGGTGCATACAACTCATAGATAGGATCACGAACACAAATATATTCATACAAACACATATGGTTCAGATCTGAAATCATGGCACTCGGGCCCTAAGTGTCAAGCATTAAGAATAACAAGTTGTAGCAAAGATGATAAACACCATAGTAGATGATAGGCAACATGCCCCCAACAATCTGACGAACTATTACATGATCTAACTCATCCAATCCCTACCATCCCCTTCGCCTACAGTAGGGGAATTACTCACACATGAAGGGGGAAGTCATGGAGGGATGATGGAGTGGTGATGATGATGATGATGGCGACGATCTCCCCTCTCCGGAGGCCAAATCAGCCTCCAGATTAGCCCTCCCGAAGAAGAACAGAGGGTGGCGGCGGCTCCGCAACGAAAAACTGCGAAAGAACTTCCGATCTGGGGTTTCTGCGTCGGGAGTAAAAATACGGGCTAAAGTAGGGCACCAGGGGTGTGGGCCCCACCCAGGCGCCCCCCCCCCCCCGGCGCGGCCCAAGGGGGGCGCGCCCACAGGGCGCCTGGGCACCCCCTGGCCCCCCTCTGGCCCCACTTCTGGTATTTGGTTCCTTCGGGTGCGTGGATTTTCTATGATTTTTCGTGGATTTTTCTGAGATACTTAAAAATCCGTTTTCCTGCACACAAATAAACCATACAGGCAGCTCTGCTGAAAACAGCGTCAGTCCGGGTTAGTTTAGTCCAAATCATGCAAGAATGAGGCCAAAACAATATCAAAAGTGTTTGGAAAAGTAGATACGTTTGAGACGTATCACCGGCCTCCCCGGCAGGCCCACCGCCGGCACCCTCGGCGGCGCCCTTGGCGGCATCCTCGGCGGCCTTATCTGCGGCGGCCCCGGCAGCGTCCTTGGCGGCCTCCTCGGCGGCAATCTTGTCGGCCTCCGCCGCGGCCTCCTCGGCAACTTCCCCGATGACGGCGTCCACGTCCTCCATATCTGTTGAAGGAGGGCCTAGGCAGTGATGGGGATGATGAAGCCAAGAAAAAGGATAAGGCAAAAGCAAAGACAGAAGACAGGCGACTCACCAGTGACGGGCTGTGAAGCAGAAGTCCCCTCCCCGTCGGCGTCTGGCGCCGTGGCAGAGCCACCAGCGCCCAAGTTCCCCTCTTCCTCCATGCGTGTGGGCTCCATGCTTAGTGCCCTTGCCGGGGGACGCCCCTCGCGGCGGCGTAGTCGATGGGGGTGGTGTGTTGGGGATAGCCCCCTACGGCTCCTCCTACTGCTGCTCCCGTCCTACAAAACCGGCAAGGTCGGCACCATAGCATCAAACACCTACTGCATGTCGAGCGAGAAGAGGATGACGAACTTACGCTGGGGGCTGTGCCGGGGGCTGTCGTCTGGGCTGCTCAACACCACCAGTGGTGTCCCTGAAGCCCCAACCGGGGGCTGGCTGCTCGCCGAAGCCTTGGCCCTCTTTATCCTCTGGGCCAACGTCTTTGCGTCCCTGAAGAAGCACGAACGGATCAAGATGAGTGGCATGGTTCAGGAGGATGGAAATGGCAGTAAGGAATGGAGTACTTACTCGTCGTCCATCTCCTCCTCCGCCGCCGCTTTCCTCTTCCTCTTCGGGCTGAGAGGCCTGAGATCAAAGGGGAACTCCGCGTCGACATCCGAGTCGACGTCTGCCGGGGGAGGCGAAGAAGAGGGCAGAGTTTGTGCGCGCCTAGACGGGGAAAGGGCTGCCGCCTTCTTCTTCTCGGCGGCCTTCGTCAGCCTCCTCGCCGCCGTGGCCCTCGTGTGGCGCCCAGACCCCTCCAGGGCCAATTGAGGCTGCGTAGGCTTACCGGGCCGGACCGGCTCGCCGGAACAGGCCCGCCGCAGGACTCGCCCTCTTTCCCTGGCTGGCACCGAGCCGGCCGCCACGCTCTCCTCCGACGACGACTCATCGGCCGCGTCTTCGACCAGCGGAGCTCCAGTGTCGGCGCTGCTAGCCTCTCCGGCGGCCGCCGCCCACTGGGCGAGCTCCTCCTCCTCCGCAACCGTGGCATCCTTGTCCTCCACACCCCCGGCACTGCCGGCCTCCATGACGAGCTGCGCCTCCCTCGCCCTAGCGGCGATGTAGTCCAGCTCTTCCTGGGTGGTGTCCCTGACAAGCCACCGCTCGGCGTCAGGCTTGACGCACACCTCGACCAGAGAGTCAAAGAATTGCTGCATGACCTCGTCCACCAGCTCCTGCCAGCTCGGGACGGGGCCATGCGCGTTGCATTCCGGCATGATGGCGACGATCTTGGACTGGCGCGAATTGTTGCACACGGGGACCACCCCCGCTGGCAGCTTGAAGAGCTGCCCCTTGATGGCCATGCCGGCCTTTGCGGCAGCCTTCGCGGCCTTGCCGGTCCGTTCGACCTCGCCGTCATGACCCACATCAAGCTGGAAGAGCCGCTGGCAGAAATGGGTGTGTCCCATCACTGTGAGGTTGTGGTCGAGGCCGGGGCGGAGCCGCATGACGTTAGCCGGGTTCCTAAAGAGCCAGGCTGGGCTCCCCTTGTTGTGCAACGGGGCGATCCGACGGTGAATGAAGTCTGCCCCGATCATCTCAAGGGTGAGCCCGGCCTGGGCGAGCCGGTGGATCCTGGTGGTGGCGACGGTGAGCCTCCCGTCGGCGGCGTCGACATCGCCCCAGTCACTGCCACGGACCGGTGGCACCCGGCGGACCTTGCAGAATCTTGGTGGCTCGTCTTCTTCTTCAATCCAGCACCACCGGCCGCGCCATTCATCCCACCTCTCCTTCACGGCGCCGTCCGGGTACGCTCCCTTGGATCTCGGAATCCAGGTGATGCATCCAGAGACGACACCTCCCGGCTGGATCCGAGGGGTGAAATAGTGGCGGAAGAGCGTCGAGTTGGGATGCACCCCGACGAAGCCCTCGCAAAGGTGCGCGAAGAAAGCCATGCACGCCACCGCATTCAGAGTAAAATCCAAGAGGCGGAAGCCAAAGGTGTGCATGACATCACAGAAGAAATCTAAGAAGGGGGGACATAACCCATAAGAAAAGTAGTCGACGAAGAAGGGGTACCAATTTGGGCCGGGTTCGGCGCAAGCGGCCGGAATGACGCGCGTCGTCGGATGCCCCAAGTTCCCCCCCCCCCCCCCCCCCCCCCGTCTTCACCCCCAAAGGGGCTTGAAGGCGGCCTGAAGCTCGTAGACGTCAACCGTCCACGGGATGAAGAAAGCAGTCTTCGTTCGGTCCCCCGAAAACACGCCCTCCAGCGGCTCCACAGACCCGGCGCCCTTGGCCACCCCCTTGCCCTTGGCGGGTTTGGACGCCATGGCGGCTGAGTTGGAGGGCTGAGGGAGGGGGATGGCGAAGCAACGGCGGCAGGCGACGACGGAAGCTTCGGAAGGAAGGAAGAGAGGGAATAGCGGCTCTGAGATTGGAAGAGGCGCGAGGAAAAGGGAGGAAGTGAGCAGCGCGCTCGTGGTTATTCCTTCTTATGGGGGGGAACGCGGGCCGCCTCCTTTCATATTTACTGCGACATGACGCATGCCTGCGGAAACCGCTCCGCGCATGCCGCCCACGTCACGCACGCCCCTCCACCCCGCGCCATGCGCGCGGGTCGTGGGAGGCCCAGCGCGCGGAAAATCTTACCACGGTGAGAACCGCCCCGCCTGCCCGTGCACCGTTCTGGGCCTAGCCCAACAACGCGTCGCGCTTATGTGTGGCCCAGGCCCGGGGGCTCCTGTCGGTGTACAAAAAGAGGGGTACACTTTTTGTACCCCTATGACTGTGCACGGGCAGTCTGTGCCACGGGCACCACCACACCAAGCATGGCATGGGAGGCGAGCCAAGGTAAGACCGAAGCTCAATGGAACTGGAGCAACACCAAGGACAAGACCACAAAGAGCAAAGGGACGAAGTGGATTCCCCCGGCAAGATCCTTGCCGGGAGCCAGTTTCAGCAGCCCTGGCAAGATCCTTGCCGGGCCGGCTCTGGCAGCCCCGGCAAGACCCTTGCCGCGGCAGCTCGCCCCACGCATACGGAGCGGATCATGTCACAGCCCTAGCTTTCCTGTTGTCTTTGCTTGCTCTCCATGTCATCATGTTTAAATTTTGCTAAACTTGAAATGGGGATTGATCAAACCCTAGCACCAAAAGAACCCAACTAGGTTCAACCTAAAAATATTTTCATTGCTCCCAGAGTGCCTCAAGAAAAGTTCATGATTTTTGGTTAAGGTAGAGACCCCTGCCAAAAATGATGAATATATTTCTAGGACATTCTTGGATTTTTGAATTAATCCATATTGTATTTGAATTGGGGCATTAAATTCTTTAAATAGTTTAAATGCCCTAATAATTGTGAAACTAGTTGAGGGCTGTTAGAAATATTTCAATAGGGGCCCACAATTTATTTCATGATTTATCAAAATGATTTAGTATTTTTACTAAATCAAAACATAATAGAATAATTAGAAAAATAGAAACAGAAATTAAAACAGAGAGAGAAGGAACTACCTGGACCATTTACCTGAGGAGGCCCAGCACCGCTGGCCCAGCCCACCCCCTCGCGCGTCGTCTTCTCCCCCTCGCCCCGAAGCAGCTGCGTGCCAGCGCCCGCGCCGACCGCGCCACCTCCTGCTTCGCCGTCTCGCGCTCCCCTTCGACCCAAGCCAGGCGCCAAGGGACGTGGACGAAGCCCCCGCAGCGTTTCCCTCCTTCTCTGGTCTCATCCCCTTTCTCCCCGCTCGCTTTCGAGCTCGACCGAACGAGGCTGTCGCCGCCGCTCGTCACCACTGCGGCCACCGTGACCCCCTCGCCTCTCCGACGCGCCAGTGAGCTCCGCTACGTCCTTCTCATCCTCTCCAGCAAGTTACGGACGCCGGGAGGCCCTGCTTCGCCGTCTTCGTGCTCGTCTTCAACCTCCGGCCGCCGTCGACCTCGTCGTCGATTCGTCGACTCCGGTGCCTCCCCGAGCCTCCTGAGACCCCCGTCGACCCCGCTGTGAGCTCCTCCACCGTTTCCCCCTGTCCCTGTGGCCTGTACCTCACCGTAGCCGTCGCCCCCTTCCTTACCGTCGCCGGCCGCCGCTGAGCTCGTCGCCGTCGTAGCCACAGACGCACAAGCCCGGAACTGAGCGCGTCACCGTGCTCACCGAGCCCCCAGGAGCCCGTAGCACCACTTTGCTCGCTTCCCTGAGCCCCGCAGCACCTACCCCGTCGATACCCGAGCTCCGGCCACCGCCTCGCTCGACGCTGGCGACGATTCCGGCCACCCCAGGACGAACGGCTCGCACCGTTGGATGCGGCCGAGTGCCAGCTTTCCAACGGGACTAACCGCGCCCAAAACCACCCCTTGTACACGAAACCCGACCCTCTCCGGCGAGTCACCGCCGCGGAATGAGGTCGCCGGCAAGTAACTCCGGCGTGCTGACGCGGCATCGTCATTAGTGGCTAACTAACCCAACCTAGAGTCACTGACAGTGGGCCCCAGTGCCTATATAGTTTAGTTTAATTTTCTGTTAAGTTTAGTTAAGTCTGTTTAACTGTTGTGTCACTGACGTGTGGACCCCACACGTCAGGTTTGACCTGGACCAGCCCTTTGACCTGCTGACGTCATGATGACGCAGTGCTGATGCAATAATGCTTTTCTGGAATTTTAAATAAATCAAAAATGATTTATTTATTTCAGAAAATAGCCAAAACTTCTAAAAATCATATAAAATCAACCGTAGCTCAGATGAAAATAATTTATATATGAAAATTGATCGGAAAAATCCAAGGAATCTGTTTATGGCATTTTCATGCATGTTAGAACAACTTATGGTTGCTGTTTAGGGCAATTTGCATAAATGGCATTTGAATAATCACATATGGAGTTTGAATTTGAACCCTTGGTTCAAACCAACTTCATTTAATTTGGTTGCTAGTTGCATTAGGCCAAACCACATCATATTGCCTTGTCATGTTCATGCATCATATTGTTGCATTGCATTGATTGTGTTCTTTCTCTGTTTGTCGGTTTTGTCCCCTCTCAGTAGACGACGTTCCGACGATGTGATCGATGACACCGATGAAGACTCATTGTTATCTTCAGAAGTGCCAGGCAAGCAAACCCCCATTGAGCATCCCGATACAATCCCACTCTCTCGCTCCTGCTCTCTTTTACTGCATTAGGACAACAACGATTGAACTGCTTTTGCTGCGGTAGTTGAACCCCTTTCCTCTGCATGACCTGTCATTGCCACAGTAAATAGTTGAAACCCACTAGCATGAGTAGGAGTTGTTTGAGCCATGTTGTGCCTACTCATTCATGTTTTCTGGTTATGCCTGCTATTGCTTAGAGTTGTGTCAGGTCTGATTCATCAGGGATGAATTGGAATGTGGTGAACATGTTCTACTCTGTGTGAGCTAAGTGTGTGAACACGATTTGGTAAAGGTAGCGGTGAGAGGCCATGTAGGAGTACATGGTGGGTTGTCTCACTGAAGCCGTCCTTAAGAACTGAGTTCTGTGTAAGTTGTCCAATGACATAGTTACTACCACACATTGGGTTCCGGTAACTCGACCCCTCTCGACTTATTAATCAACTAGATCTCTGTCCAGGAGTTGCAACTAGTTTCCGGTGTTTGTAGGTAGTGTTAGTAGTCTACCAAGTGGCACACGGTACATGTGGGCTTGGGTCAGACTAGGCACCGTGGCACGGTGTACCAAGCATAGATCCATCCGACGAGGTGGGCTTGGGAACCCTGCGCACATCATTTGGGGCCGTGAGCGACACCCCGGCCGGATCTCCCCACGGATGGAACCCGAATAGGCGATAAACCTGGACGAGAGACTTGTGTGGTTAGTCAGGTCGTGGCCGACACCCTCGCCAGGCTTCCGCTTGAAGGTTGCCGAGATACACGAGATGTACCTGGCGGTAAGTGGCGAGAGCGTGTGTGAAGAAGTACACCCCTGCAGGGTTAACATGATCTATTCGAATAGCCGGGTCCGCGGATATGGACTTCTTGGATGCTTACGTGGTACATAGACAATCGAAAGTGGATACTCTAAAATACTCAAGACAAGTGTGAGTGCTATGGATGGCCTTCTCGTAGGGAGACGGGAGCGGATCCATAGTGGTGTATTGATTGGTGAGTATGTGGACTCGGGTGCGCCACCTCAAAAGAGTTACTTGCAGTCGTAGTTCAGGATAGCCACGGGTCAAAGCTGGCTTGCTGCAGTCAAACTCCACTACCCCCTTGTTGATACTGTTGCATATGTAGTTAGTTCTGATGTAAGTCTTGCTGAGTACCTTTGTACTCACGTTTGCTTAATTTATGTTTTTGCAGAGAGACTTCGGTCTCGCTAGTGGTTCCGCGTGGACTTCGACGTTTAGCTTGTTACCTCAGCTACGATCTTGTGCCCTTAGGAGGGTCTTGTAGATAGTCAGGCTTCTCAGCCTTTTTCATTTGTAGTTGTCTGTACTCAGACATGTTATGCTTCTGTTGCCTGTATGCTCTGTATGTTGGGTCATGAGACCTCTGATTGTAATAAATGCTATGATGGCTCTTCTGGGCCCTTATCTATATGAGTTGTTGAGTTATGTTGCGATGCCATGTTGTACAGCACATACTTGCATGTTATGCATACATGTAATGTGTATTGCTATGTGTGGGATCCGACACCTAGTTGTTTACCTTTGGTAGCCTATCTTACAGGGAAATGTCTCCTAGTGATTCCACTGAGCCTTGGTAGCTTGCTACTGCTCCGGAACACTTAGGCTGGGCGGCATGTGTCCTTCTTCGTTCCTGTGTCTGTCCCTTAGGGGAAATGTCACGCGTTGTTCCTTTAAGTCCTTGTAGCTTGCTACGACTTGGGTTCATACGTTGATGACCGACACGTTCGTTGCTGGGTCATGTATGCCTGTCTCTGTAATTTAGTGCCACTTTTGGTTTATAACTAGTCATGTCGGCCCGGGTTCTCTGTCATATGGATGCTAGCGACACTATCATATATGTGTGCCAAAATGCGCAAACGGTCCCGGGCCAGGTAAGGTGGCACCCGTGGGGATACCGTGCGTGAGGCCGCAAAGTGATATGATGTGTTACAGGCTAGACCTGTGTGACTTAGGATCGGGGTCCCGACAGCTTTGGTATCAGAGCCTGACTGCCTGTAGGATTAGCAAGCCAAACTGGTCGAAGTCGTGTCTAGAAACTCTTTAGTTATGTAAGGGAATTGTTTGTGGAAGGGAACGTAAGGCTCTTTTTACTCCTTTACCCTATGCCCTTCTGATCTGAGTCACCTTCTCCTATTCCACGGGGATTAAGAACTAGGCTTTCTCTTATGTCTATCAGGATCACGTTATTGTGGATTCAACCCCCAGTTCAGTTTCTACTACACCTGTTGCTCATCTGTTGGTCTCAGAACCTTGACATGATAATGTTAAGTGGTTATGCTATCTTTGTTCATGAGTCTCAAAAGTATTTTCGAGCATTTGCAGCCGTTATGCTGTCCGAGTCATCCCAGGTTTCTAAATAATCTGATGCATTTGCAAACCATTCCTATCTGTTCTTAATGTCCTTTTAGGCCAGATTAACCACACTAGTCGGTATGTTGAAGTATTTCGTTGCCACGACATATAGGTTGGAGTTATTACTATGACCCTAGGTGTCTTAGATGATCACCCAGTAGTCTAGCAATGCTTTATATTCCCAGTGTGATGATTCTGGCCATTATTCTTGAAAGCATCTCATGATGCTATTTAGTTGGTAGGTATTCTATTCCTGGGTTCTCGAACCCGAGCTTCACCCTACTTACTTTATGTGGATAGTGTTTGCTCGTCCCTTTAGGATATTAGTAACCTTGTGATAGTCCTCGAGGTCCGTGGTATATCATTCTTCCAAATACCATGAACCCTCCTTGGCAGAAGTTCTCCCGAACCAAAAGATCACAACCTGAGTGCTCTTGAGTAGTACTCCATTTATATTGTGACTCTGCCAATCCTACCTTACTGCATGGGTTATCCGGAAGAAATATGTGGAACTCGTTCGACATACTAACCTATGCATCTACAACTCAGACAATTATATGTTCCCCGAGTTGTCCCCCTTTAGTTGTATTTTAACCTCCATCTATCAATTGATAGTCAAGAGCATGCGTGTATTCGTTCATCGATGCCTATTACTCTTGTGGTCCATCAAGCCATTCTATTCTGGAATGACTAGGAGAAACAAACTCCAGTACCTCATCCATTCCTAGGATTGGGTCAAAGAAGTTGTACTCCGCAGATGAAGGATGTTAAACCATCTTCTAATCTGTTCTATCCTGGAGTATTACCATCTTTATGTCAAGAATGTCGTGAGAATTGCACTATATCTTATGAATTCTTGATGTAGTAATACTTCTTGCCATCATTATTCATTCCTCGGTCTCCGTGTTATTGTAGCCGGAATACTGACAAGTGAATTGTGATGTGTGAAATCAATACTCCTAGCAACTCTGTTGCTTGGTAGTTAAATGGACGATAATCTCATTCTTAGCATGATGGTTACCGAATCACCATCCTAAGATTGATCGTGCTACCTAGTCCACTCTCCTGGTGCACTCCTTGATTGATGAGTTAGGATTTTGTTAAGTCCTCGCTCATTTGATCATATCGTCTTGCCCTGAAAAGCAAGATTATTTGCGAGCTTAGTAACATATCGGTGGTTCGTGATTTTCCGAATATCTTCTGGAAGTATTACCAGGTTGTCACCTGACCGCTATGTTGAGTTCGTGATCAAGCTGGTTTCTCTCTAAACCACCTTTTCTCCAAGAATCCGTGTTGGATACCCCGAACTAGTTGGTTAAGCTAAACAACAACTTGGAGAGTTGGAAGATAAAAGCTTAATCCACATAGCTCACCTCAAAGGGATACCTTGTGCGTGTAATGAAGATAGATGATATCTCTTCAATTGATCTTCGTGATCATTGTGGATCTATTGTCTTGTCCAAACTTTGATTTGAGTATGGGTTATCGCCAAGTCAAATCAGAACCAACGATATTCGTAATGTTGTCTTATTCATGGTTATTCCCTTGAGCATACACCATTATATCCTTTGGGTTTGACCAATGCTATCACTTTGTTCACATTGTCATGGAATTCCATCTCCATGGAAACCTGGATGAATTGTTGTTGAGCCCACCAGCAGCATTGTTATCTTCCCCATGATCTATGTTGCACGTCCAGTTAGTATTGGAAACTTTTATAAGAGTTATCTTCATGTCCTGCTCATGAAGTATATGTTTGGTGCAAGAAGTGACTTTCTCCCAGTTCACGTGCATTAGGTGCAAGTTGCCGCCATGAACTCGAGAAAGTTAGTTTTGTTTCCTACGGAATCATCCCAAATCAGTCAAGCATACGTGCAAAGTATTCTATGGTTTGGTAGATTAATTACCTCCACTCCATATGTATTCCATAGCACACCAAGCCACCGATTGATTTGTTCAAGGAAGAGAAGTCTATGCTTGGGATCTAATCCATAGACTAGCCTAGAGACTTCGTTATCCTCAATGATGGTCCCCCCTGAACTCGGTAGTGTTTTATTATAAGACTACTACATGGTCATGCTTGTCTTGGACAACGTGCTCACATGTATGTAGCAGAACCAGCTCATGTTTTGGAGCTTACTACCGCAGTCCATTTCCCGAGAATCTCGCACCGTCGTCTCGTCGATTTGGGTTGCAAACTTTCATTTTTTTTCCTAGACTCAATGAGTCTGGAATATCCTGACAGCAATCAGAACTGAATCTCAAGCAGATATGATGGTTGGTGCATTTCCCAAGAACTAAAATATTGGTCTCTCGATTACCGGTAAAGTGGATGTCGTGGCCAACCCACCCAGCCGGAAGACCTATTGTTGTAGTATCTTGATTGAAGAAGTTGGTCACCTCCCTATAAGGACTTCGTAGGAATTACTCCCTAGTTGTTCCTTATGGACTTTTTGTGCTCCCGAAGTCCGACCTTTACTTGATGGCCATGTTGATGCTTTTAAGCATTGACCGTGGTACCTAGCACATCAAGGAGAACATTAGAAGCGGAGTGCTAAATGTCTCTCGGTCGATCATCCAGATCTTGCCCTTGGCCTCGCTAAGGTGAAATCTGAGAAAGTGTTATCTTCCTTTGCATCTGCATCGTCCATCGCTTTTCATCATGGTCGTATGTTGTGTTGCCAGGATCCTTGACACGGATATTGGTAAACCTTGATGAATATGGGAATGCTCAAGTTCTTGAGAGCACGCACAAGCACTAGGTGTTATCACCGGCACTATCCGGGATTGCTTACAGTGTTCTTGGTTATGCTATAACCCCTCAAGAGTAGACATACTCTCTACTATTGGGATTCACCCCAGTTACCAGAATCATTCCCAGCATTTGCATTTTGTTCCCAGCTTGCACCGTTAATGTGCCATTTCACCATGGGTCCCATTCATTTCCGATGAGAAGCAAAATCATCCATTGTGTTGTCTTCAACAAGGTAGTCCACATCATCCATTCAGGCCCGAGAATGTCATTCTTTCGGACTCTGTCAAATGATCGATTGTGATCCGTCTTAGGCTGGTATAGGGAATTTCAATGATCTCTATATCAAAAGTAATTCTTTTGCCACTCAAAGGATAGTTCTACGAGTCACCTCCTCTAAGGTGCCCCGTCTGATGACATCGATCACCATCTTTTAGGTGTGGAATTATTGCCTACCAAGTGAACCATCATCATTTGCTTCACTCCATCCCTCTGGATGTGTGTTCCGTGTCTCAGCTCAAGGGATGTTTCGACATCTCAATCCATAAGTTGATCTTGAATTGCTCGCTCTTCGAGAAGATCAAATCCTGTAGAATTCACGTTCTTTTGTTGTTGTGTTGGGTGAAGCTTGAAAGCAAGGATGACAAGATCATTATGATGCAATAAATCAACATCTCCAATAAGGAAAAATTGGATCGTGAAGATTGTGCTAGCTTGTGTTCCCTCTGATTTCTTACCCTACGCTTGAATCTCGGGACGAGATTCTTGTTTTAGTGGGGGTGAGTTGTCACAGCCCTAGCTTCCCTGTTGTCTTGCTTGCTCTCCATGTCATCATGTTTAAATTTTGCTAAACTTGAAATGGGGATTGATCAAACCCTAGCACCAAAAGAACCCAACTAGGTTCAACCTAAAAATATTTTCATTGCTCCCAGAGTGCCTCAAGAAAAGTTCATGATTTTTGGTTAAGGTAGAGACCCCTGCCAAAAATGATGAATATATTTCTAGGACATTCTTGGATTTTTGAATTAATCCATATTGTATTTGAATTGGGGCATTAAATTCTTTAAATAGTTTAAATGCCCTAATAATTGTGAAACTAGTTGAGGGCTGTTAGAAATATTTCAATAGGGGCCCACAATTTATTTCATGATTTATCAAAATGATTTAGTATTTTTACTAAATCAAAACATAATAGAATAATTAGAAAAACAGAAACAGAAATTAAAACAGAGAGAGAAGGAACTACCTGGACCACTTACCTGAGGAGGCCCAGCACCGCTGGCCCAGCCCACCCCCTCGCGCGTCGTCTTCTCCCCCTCGCCCCGAAGCAGCTGCGTGCCAGCGCCCGCGCCGACCGCGCCACCTCCTGCTTCGCCGTGTCACGCTCCCCTTCGACCCAAGCCAGGCGCCAAGGGACGTGGACGAAGCCCCCGCAGCGTTTCCCTCCTTCTCTGGTCTCATCCCCTTTCTCCCCGCTCGCTTTCGAGCTCGACCGAACGAGGCTGTCGCCGCCGCTCGTCACCACCGCGGCCACCGTGACCCCCTCGCCTCTCCGACGCGCCAGCGAGCTCCGCTACGTCCTTCTCATCCTCTCCAGCAAGTTACGGACGCCGGGAGGCCCTGCTTCGCCGTCTTCGTGCTCGTCTTCAACCTCCGGCCGCCGTCGACCTCGCCGTCGATTCGTCGACTCCGGTGCCTCCCCGAGCCTCCTGAGACCCCCGTCGACCCCGCTGTGAGCTCCTCCACTGTTTCCCCCTGTCCCTGTGGCCTGTACCTCACCGTAGCCGTCGCCTCCTTCCTTACCGTCGCCGGCCGCCGCTGAGCTCGTCGCCGTCGTAGCCACAGACGCGCAAGCCCGGAACTGAGCGCGTCACCGTGCTCACCGAGCCCCCAGGAGCCCGTAGCACCACTTCGCTCGCTTCCCTGAGCCCCGCAGCACCTACCCCGTCGATACCCGAGCTCCGGCCGCCGCCTCGCTCGACGCCGGCGATGATTCCGGCCACCCCAGGACGAACGGCTCGCACCGTTGGATGCGGCCGAGTGCCAGCTTTCCAACGGGACTAACCGCGCCCAAAACCACCCCTTGTACACGAAACCCGACCCTCTCCGGCGAGTCACCGCCGCGGAATGAGGTCGCCGGCAAGTAACTCCGGCGTGCTGACGCGGCATCGTCATTAGTGGCTAACTAACCCAACCTAGAGTCACTGACAGTGGGCCCCAGTGCCTATTTAGTTTAGTTTAATTTTCTGTTAAGTTTAGTTAAGTCTGTTTAACTGTTGTGTCACTGACATGTGGACCCCACACGTCAGGTTTGACCTGGACCAGCCCTTTGACCTGCTGACGTCATGATGACGTAGTGCTAATGCAATAATGCTTTTCTGGAATTTTAAATAAATCAGAAATGATTTATTTATTTCAGAAAATAGCCAAAACTTCTAAAAATCATATAAAATCAACCGTAGCTCAGATGAAAATAATTTATATATGAAAATTGATCAGAAAAATCCAAGGAATCTGTTTATGGCATTTTCATGGATGTTAGAACAACTTATGGTTGCTGTTTAGGGCAATTTGCATAAATGGCATTTGAATAATCACATATGGAGTTTGAATTTGAACCCTTGGTTCAAACCAACTTCATTTAATTTGGTTGCTAGTTGCATTAGGCCAAACCACATCATATTGCCTTGTCATGTTCATGCATCATATTGTTGCATTGCATTGATTGTGTTCTTTCTCTGTTTGTCGGTTTTGTCCCCTCTCAGTAGACGACGTTCCGACGATGTGATCGATGACACAAATGAAGACTCATTGTTATCTTCAGAAGTGCCAGGCAAGCAAACCCCCATTGAGCATCCCGATACAATCCCACTCTCTCGCTCCTGCTCTCTTTTACTGCATTAGGACAACAACGATTGAACTGCTTTTGCTGCGGTAGTTGAACCCCTTTCCTCTGCATGACCTGTCATTGCCACAGTAAATAGTTGAAACCCACTAGCATGAGTAGGAGTTGTTTGAGCCATGTTGTGCCTACTCATTCATGTTTTCTGGTTATGCCTGCTATTGCTTAGAGTTGTGTCAGGTCTGATTCATCAGGGATGAATTGGAATGTGGTGAACATGTTCTACTGTGTGTGAGCTAAGTGTGTGAACACGATTTGGTAAAGGTAGCGGTGAGAGGCCATGTAGGAGTACATGGTGGGTTGTCTCACTGGAGCCGTCCTTAAGAAATGAGTTCTGTGTAAGTTGTCCAATGACATAGTTACTACCACACATTGGGTTCCGGTAACTCGACCCCTCTCGACTTATTAATCAACTAGATCTCTGTCCAGGAGTTGCAACTAGTTTCCGGTGTTTGTAGGTAGTGTTAGTAGTCTACCAAGTGGCACACGGTACATGTGGGCTTGGGTCAGACTAGGCACCGTGGCACGGTGTACCAAGCGTAGATCCATCCGACGAGGTGGGCTTGGGAACCCTGCGCACATCATTTGGGGCC
Source organism: Secale cereale (assembly GCA_902687465.1). Classification (NCBI taxonomy): domain Eukaryota; kingdom Viridiplantae; phylum Streptophyta; class Magnoliopsida; order Poales; family Poaceae; genus Secale; species Secale cereale. The sequence goes on along the minus strand of LR738715.1, from coordinate 715,141,149 downwards.
GTGAGCGACACCCCGGCCGGATCTCCCCACGGATGGAACCCGAATAGGCGATAAACCTGGACGAGAGACTTGTGTGGTTAGTCAGGTCGTGGCCGACACCCTCGCCAGGCTTCCGCTTGAAGGTTGCCGAGATACACGAGATGTACCTGGCGGTAAGTGGAGAGAGCGTGTGTGAAGAAGTACACCCCTGCAGGGTTAACATGATCTATTCGAATAGCCGGGTCCGCGGATATGGACTTCTTGGATGCTTACGTGGTACATAGACAATCGAAAGTGGATACTCTAAAATACTCAAGACAAGTGTGAGTGCTATGGATGGCCTTCTCGTAGGGAGACGGGAGCGGATCCATAGTGGTGTATTGATTGGTGAGTATGTGGACTCGGGTGCGCCACCTCAAAAGAGTTACTTGCAGTCGTAGTTCAGGATAGCTACGGGTCAAAGCTGGCTTGCTGCAGTCAAACTCCACTACCCCCTTGTTGATACTGTTGCATATGTAGTTAGTTCTGATGTAAGTCTTGCTGAGTATCTTTGTACTCACGTTTGCTTAACTTATGTTTTTGCAGAGAGACTTCAGTCCCGCTAGTGGTTCCGCGTGGACTTCGACGTTTAGCTTGTTACCTCAGCTACGATCTTGTGCCCTTAGGAGGGTCTTGTAGATAGTCAGGCTTCTCAGCCTTTTTCATTTGTAGTTGTCTGTACTCAGACATGTTATGCTTCCGTTGCCTATATGCTCTGTATGTTGGGTCATGAGACCTCTGATTGTAATAAATGCTATGGCTCTTCTGGGCCCTTATCTATATGAGTTGTTGAGTTATGTTGTGATGCCATGTTGTAGAGCACATACTTGCATGTTATGCGTACGTGTAATGTGTATTGCTATGTGTGGGATCCGACACCTAGTTGTTTACCTTTGGTAGCCTATCTTACAGGGAAATGTCTCCTAGTGATTCCACTGAGCCTTGGTAGCTTGCTACTGCTCCGGAACACTTAGGCTGGCCGGCATGTGTCCTTCTTCGTTCCTGTGTCTGTCCCTTAGGGGAAATGTCACGCGTTGTTCCTTTAAGTCCTTGTAGCTTGCTACGACTTGGGTTCGTACGTTGATGACCGACACGTTCGTTGCTGGGTCATGTATGCCTGTCTCTGTAATTTAGTGCCACTTTTGGTTTATAACTGGTCATGTCGGCCCGGGTTCTCTGTCATATGGATGCTAGCGACACTATCATATATGTGTGCCAAAATGCGCAAACGGTCCCGGGCCAGGTAAGGTGGCACCCGTGGGGATACCGTGCGTGAGGCCGCAAAGTGATATGATGTGTTACAGGCTAGACCTGTGTGACTTAGGATCGGGGTCCCGACTGATCACCCTTGAGTCCACTGCCCCCATGGGGCAAGGATTTGGGTGGCATCCCCGTAGTGGCATGCACAGCTTTGTGAAGACATTCAAGATCAGATACACACACTAAGAAGACGACGACCCTTGGCGGGATCCCAGCCAAGGAGGACCACAAGTCCCCCGGCAAGCACCTTGCCGGGGATGACAGCAGGCGCTGCGGCAAGACCCTTGCCGGGGCCCCGGCAAGGCCCCTGCCGGGGACATCCGCAGGGCCACCATCACGCCAACGCTAACTAAGCTTCCACCGCCCCATGCAGCTGCCGACCCAACCAGCTGGGCAGGCACCTGCATGGCGACATGCAGATCTTCGTGGAAGACCCACCATTGTGCCACCTCAGCTGCCTGCCTGCCTACATGGCGTCTCAGGCATCGCTGTCCAGGGCGCGTGTCAACACAAGAAGGAGCGGCGACGGACAAGACGGATGTCTCCCCCGTCCCCGATAAAGCAAGGACACCTAAGCTAAGCGCATTAAATGCGCCTTGTCATGTAATTCAAGGGATAACCTCGCATCACTGTACCCTTTCCACCTCCTGTGTGCCACTGTGGCAACCCCTTTTCCCTATAAAAGGAGGCCTGAGGCGACCAGGAGAAGGATTTGGCTCTTTAGAACTCCTCACGACTCGGCTTTTGGAGCTCCTCACGCCCCATAGCTAGCTGAAGAACACAAACATATAATCCACCAAAGAAGGAGTAGGGTTTTACGCATCTTTGCGGCCCGAACCTGGGTAAAGGAACCGTGTGCTAACTGTTGGATCCGCTCTTCTCTCAACCCCGCACCCCGCAACCATAGTAGGGATTCTTGTGATCGCATAGGTGTCGATCAAAATACACCGACATGCATCATATTGTTGCATTGCATTGATTGTGTTTTCTTTGTGTTGCCGGTATTTGTCCCCTCTCGATAGACGTGGTACCTACGATGAGTTTGATGACACCGATAAAGAACCATATTATCTTCAGAAGTGCCAAGCAAGCAAAACCCCATTGAGCATTCCGATACAATCCCACTCTCTCGCTCTTGCTCTCTTTTACTGCATTAGGACAACAACGCTTCAACTGTTACCTGCTGCGGTAGTTGAACCCCTTTCCACTGCATGACCTGTCATTGCCACAGTAAATAGTTGAAACCCACTAGCATGAGTAAGAGTTGTTTGAGCCATGTTGTGCCTATTCATTCATGCTTTCTAGTTATGCCTGCTACTGCTTAGAGTTGTGTCAGGTCTGATTCATCGGGGATGAATTGGAATGTGGTGAACATGTCCTTCTGTTGAGAGCTAAGTGTGTGAACACGATTTGGTAAAGGTAGCGATGAGAGGCCATGTAGGAGTACATGGTGGGTTGTCACATTGCAGCCGTCCTCAGGAACTGAGTTCTGTGTTTGTGATCCATGAAACAGCTACTACCACACATTGGGATCCTTAATTGACTCTCTCGACTTATTAACTGCCCTTGTCCTCTGTCCAGGAGTTGCAACTAGTTTCTGGTGTTTGTAGTTTACTGGAGGTCGTGCGCAGCGCTGACCCTCGGGGTGGGCTGTGACGCGGCAGGTACGTGGCACGGTGTACCGGTCGCCCGTTTGGTGGCTCGGGAACCCTGTACACATCGTTTGGGGCCGTGAGCGACACCCCGGCCGGATCTCCCCACGGATGGAACCCAAATAGGCGATAAACCTGGACTAGAGACTTGTGTGGTTAGTCAGGTCGTGGCTGACACCCTCGCCAGGCTTCCGCTTGAAGGTTGCCGAGATACATGACGTGTACATGGCGGTAAGTGGAGAGAGCGTGTGTGAAGAAGTACACCCCTGCAGGGTTATATATGATCTATTTGAATAGTCGTGTCCGCGGTAATGGACTTCTGGGTTACTTGTACAGTTCATAGACAAGTGAAAGTGGATACTCTAAAACACGCAAGATAAGCGTGAGTGCTATGGATGGCCTTCTCGTAGGGAGACGGGAGCGGATCCATAGTGGTGTATTGATTTGTGAACTTGTGGACTCGTGTGCGCCACCTCAAAAGAGTTACTTGCAGTCATAGTTCAGGATAGCCACCGAGTCAAAGTTGGCTTGCTGCAGTCAAACCCCACCACCCCTTTGTTGATACTGATGCATATGTAGCTAGTTCTGATGTAAGTCTTGCTGAGTACCTTTGTACTCACGTTTGCTTAATGTATGTTTTTGCAGAGAGACTTCAGTCTCACTAGTGGTACCGCGTGGACTTCGACGTTTAGCTTGTTACCTCAGCTACGATCTTGTACCCTTGGGAGGGTCTTGTAGATTGTCAGGCTTCTCAGCCTTTTTCATTTGTAGTTGTCTGTACTCAGACATGTTATGCTTCCGTTGCCTGTATGCTCTGTATGTTGGGTCATGTGACCTCTGGTTGTAATAAATGCTATGATGGCTCTTCTGGGCCTTATCTATATGAGTTGTTGAGTTATGTTGTGATGCCATGTTGTACATCACATACTTGCATGTTATGCGTACGTGTAATGTGTATTTCTATGTGTGGGATCCGACACCTAGTTGTTTACCTTTGGTAGCCTATCTTACACGGAAATGTCTCCTAGTGCTTCCACTGAGCCTTGGTAGCTTGCTACTGCTCCGGAACACTTAGGCTGGCCGGCATGTGTCCTTCTTCGTTCCTGTGTCTGTCCCTTAGGGGAAATGTCACGCGTTGTTCCTTTAAGTCCTTGTAGCTTGCTATGACTTGGGTTCATACATTGATGACCGACACGTTCGTTGCTGGGTCATGTATGCCTATCTCTGTAATTTAGTGTCACTTTTGGTTTATAACTAGTCATGTCGGCCCGGGTTCTCTGTCATATGGATGCTAGCGACACTATCTTATACGTGTGCCAAAATGCGCAAACAGTCCCGGGCCAGGTAAGGTGGCACCCATGGGGATACCATGCGTGAGGCCGCAAAGTGATATGATGTGTTACAGGCTAGACCTGTGTGACTTAGGATCGGGGTCCTGACAGCTTTGGTATCAGAGCCTGACTGCCTGTAGGATTACCAAGCCAAACTGGTCGAAGTCGAGTCTAGAAATGCTTTAGTTATATGTAGGGGAATTGATTGTGGGAGGGAACGTAAGGCTCTTTTTACTCCTTTACCTTATGCCCTCTGATCTGAGTCATTCTCTTCTCATTCTACGTGGGTTAAGGACTAGGCTCTCTTCTCTCTATCAGGATCACGTGTTACTAATTCGTAGACTTATAGGATTGATGGATTCAAGCCACTGTTCAGTTTCTACTACTTTTAGTATGTTGTCAGTTGAACCAGAACCTTGATATGATGTTGTTAAGTGACTATGCATATCCTTGTGAATGTCTCAAATCTTTTTCTGAGCATTTACATCTGTTATGCTGTCGGAGTCATCCCAGGTTTCTAAATAGTCTGATGCATTTGCAAACCTTTCCTTCATGTTCCGATGTTCCTTTGGGCCAGACTAAGCACACTAGTCAGTGTGTTGAGGTACTCTGTTACCTCAACATATATGTTGGAGTTATTATTATGACCTAGGTGTCTTAGAAGATCACCAGTAATCTAGCAATGCTTTATATTCCTAGTGTGGTGATTCTAGCCATTATTCTCGAAAGCATCCCGTGATGCCATTTAGTTAGTAGGCATTCTATTCCTGGGTTCTTGAACCCAAGATTCACTCCACTTACCTCCTGTTGATAGTGTTTGCTAGTTCCTTTAGGATATTAGTAAGTTTGCGATAGTCCTCGAGGTCCGTGGTATTTCCTTCTTCCAAATACTATGAACCGCTTATGGCAGAAGTTCCTCGATGAACCGAAAGATCACAACCAGAGTGCTCTTGACGAGTTCTCGATTCTATGTTGTGACTCTGCCAATCCTACCTTTCTGCATGGGTTATCCGGAAGAAATATGTGGAACTCATTCGACATACTAACCTATGCATCCACAACTCAGACAAACATATGTTCCCCGAGTTTTCCCCCCTCGGTTATATTCCGATCCTCATCTATCAATTGATCGTCAAGGGTATGTGTGCGATCGTGTTCATCGATGCCTATTATTCTTGTGGTCCGTCAAGCCATTCTATTCCGAAATGACTAGGAGAAACAAACTCCAGCACCTCATCCATTTCTTGGACTGGTCAAAGTAGTTGTATTCCGCAGATCAAAATGTCAATCCAGCTTTTGGTCTGCTCTACCCTGAAGTGTTACCTACTTTATGTCAGGAATGTCATGAGAATTGCACCTTCTCTTATGAATTCTTGGCGTAGTGATACTTCTCGCCATCATCATTCGCTCCTTGGTTCCGTGTTGTTGTAACTGGAATACCGACAAGTGAACCATGATGTGTGAAATCAATACTCCTAGCAACTAGTTGCTTGGTAGTAAATGGACAATATTCTCATTCTTAGCGTGTTGGTTATTGAATCATCATTCTAAGATATATTATGCTACCTAGTCCTTATTCCTGGTGCACTCTTCGATCAATGAGTTAGGATTATTCAATCCCTTGCTTATTTGATCATATCGTCTTGGCCTGAAAAGCAAGATTGTTCTCGAGCTTAGGAACATATCGGTGGTTCGTGATTTTCCGAAAATCTTCTCGTGAGTGTTACCAGGTTGTCACCTGACCGCTATGTTGAGTTTGTGATTGAGTTGGTTCTTGTAAACCAGCCATTCCCCAAGAATCTGTGTCGGTTACCCCCTGAGCTAGTTGGTTAAGCTAAACAATAACTTGGAGAGTTGGAAGATAAAAGCTTGCCAGCTTAGTTCATTTCAAGGGGTATATTTGCGTGTGTTGAAGATAGATGATATCTTCATCAATTGGTCCCTGTGATCAGTTATTGGACCTATTGTCATATCAAAACTTTGATTTGAGTATGGGCTATCATCAAATCAAATCAAAACCAACAATGTTCATAATGTTGTCTTACTCGTGGTTGATCCCTCGAGCATACACCATTATATCTTTTGGGTCTGACCAATGCTATCACTTGTTCACATAATTATGGAATTCCATCTCCATGGAAACCTGGATGAATTGTTGTTGAGCCCATCAGCAACACTGCTACCTTCTCCATGATTCATGTTGAACATCCAGCTAGTATTGGAAACTTTATAAGCATTATCTTTGTGTTCCGTGCATGAAGCATATGTTCGGATGAAAGAAGTGACTTCCTCTAATTCATGTGCATTTGATGCAAGTTGCCGCCGTGAATTCGAGAAAGTCAATGTTGCTTTCTCTGGAATCATCCCAAATTGGTCATGCATACGTGTGAAGTATTCTATGGTTTGGAGACTTGCAACCTTCATTCTATATGTATCCCTAGCACACCAAGCCACTGATTGATTTGTTCAAGGATAATAAGTTCTAAGTGCTCGTCCTGAAGGTACCAGACGGATTTGTACAAGATTCCGTTATCCTCGATGATGGTTCCCAACCAGAACTCGGTAGTGTTTTATTATAAGACTACCATGTGGTCATGCTTGTCTAGGACAGTGTGTTCACAGGTGTGTAGCAGAACTAGCTCATGTTTTGGAGCTTACTATCGTAGTTCATTCCCCGAGAATCTCGCAACGCCATCTCGTCGATTTGTGTTGCAAACTTTCATTTTTCTTTCTAGACTTGATGAGTCTGTAATATCTTGTTACCAACCAGATCTGAATCTCAGGCAGATATGATGGTTGGAACTTTTCCAAGATCTATGATGTAGGTCCCGACAAGGTTGATGTTCTGGCCGACACACCTAGCCGGAAGATCTATCACTTTAGTATCTTAATTGAGCTATTTGACCATCTTCTCCATGAGGATTTCGTGCAACTTATTCTAGAAGTTGTTCCTTAGGGGTCCTTGTACTCTCGGTTTCCTCGGTTATCCTATAACCATTCAAACAGGGGAATCACTCTCGTCTGTTGAGCCTTTCCCCAGTCACTAGAATCATTCCCAGTATTTGCATTTTGTTCCCAGCTTGCACCCGTCATTGTGTCAGTCTACCATGGGTCCCATCCATTTTCGATGATAAGCAAAATCATCCATCGCGTTGTCTTCAACAAGGTAGTCCAGATCATCCATTCGAATCCGGATATGCCATTCCTTGAACTCCGCCAAACGATCGATTGTGATTGCCTTAGGCTGGTATAAAGCGTTTCAATGATCTATGTATCAAAAGTAATTCTTTTTGCCACTTAAGGGAATAATTCTACGAGTCACCTCCTCTAGGGTGCTCCGGTATGGAATCGGGGCAATTAGCTCGTCGCTATCTTGATAACGTTCACTATCTTCTTTAAGCATGGAATTGTTGCCTTCCAAACTGAACCTCATCATCTGCTACTTTCCATCTCTCTCGGTGTATGTGGTTCGGTCTCAGCTTGAGAGATGTTCCAACATCTCATTCCATGAGGTGATCATGAGCCGCTCGATCTTTATGAAGATCGAATCCTGTAGAGTTTCCTTCTCCTCCGTCGTCATACTTGGATGAAGATCTCGAAGGCAAAGACGTCAAGATCAATATGGTGTAGCAGATCAACATCTCCGAGAAGGGCAGTTGGATCATGAAGATCGTGTTGTTAGCTTTGTGTCCCATCTGTCTTCTTACCTCATGTCTTGAATCTCGGGACGAGATTCTTGTTTAGTGGGGGTGAGTTGTCACAGCCCTAGGATACCTGAGTGAAATAGTTGCAACTGCACTCATGCATCATGTCTAAAATTTCTGAAAGTTGAATTGAGGTTTGTTGAAACCCTCAGAAAGCAGTTAAAAAAATAGTCAACATTAAAATCTTCTCAAAGAAGCCCAAGAAAATGTTCCTGTTAAACCTTGGAAAATATTGGCAAGAATAAAATTGAAACCAATATTTTTGGAGGCTTTAAAATATTTATTTTGGGCCTTTGAATTAAATCAATAACATATTTGAGTTGAATTTATTTCTGTTATATAAGAAATAAAGTTCACGTATTTTTGTAAGTTTGCATGTGACCTTGGACTAGCTCCCTGAGCTCACATAAAAATTTACAGAAAGTTTTAAAATGGTTTGGCTTGTAAATCAAATCAAAACAAAGAAAGAAAAATAGAAAACAGAACCAAATAAAAAAGAGGAAGCAGAGACTTACCTGAGGCCCACTTACCTGGTGGCCCAACAGATTCGGCCCAGCCCACCTGGCCTCCTCCTGTCGTCTTCCTCCTTGCCAGGAGGACGGGCGCGTGCCCGACATGCGCGCATCGCCGTGCGGCCACCTCCACCCTGCCTGGCTGCCTCCTCCTCCCCCTGGACGTCTCTCGCAGCGCCACGCCACCCCCTGGACCTCTCTCACTCTCTCCCGTGCTCCTCCCCTCCTCTGGCTCTCTACCTCGCACCACCCGAACGCGCCGCCACCGCCGCCGTGCACCACCGCGGCCACCGCCTCCCCCTCGCTTCCCTGACTGGCTCAAGAGCTCCGCCTCGTTGCCTGATAACCCTCAACCGTAAGGGATCGAGATAGTCTTCGCGGGTAAGAATAACCCAATTTATAGATTCGACACACGGGGAGCCAAAGAGTATTTATAAGCTTTGACAGTTGAGTTGTCAATTCAACCGCACCTGAAATATACTTACTTGCAACAAAAGATAAGTGGTAACGATGATATGATAGTGATGGTGGTGATAGTAAAAGTAAACAGCAAAAGTAAGCAGCAAAAGTAGCAACTAGTAACCAGCAGGATTTAAAACACTGTAGGCTAGGGAGATGGATGGTTGGGCGCTGCATGGATGAGATATATCATGAATCTAACCTGGGGCAAGGCACACAGAAAAGTAATGATCATCTAGGCAAATATCAAACACTAGGCATGTATCCCACGGGTAGTTGTACGTGCTTGCAATAAGAACTTGCACAACATCTTTTGTCCTACCATCCCGCTACGAACGGGGCCAAAAGGAACTTATGGAGATTAAGGTGCTCCTGTCAAAGAGCACCGGAACAAAGCAATAAACTCAATGGATACATGTAATCCTCAAACTATGGACCATCCCCTTTGGTGTCCCAAGCTGTCACTTTTGGGATCGCCGGTTCCGGACCGTAATAGGTGCAAACAACTCATAGATAGGATCAAGAACACAAATATATTCATGCAAACACATAGGGTTCAGATCTGAAATCATGGCACTCGGGCCCTAAGTGACAAGCATTAAGAGCAACAAGTTGAAGCAAAGATGATAAACACCATAGTAGATGATAGGCAACATGCCCCCAACAATCTGATAAACTATTACATGATCTAACTCATCCAATCCCTACCATCCCCTTTGCCTACAGCAGGGAATTACTCACACATGGAAGGAGAAGCCATGGAGGTAGGATGGAGTGGTGATGATGATGACGATGGCGACGATCTCCCCTCTCCGGAGGCCAAATCAGCCTCCAGATTAGCCCTCCCGAAGAAGAACAGAGGGTGGCGGCGGCTCCGCGACGGAAACTGGGAAAACGACCTCTGTTCTCGGGTTTTCTCGTCACGGGATAAATACGGGTCAAAGTAGGGCACCAGGGGAGGTAGGACCCGCCCAGGCGGCCTGGCGAGGCGGCCAGGGGTGGGGCCGCCTGGGCAGGGCGCCTGGAGCCCCCCTGGCTCCCCTCTGGCCCCTCTTCTGGCACAAGGGCCCTTCGGGTGCGTGGATTTTCTGTGATTTTTCTTGGAATTTTCTGAGATACCTAAAAAATCCGTTTTCCTGCACACAATAAAACCATACAAGCAGCTCTGCTGAAAACAGCGTCAGTCCGGGTTAGTTTAGTTCAAATCATGCAAGAATGAGGTCAAAACAATAGCAAAAGTGTTTGGAAAAGTAGATACGTTTGAGACGTATCAACTCCCCCAAGCTTAGCATATTGTTTGTCCTCAAGCAATTCAGTTCAACGAACTGGACGCGACAAAGAAAACTTTGACAAACTCTTTTGCTTCATTAGATGTATATAAGCATGTACTACGAAAAGAGTCTAGCAAGTATTGAAACAATGCTATGAGGACAATGCATGGAGCAATCCTTCTTTCAAGTGACCAATCACAAATACCTAAAAGTAAATAATATACTACTGAAAATCAAGACAAGATTACATTGCACATAGCTTGAGCATATTAGAGTGGTATCTCGCTAGCCTCCATGAGTGAAGCAAAACATAAATGCAGAAACTCCTCCAGAGTTTTAAAGGAGACTAGAACTAAGAATTTCAGAATAAATAATATCACAAGCATGCAGAAAACAATGTAATACTTTGGGACAATGCACATTACACTCAGAATGACAATTATGCTCTCCTAGTTGGTGCTTTGAAGAAAGAAGGTGGAGACTCTCGAACCGTGGAATTTGATGGTGATACGTCCAAAACATATCTATAATTTCTGCTTGCTCCATGCCTCTTTTGTGTGATATTGCTATGATATTTATGCACTTCCATACACTTTTGATCATATTTGGACTAACCTATTAACTCAGTGCACCCCAGTGCTAGTTTCTGTTTTCTGCTGTTTTCGTATTTCAGGTTTTCCCATTACGTAAATTGCCAGAAAAATCCCGGGAAAAATATATAAAAAATCAGCATTCCGGAAGCTTCCATGCGGCCAAAGTAGGGCCAGAGGGGGGCCACCAGGGCTCCAGGCGACCAGAGGGGGCGGCCCCCCTCCTGGTCGCGCCGCCAGGGCGCCTGGCCCCCCTGGCCTCTTCTGACGCCCCCCTTTGGCATATATTTACACCGCGTCCCGAAACCCTCGAGGACGAAACCCTTTTTCGCGATCTCATCTCTGTTCCGCCGCCGTCGTGCTTCCAAGATCGGGAGCACCAGGAGAACTCTTCCCGGCGCCCTGCCGGAGGGGAGGATCACCACCGGGAGCTTCTCCACCACCATGGACGCCTCCCGGATGAGTTGTGAGTAGTCTCCCTTGGACCATGGGTCCATGACCAGTAGCTATGTGATGTTCTCCCCCCCCCCTCTTTGTTCTTCACCGATTAGACCTCGTGAGCTGCCCTACATGATCGAGGCACATATGTAATCCTTATGATGTTGCTATGATGAGTTTGCTGGGATCCGATGGATTATGAGATTTTGTTCAGATTGTGTGTGAGTAATATATTTGATTCACCTCTTTTATATTTATGTTCTTGAGTAATTCTTGCATGTTCTCCGTTGTTGTTTATTGCTTTGGCCGAGTAGTAGGTAGTAACTCCAAGAGGGAACGTTATGCTTGATTGTGGGTTCATGCCCATCGATGACTAGCTTGAGTGACAGAAACATGAGTCTAGGGGATGTGTTGTTGCCACAAGGGGGAAAACAACGATGCTTGTACTTGCGGGTGCAAGGATTGTTTACTTTACGCAAAGTTCTTTTAATGCAGTTGTCTGTTGCTTTGAGTTTACACTATGGGTGGGACTCGCAACTTAATACCAGCGAGATGTTCTGGATAGATATCTCAAGGTGGATGATTAGTAGTAGATGCAGATGGATTTCGGTCTACTTGCCTTGGCGTACCGCCCATACTTTTGAGCCTCTACCTTTCTTGCAGCATAGTTAGCATTGGTTTGCGAACATAATCCTGTCAATTGCCCAGCCGTAATTCGTTTACCTCGCTTAGCTGTTTTATCGTCTTTTGGGAGAGAGACATCACTAGTGAACATCATGGGACCCCGGTCCATATTACCATCACTGATCACATCCGCTATTTACTTTCTGTTCTTACTTACTAGTTGCAGTAATACCTATCACTATTATCTCTTGCGTTTGATCCTTTGTAAACGACAAGGCCGGAGGGATTGACAACCTCTCTGTACTCGTTGGGAGCAAAGTTATTTGTATCTGTGTGCAGGTCTAGTCAATCGCTAAGTTGTGCCGCTTGCAGTTGACACCTTCTTGTTGACCCTCGGAGTCTCAGGGGATTCGATCCTTGGTATCTTTGCCAAGGGAAAACTACCGTTGCACTGCATCTCAAACCTTCCACTTGGGGTAACCAACGAGGGGCGAGAAGCCATCAAGCAAAGTTTTCTGGCGCCGTTGCCGGGGACTCCACTCTTCAAGATAGGGGAGTTGCACGCTATCTTTTATCTTTGCTTTTTAGTCTTGTTAGTTTACCTTTCAGTTTTTGCTTTAGTTCCCTTTATCAATAATCACAAAAATAGTTATCTTGCTTGCTGCTGCTATGGGTTCCACCGAGAACACCAAGTTGTGTGACTTCACTAGTCATAACAACGATGACTTTATCTGCACGCCTATTACTACACCTGCCACTTCAGCACCTTCTTATGAAATTAAACCTGCTTTACTGAACCTAGTTATGAAAGATCAATTCTCCGGTGCTGGAGATGATGCTGCTTTGCACTTAAATAATTTTGTTGAACTCTGTGATATGCAAAAGTACCAAGAAATAGATGGTAATATTGTTAAGCTTAAGCTTTTTCCTTTCTCCTTGAGAGGAGGAGCTAAATTTTGGTTTCAATCTTTGCCTAGAAATAGCATAGATTCTTGGGACAAGTGCAAGGATGCCTTTATTGGGAAATACTATCCCCCTGCTAAAATTATCCAACTAAGGAGTAACATAATGAATTTTAAACAATTGGATAATGAACACGTTGCCCAAGCTTGGGAACGTATGAAATCTCTTGTCAAGAACTGCCCTACTCATGGTTTGACTACTTGGATGGTTATCCAAACTTTTTATGCAGGCTTGAACTTTACCTCGCGGAACTTGTTAGATTTGGCCGCAGGAGGAACCTTTATGTCAACTACACTTGGTGCTGCCACGAAGCTTCTCGATGAGATGATGACCAATTATTCCCAATGGCACACCGAACGCGCTCCAACAGGTAGGAAGGTAAACTCTGTCGAGGAGATTTCCTCCCTAAATGAAAAAGTTGACTTGATCATGTCTCTACTTTCCAAGCAATCTTCTATTGATCCTCGTGATGTTCCTTTAAATTCTTTGATTGCTCAAGAACAAGTAGATGTGAACTTTATCTCTAGAAACAATTTCAATAACAATGCTTATAGGAGTAATTTTGGTAGCAATCCTAGACCGTTCCCGTCTAATTCCTATGGGAACAACCATGCTTATCCTAGCACCAAGAACTCCACTTCTGAACTAGAGATTATGCTTAAAGATTTCATCACTACCCAAAAAGCCTTCAATAAGAGTGTAGAAGAAAAACTAGCCAAACTAGATGATCTCTCTTCGAAGGTAGACAATTTAGCCCATGAGGTAGAGTTGCTTAAAATTAGAACTTCCCCTCTTGAGGAGAGGAAGACCACGCCTATGAATGCTATTCAAGTGCAAATTAATGAAAACATTAGGATGTTGGCTAAACTTAAAGAGAGATGGGCTAGATAAAAGGAGGAAGAATATAGAATTAAGAGCCTTCCTACCCACCACACTGTTGCTACTATCCAAGTTGTTGAGGATATCCAAACTCTTAGCACCCAATGCACTCCTGGTCCCATTGGACCTATTAATGGTGATGTTATGACAATAGAAACTACCAAACAAGTGAGCCTAAAGGACACCACTACCACTTTACTTGATAGTAGTGACCTTGATTTTGATAATTGCACCCTTACCGAAGTTATTGATTTTCTTCACAAGATGTCTAGAGATCCCCGCACTAGCACGCTTAATCTTGCCTTCACAGAGCATATCACTAATGCTCTCATCAAAGCTAGGGAGGAGAAACTTAGGGTAGAAGCCTCCATACCTAGAAAGCTAGAAGATGGTTGGGATCCTATGATTAAAATTAAGTTGAATAACTTCTCTTGCTATGCTTTATGTGATGTTGGAGCTAGTACCTCCGTTATGCCCAAAAGAATATATGATATGCTTAAATTGAAACCTTTTGATTCTTGTTCTTTTGGTGTTCGTCTTGTTGATTCTTCCATAAAGAAACCCTTGGGGAGGATCGACTATGTTCTTATCATTGTCAATGACAATTATGTTCCCGTTGATTTTACTATTATGGATATTGAATGTGAACCTTCTTGTCCAATTATTTTGGGACGTCCTTTTCTTCGCACCGTGGGTGCTATCATTGACATGAAAGAGGGGAATATAAAATTCCAATTTCCTCTCAAGAAAGGGATGGAACACTTCCCTAGAAAGAAGATTAAGTTACCTTTTGAGTCTGTTATACGGGCTAGCTATTCTTTTACTCTTGATAAAACTTGATCTCTTTGCATTATGCCTAGCTTAAAGGCATAAAAGAAAGCGCTTTTGGGAGGCAGCCCACAATGAATAAAATTTTATTTTGCTTTTGTTGTGTTTTGATGTTTTTTACTACAGTAGCATCATCATTGTATCTTTACTTTTCAGCTTTGTGCCAAGTTTAGCCTCTGATTGCAAGAAAGTTCAAAAGTTGTGACGTGCTGTCCAGGAAACAGATTCTGTCCTTGGACAGACAAAATTAGTATAAAATCACCAGATCATCTTTTTGGTCTGAATTTTTTCGACAGCGTGCTCTATACAATTGGCTTTCGGGCGTCTGTTCTGAGTTTTTTTATTTGAGTTGCAGAAGTACCCCGAAAAAATTATTTACTACCTGCTGGTCTATTTTTCACAGATTCTGTCCTGTTTTGCCTTTCCTTCGTTTTGCAAACCTTGAGCTTGCTTTTTCTTTGCAAAAACCTTTTGGCAATCTTAAGAAACAGTAGGCCTTCAAGAATATCCTTATTTCCAGCAAGGAAAAATTATTTTATTATGGGTACTAACCTCGCTAATCAGATTATGATGAGTTATTTATGAAGGGAGTTTTCAAGTGTGCGAGGGAAGATGATAAAAAGATTCAGGAGTGTCAAACGCTCAAGCTTGGGGATGCCCCCGTGCACCCCCAAGAAATATTCAAGAAGACTCAAGCGTCTAAGCTTGGGGATGCCCCCGTGCATCCCCTTCTCCATCAACAATTATCAGTTCGTCTTTCGTTTCACTATATTTTAATCACTTCATGTGTTATGTGCTATGCTTGGAGCGTCTTTCTTTTAGTTTCCTTTTTAGTTTTCTTTAGCTTTGCTTGCTTTTCATAACAAGTTGGAACCCATCTTTCTTTGTGTGGGAGAGAAACACGCTCCACTTCAACCTAGAACACAACATAGGATTTTCATGTTTATCTTTGCTGTGTGTGTTCTTTGTCTTTCAATAGCTACTGTCATGCTTAGCTCTTAGTTTTCATGCTTTTCTTTTTAAAGAGCTTTTGTTTAGTTGGTTGCTGGAACTCTCTTGAGTTATCATGCTTATCTTGCTAAGAGAGTTGGCTTCTGTTGCACTGGTTGATATGTCTATGATAAAAATGCTATGTGCATAATGGTGCTTAGTAGTTCATGTTTTCTTATGGTTAGTCTCAAATAGCTGGGGGGTTCTTAATGTGTTATTGAAGTACCAACATGATTTGTTTGCCTATGATGTGGTATGGTTTAGTGATATCTTCCTCCAAGAATTTATTTTGATTGACTTGGCATCTGCTCACGCATATTTAAGACTGTAAAGAAAGTCCATCAAGCCTTGATGATCTTTAATTTCTGAGTAGCGATATAACTTCCATGCCCGATTCAATGTTGCTTTGTCGCTCTGCATGATTATGACCGTCATTGCTCTCTTAGTTGGTCACTCCTAGTCTTTTGCTAACCTTCGCCTGTACTAAGCGGACTGACTGCTTGTGCATCCAAAATCCTTTAAACCAGTTATGCCATATGCGTCCACCATACCTTCCTATACATGGTATTTACCTGCCATTCCTAACGAAGACTATCTTGTACCATCTCGAAATTAATCAAAAAAACATTTCTCTTTTGTGCCTCTGTTTTAGCTCATGAGGAAGTAGTAGTTAATTCATGATCTTTTTAGGTTGGACAAGCTTCACCCCGGGATTGCATGTCTAATGTGCAAACCCCTAATACGAGAAGGAACTCGCAAAGAGTGCGCCCGGCTCATTAAAAAATATACAACAAACAAACCCTCCTTCACGCTTTATTCATGAGAAATCAGAAAACTTTGGCAGTGATAAACAAAGGAGATTAAGAGGATGTGATCGTCCTCGTGCGGGAGCCGTTCCTCGAAACTTGTCCAGCTCGAGAAGTAACTGAGTTATCTACTAGCATTCGTTGACGAAATATGCATCTCTAAAAAATAATTTTACCTCTGTTTTTAAAAACCCAGAGCTCTGGTACATGTTTAGTTTTTGTTTCCGACCACGGGTTTTCAACCTTGCCATCAAAAGCCACGGTTCGAGAGTCTCCACCTTCTTTAAAGCACCAACTATTGAGAGCATGATTGTCATTCTGAGTGTAATGTGCATTGTCCCAAAGTACCATTGTCTTTTGCATGATTATGATATCGTTTATTCTGAAGTCATTGTATCTAGTCGTCATTTAAACTTTGGAGGTGCCCCTGCATTTAGGTTTTGCTTCACTAAAGGGGGCAAGCGAGGTATCACTTTGTCAAGTTTACACACCATGCTCACTACAAATCTATTGAGTGTTTCAGTATCATATTGTAAAACTTTCAGTTCTTTGTGATATTCTCATGAGGCAACTTAATTACTAAAGATTCATTGTCTCAGTAAGCATTTGTCATGTGACTATGAAAAGTTCTTATATGGTTAATAGCATGTCACCACAGAAATTATGCTTGTTATCATTTACCTACTCGAGGACGAGCAGGAATTAAGCTTGGGGATGTTGATACGTCCAAAACGTATCTATAATTTCTGCTTGCTCCATGCCTCTTTTGTGTGATATTGCTATGATATTTATGCACTTCCATACACTTTTGATCATATTTGGACTAACCTATTAACTCAATGCACCCCAGTGCCAGTTTCTGTTTTCTGCTGTTTTTGTATTTCAGGTTTTCCCATTACGTAAATTGCCAGAAAAATCCCGGGAAAAATATATAAAAAATCAGCGTTCCGGAAGCTTCCATGCGGCCAAAGTAGGGCCAGTGGGGGGCCACCAGGGCTCCAGGCGACCAGAGGGGGCGGCCCCCCTCCTGGCCGCGCCGCCAGGGCGCCTGGGCCCCCTGGCCTCTTCTGACGCCCCCCTTTGGCATATATTTACACCGTGTCCCGAAACCCTCGAGGACGGAACCCTTTTTCGCGATCTCATCTCTGTTCCGCCACCACCGCGCTTCCAAGATCGGGAGCACCAGGAGAACTCTTCCCGGCACCCTGCCGGAGGGGAGGATCACCACCGGGAGCTTCTCCACCACCATGGACGCCTCCCGGATGAGTTGTGAGTAGTCTCCCTTGGACCATGGGTCCATGACCAGTAGCTATGTGATGTTCTCCTCCCCTCTTTGTTCTTCACCGATTAGACCTCGTGAGCTGCCCTACATGATCGAGGCACATATGTAATCCTTATGCTGTTGCTATGATGAGTTTGCTGGGATCCGATGGATTATGAGATTATGTTCAGATTGTGTGTGAGTAATATATTTGATTCACCTCTTTTATATTTATGTTCTTGAGTAATTCTTGCATGTTCTCCGTTGCTGTTTATTGCTTTGGCCGAGTAGTAGGTAGTAACTCCAAGAGGGAACGTTATGCTTGATTGTGGGTTCATGCCCCTCGATGACTAGCTTGAGTGACAGAAACATGAGTCTAGGGGATGTGTTGTTGCCACAAGGGGGAAAACAACGGTTCTTGTACTTGCGGGTGCAAGGATTGTTTACTTTACGCAAAGTTCTTTTAATGCAGTTGTCTGTTGCTTTGAGTTTACACTATGGGTGGCACTCGCAACTTAATACCAGCGAGATGTTCTGGATAGATATCTCAAGGTGGATGATTAGTAGTAGATGCAGATGGATTTCGGTCTACTTGCCTTGGCGTACCGCCCATGCTTTTGAGCCTCTACATTTCTTGCAGCATAGTTAGCATTGGTTTGCGCACATAATCCTGTCAATTGCCCAGCTGTAATTCGTTTACCTCGCTTAGCTGTTTTATCGTCTTTTGGGAGAGAGACATCACTAGTGAACATCATGGGACCCCGGTCCATATTACCATCACTGATCACATCCGCTATTTACTTTCTGTTCTTACTTACTAGTTGCAGTAATACCTATCACTATTATCTCTTGCGTTTGATCCTTTGTAAACGACAAGGCCGGAGGGATTGACAACCTCTCTGTACTCGTTGGGAGCAAAGTTATTTGTATCTGTGTGCAGGTCCAGTCAATCGCTAAGTTGCGCCGCTTGCAGTTGACACCTTCTTGTTGACCCTCGGAGTCTCAGGGTATTCGATCCTTGGTATCTTTGCCAAGGGAAAACTACCGCTACACTGCATCTCAAACCTTCCACTTGGGGTAACCAACGAGGGGCGAGAAGCCATCAGATGGCGAGGTTGAAAACCCATGGTTGGAAGCAAAGACTAAACATGTACCAGAGCTCTTGGTTTTGAAAACAGAGGTAAAAACGTTTTGAGAGATGCATATTTCGTCAACGAATGCTAGTAGACAACCCAATTACTTCTCGAGCTGGACAAGTTTTGAGGAACGGCTCCCGCACGGGGACGATCACATCCCCTTAATCTCCTTTGTTTATCACTGCCAAAAGTTTTCTGATTTCTCATGAACAAAGCGTGAAGGAGGGTTTGTTTGTTGTATTATCTTTTATGAGCCGGGTGCACTCATGCCAGTTCCTTCTCGTATTAGGGGTTTGCAGATTAGACATGCAATCTTGGGGTAAAACTTGTCCAACTTGAAAAGATCATGAATTAACTACTACTTCCTCATGAGCTAAAACAGAGGCACAAAACAGGGGTAAATTTGAATAATTTCGAGATGGTACAAGAAAGTCTTCGTTAGGATGGCAGGTAAATACCACATAGGAAGGTATGGTGGACTCATATGGAATAACTGGTTTGAAAGGATTTGGATGCACAAGCAGAATTCCGCTTAGTACGAGCGAAGGCTAGCAAGAGACTGGGAAGCGACCAACTAGAGAGCAATAACGGTCATAATCATGCAGAGCGACAAAGCAACATTGAATCGGGCATGAAAGTGATATAACTATTCTGAAACTCAAAGATCATCAAGGCAGAGCAGACTTTTTAGTCTTAAACATGTGTAAACATGTGCCAAGTCAATCCAAGAATTCTCCAAAGGGAAATACCACCTTAGTATACCAAACTATGAACAGTGCAATGCATGTAAATCATTTCAATAAGACATTATATACTCTAGCTATTTGAGACTAGCCACAAGGAAAGCATGAACCACTGGGAGAGCATTGTAAACATAGCACTATGTCGCTACAAGCTGGTCTCTAGATCATAAGTACAGGCATATGTACAAAAGTAGAAACAAGAAGAGTTCATACCGGTTTTCCCTTGTTGCTTCCCTTCAGTCGATCTTCGTCATTACTGCCTCGTCACTTGCATGATCGAACGTAGGAAATATAATTAAATGCCATCACGGACTCGAGCTGAACTCTGAAAACAAAGCAAACTAAAGAGAGAAAGGAAATCTTTTTGGATTATTTCAAAGGTTGAACGAAAGCAAAAGAAAGAGAAAATCTTTTTGTTGTTTTTGCAAAGAAAGAAATAAAGAAGAACGGGCAAAAACTTCGAAAAGATCAAAGCGAATAAAATGGATAATACAATGGAAAAGTGAGAAGGGCAAGTACTCCCCCAAGCTTAGGCTTTTGGCCTAAGTTGGTAGTAGCTACTGCCCCCAGGAGCCTCCTGCTCCGGGGGAATGCTGGTGAGTCCAAGGGTCGTAGAAGGATTCCGGCGCGTACACCGAACTCCTCGGATCCTCCCACGAGGAAGGGTCCGTACTCCAAGCAGAGGAAGACCCTTCACCAAACTGGGTGACGGTCTCCCCCTGAAAAGGTGGTAACTCACCGTGCTCCTCCTCGTCGGGCACAACCCCCTCCATGGGGTTATGAAACTGATGCTGGGCCATGAACTCATCGAACTGGATAACATCAAAGGACCATCCGTTCCTGCGAGAAAAATCAAACAAAAGAGGTGCAGGTAGACGGATCTCGCATTCCGCGGTAGTTCCGAAACGCAAGATATAAACAAGATTACTAAGCTCAGAAGTCATGGTAACAAACTTATGCCTTTTCATAGCAACAAGATCAAACCTTAAATAAGTAAAAGGCTTATCATCAGGGTGATGGGTGCCTTTAAGATATTCTAAGATAAGTGTGGCATAAACGCCACCAAATAAATCTCCCCTGTTACCGTTCATAGCAAGGCGTCGAGCAATTAAGGCACCCAGATTATAATCAAACCTCCTTGAGAGGGCGGTTGCCAGGATAGCAATATCCGGCGCAGAAATGTTGCTCGTGTTGTCACGAGCTAATACCCCTCTAGCAACATAATATGCAAAATACATGAGGTGAGGGAATAAGATGCTGGAGATTTTTGACCGATGAATATCCCTCGTACCCATGCTGCAGAGAGAGTTGAAGACGGTTTTCAGCTCGGAGGGCTGAGAGGTCATCTTAGCCGTCCGCCCAACGTTTGGCACACCTATTATTTCACAAAACCTTCCCAAGGGCATGGTGATAAGATCATTGTAAATTTTAAACTCAATAGCACCAGTATCAGGGTTATATCTAAAACTGTTAATGAAACCGGAGGTGAGTTTTTGATACTGAGTAACACGGCACGTGACGAGCCGTGTCAGACCTGCATTAGCACAAAGATTATAAAACTCATCCTTGATTCCCGCAGCTTCAAGGAATTCATCACATGGAAACATCATAGCACGTGCTGGACTTGTGTCTTCCAACAACTCTAGGGGCACATGATCTTCATTGTAGCTCACCCTAGCAGTCGAGGGTGAAGCTGCAGCTCTAGTAACTCGATCGGAGTGCGCGGGCCTCATCTTCTCAAGCCACCCCTTTGCCCTTCCTAACAAACTCATTTCTGAAATTTTTGGCAAATTACAAAAACAAGGATTTAAACAAAGTGGGTTAAGGCAAACTACTCAACTCACTTACCTAAGGTATAAACTTGCATCAAAACTTGGAAAATAAATTTCTACACATGCATGCAAGCTCATCTACACAGCACCAAGAACTACTAAATACTCACAAATGAAGCCACCAATCAGAAATCTAATTGGAGGGGTGGAGGAGTTACATACCAGGGAGTATTTGTTCAAAATCTCAGCTCGAATGATAGGTTGTAGAGAGAGATCGAAAATCGCCACCAAGAGCAGCAAGAACGCAAGAACAAGTGCAAAACTCGTGTTTTTGGAGAGAAAGAGAGAGAGAGAGAGGAAGAAGACTTACCTGGAGGGGGGTCTTGTGGGCCCCAGGCGCCCTATGGGCGCGGCCAGGGGGCAGGCCGCGCCAGCTGGCCGCCTGGGCCACTGGTGGCCCCCCCTGGTCAGCCCGAGGTGCCTCTGGGTCACTCCTGGCATGGAATTTTTTTTTATTTTTCTGGAATTTTTCTGAAAACTTCACTGTTGAAAAATTTTCGAAGTTCAAAAAGCTGCAAGACTTTCTGAAAACTTAAAGCAGTGATTAGAATTGTGAAGCTTCAAAACATAAACACTTGGTACAGTAAGGAGAACAAAAGCTAAAACAAATGAAAACATAACAAGCTCAACTTTTTACCTATATAAAACATGCTCATTAGTAAGGTTGATCAAGTCTTACCAACAAACAGGTGATATATAGAGCAAAAAGTCTCACCTCCTACGAAGTGATCATTGTACCTTTACTTTAATGGACATTGTCCTCACCATAATAGTTTTGTATTTGTGGTGCACATGTAGTGGACAGTCCTATTCTCCAATCTTCACGGTCTCGATATTTTCTATAGAGTTGAGGCCAAGCCTCTTGTCGGTCTTCTTTGGAAAATACATCGTGTGTTCTTTATCATTCACATTGAAGGTAACCTTTCCTTTATTGCAATCAATAATAGCACATGCGGTGTTAAGAAAAGGTCTACCAAGAATAATGGACATGCTCCCATCCTCGGGCATGTCAAGCACAAAAAAATCAGTAAGGATCAAACAATTAGCAACTTCTACAGGGACATCCTCACAAATACCTATCGGAACGGCGGTTGACTTGTCAGCCATCTGAAGAGAGATATCTGTAGGGATTAGCTTCTCTAAACAAAGCCTCTTGTAAAGAGAGAAAGGCATAACACTCACTCCTGCTCCAAGATCACATAAAGCAGTTTTGACATAATTATTCTTTATGGAGCAAGGAATGGTGGGTATACCTGGATCACCAAGCTTCTCAGGAATCTTGCCACTGAAAGAGTAGTTAGCAAGCATAGTAGATATTGCTTCATTAGGAACTTTTCTTTTATTAGTGACAATATCTTTCATATATTTTGAATAGGGAGGTAACTTAATAGCATCAGTCAAAGGGATTTGAAGAAAAAGAGGTTTAATCCACTCACAAAACTTATTGTAATGCTCTTCTTCTTTAGATTTGAGAGACTTACCTGGAAAGGGCATGGGTTTCTGTATCCATGGTTCTCTTTCCTTTCCATGTCTTCTTGCGACGAAGTCTTCTCTAGTGTATTTCTTGCGTTTGTCAGGTGCTTCTTCTTCTCGAACTTCAGGCGGATCATTCTTCTCATTATCCTTACCTTCAGGTTCGGCACCGTCTTCAGTCTCACCATCGGAGATAGATACACTGTTGGGATCAACAGCTGGCTCTTCATCTGTAATAGGATCATTGGAATTGTCAGCCTCCTTGTGTTTCTTCTTCTTCTTCTTTGGAGAGCCAACAATTTCTTCTTCCTGCATTTGAGAATCTTGCTCGATTCTCCTTAGATGCCCCTCTGGATAGAGAGGATCTTGAGTGCTAGTTCCTCCTCGGGTCTTAATTCCCGAAGGCCTGCAAATCATCTTGTTTGCCATTGTTAGCAAGCAAATCTTTTTGCACATTAGAAATTTGTTCAAGCTGAGTTTGAACCATATGAAAATGCTTCACAAGGCATTTAACATCATTAACTGTTCTACCTAGAACATCAAGCAAACTTTTGATAGCAAGGGAATTATCATGCAATTGACTTTGTATCCTCTCATTAAAATGATTTTGTTTCATAATAAAATTATCAAACTCATCTAAACATTGATCAGGAGGCTTACCATGAGGGATGTCACTTGCGTTGAAATCTAAAAGAGAGTGTACCTCTACCATAGGAGGGTGAGTGGTAGGCTCACACAACTTCTCAATAGGGGGTAGATTCTTCACGTCTTCAGTTTTAATACCCTTCTCTTTAATAGACTTCTTTGCTTCTCGCATATTTTCGGGGCTTAGAACAAACATGCCCCTCTTCTTTGGTGGTGGAGGTGGTTCAGGGACGGACCAATCTTCATGGTTTTTGGCAATCCTGCCCATCAAATCCTCTGCATCGTCCGGTGTTCTTTTCCTGAAAACACAACCAGCACAACTGTCCAAATAGGACCTGGATTCATCAGTTAGACCAGCATAAAATATATCGATTAATTCATTCTTAGGGACTCCATGTCTTGGTCTAGCCCGGATCAGACTATAGTACCTCCCCCAAGCTTTAGGGAGGTGCTCATCCTGCAACTGTTTAAAGTTATAAATTCTTTGTAAAGCAGCATGTTGCATATGAGCAGGAAAGTACTTATCAACAAAAGAGTGAGCTAAGTCTTGAGGACTCCTAATGGAACCACATGGGAGTGAATCATACCATGTTTTAGCACCTTCCTTCAAAGAGAAAGGAAGAAGCTTAGTCACATAAAAGTTTCGTTTCTTCTCATCCGTGGTAAACAAGCCACCCAACTCAGTGAGTTTGGTCAGGTGTGCAATAGCATCATCATTTTCTCTGCCATAAAAGGGGTCAGCTTCAACCATAGGTATAAGTGAAAGATCAACAGAGAAATCATAATCAGGATCATTGATGCATATAGGAGATGTAGCAAATTCAGGATCAGGAACAGTCTTGTTCTTCAAGGAGTGTTTTTCAAGCAGCTTCTTAATAGCTTCAGGGTCAGAGCCGGCAAACTCTGTTAGTTACCTGCATAAATCATCATCAAGCATAATGTAATCATCATCAAGGAGTCTCTCCTTGAGTTCACTCAAATCAGGATAATCATAAGTTCCACCAATGGGGTAGCGAGCAACGGGAATTTCAATTCCAGATTTTTTTGCAGCAGCAGCGATCTGTTTCTCAAGAGCATAACCAAGTGTACTAATATCATCAAGAGTAGTAGAAGCATCATCAAGAGTATCGGACATAGTAACAGATTCAGTAGGAGCATCATGTGGTGGTGGTGAGGCAAACTTACTCATAACAGAAGGTGAATCAAGTGTAGCACTAGTGTTCAGAACAGTACCTCTTCTTGTAGTGGATAGTAAGATAGGAACCTTGGGGTCTCCTTTCTTACCCATAGCAGATGAAGTGCAGCAGGTAGGATACTTCAAGTAGACTTGTAAATATTGCTATGCTCCCCGGCAACGGCGCCAGAAAACGGTACTTGATAACCCTCAACCGTAAGGGATCGAGATAGTCTTCACGGGTAAGAATAACCCAATTTATAGATTCGACACACGGGGAGCCAAAGAGTATTTATAAGCTTTGACAGTTGAGTTGTCAATTCAACCGCACCTGAAATATACTTACTTGCAACAAAAGATAAGTGGTAACGGTGATATGATAGTGATGGTGGTGATAGTAAAAGTAAACAGCAAAAGTAAGCAGCAAAAGTAGAAACTAGTAACCAGCAGGATTTAAAACACTGTAGGCTAGGGAGATGGATGGTTGGGCGCTGCATGGATGAGATATATCATGAATCTAACTTGGGGCAAGGCACACAGAAAAGTAATGATCATCTAGGCAAATATCAAACACTAGGCATGTATCCCACGGGTAGTTGTACGTGCTTGCAATAAGAACTTGCACAACATCTTTTGTCCTACCATCCCGCTACGAACGGGGCCAAAAGGAACTTATGGAGATTAAGGTGCTCCTGTCAAAGAGCACCAGAACAAAGCAATAAACTCAATGGATACATGTAATCCTCAAACTATGGACCATCCCCTTTGGTGTCCCAAGCTGTCACTTTTGGGATCACCGGTTCCGGACCGTAATAGGTGCAAACAACTCATAGATAGGATCAAGAACACAAATATATTCATGCAAACACATAGGGTTCAGATATGAAATCATGGCACTCGGGCCCTAAGTGACAAGCATTAAGAGCAACAAGTTCAAGCAAAGATGATAAACACCATAGTAGATGATAGGCAACATGCCCCCAACAATCTGATAAACTATTACATGATCTAACTCATCCAATCCCTACCATCCCCTTTGCCTACAGCAGGGAATTACTCACACATGGAAGGAGGAGCCATGGAGGTAGGATGGAGTGGTGATGATGATGACGATGGCGACGATCTCCCCTCTCCGGAGGCCAAATCAGCCTCCAGATTAGCCCTCCCGAAGAAGAACAGAGGGTGGCGGCGGCTCCGCGATGGAAACGGGGAAAACGACCTCTGTTCTCGGGTTTTCTCGTCACAGGATAAATACGGGTCAAAGTAGGGCACCAGGGGAGGTAGGACCCGCCCAGGCGGCCTGGCGAGGCGGCCAGGGGTGTGGCCGCCTGGGCAGGGCGTCTGGAGCCCCCTGGCTCCCCTCTGGCCCTTCTTCTGGCACAAGGGCCCTTCGGGTGCGTGGATTTTCTGTGATTTTTCTTGGGATTTTCTGAGATACCTAAAAATCCGTTTTCCTGCACACAATAAAACCATACAGGCAGCTCTGCTGAAAACAGCGTCAGTCCAGGTTAGTTTAGTTCAAATCATGCAAGAATGAGGTCAAAACAATGGCAAAAGTGTTTGGAAAAGTAGATACGTTTGAGACGTATCATCGCCCTAGACCTCTCCGCCGAGCCACGCGGCACTAGACGCCTTCGAATGCCGTCACTGTGGTTGTCTTCTACCTCGGGCATCCGAGATCGCCGGCGACCGCACCTCGTCTCCAGCCCCTCCCCGAGCTCGCCGTTCGCCTTGTCGCAACCGCAATGAGCTCCTGCCCCTGCTCCCCTTCTCCGCTCCCTCTCTCGCACGCCGTAGCTGCTGCGCCGCATTCACCCGCACGCGCCGCCGCCCGAGCTCGCCGTCGGCGCAGCTCCGGTGACCAAATGGTCACCCCGGCGAGTCCAATCTGCTTCCGGCATCGCGTAGGCCCCCGCTAGCGCCTCAGCTTGCTTGCTCGCGCACCGCAGCACTGCCCGAGCTCCGGCCGCCGCGGTCGAGCTCCTCGCCGTCGCCTCCGGCCACCCCAGGCCCGACTGGCGCCACCGCCCGACACGCGCTGGTCTGGGCTCTCGAACAAGCCCAGCCACGCTGCGAACAGGGCCACACAGCGCATTCCCGAGCCCCTCTGCCGTGGTTGTCATCGCCGGCGGCTAAACGACGGCGGGTTGACCGCTTTGACCGGCGGGGTTTGACCCCGCTGACGTGGCCGTTGACTGGACCCACACGTCAGCAACCCTAACTAGCACCGTGACACTGACCAGTGGGCCCCCTGGTCAGGTTTGACCTGGACTGGGTCAGTTGACCGCTAACGTCACACTGATGCCAGGCTGACGCAGTAAATCCGTTTCTGGATTTATTCATATATAGGAAATTCCAGAAAATGTTGCAAACTTCTAAAATTCATAGAAAATCAACTGTAGCTCCAAATCAAACTAATTATATATGAAAAATGGTCAGAAAAATCCAATCTATCCATCTATACCATTTGCATGCAAGTTAGAACACTTTAACCTTGCTGTTTAGGTGAAACAAGTTAATGCACTAATATGACCTCTTATTTTGGGTTTGCATTTGAATCCTTGATTCAAACGAACTCAAACCAATCTGTTCTAAGTTGCATTAGCCAAAGCACACCCATTTTGCCATGTCATATTCATGCATCATATTGTTGCATTGCATTGATTGTGTTTTCTCTGTGTTGCCGGTATTTGTCCCCTCTCGATAGACGTGGTACCAACGATGAGTTTGATGACACCGATAAAGAACCATATTATCTTCAGAAGTGCCTGGCAAGCAAAACCCCATTGAGCATTCCGATACAATCTCACTCTCTCGCTCTTGCTCTCTTTTACTGCATTAGGACAACAACGCTTCAACTGTTACCTGCTGAGGTAGTTGAACCCCTTTCCACTGCATGACCTGTCATTGCCACAGTAAATAGTTGAAACCCACTAGCATGAGTAGGAGTTGTTTGAGCCATGTTGTGCCTATTCATTCATGCTTTCTGGTTATGCCTGCTACTGCTTAGAGTTGTGTCAGGTCTGATTCATCGGGGATGAATTGGAATGTGGTGAACATGTCCTACTGTTGAGACTAAGTGTGTGAACACGATTTGGTAAAGGTAGCGATGAGAGGCCATGTAGGAGTACATGGTGGGTTGTCTCATTGCAGCCGTCCTCAGGAACTGAGTTCTGTGTTTGTGATCCATGAAACAGCTACTACCACACATTGGGATCCTTAATTGACTCTCTCGACTTATTAACTGCCCTTGTCCTCTGTCCAGGAGTTGCAACTAGTTTCTGGTGTTTGTAGTTTACTCGAGGTCGTGCGCAGCGCTGACCCTCGGGGTGGGCGGTGACGCGGCAGGTACATGGCACGGTGTACCGGTCGCCCATTTGGTGGCTCGGGAACCCTGTACACATCGTTTGGGGCCATGAGCGACACCCCGGCCGGATCTCCCCACGGATGGAACCCAAATAGGCGATAAACCTGGACCAGAGACTTGTGTGGTTAGTCAGGTCGTGGCCGACACCCTCGCCAGGCTTCCTCTTGAAGGTTGCCAAGATACATGACGTGTACATGGCGGTAAGTGGAGAGAGCGTGTGTGAAGAAGTACACCCCTGCAGGGTTATATATGATCTATTCGAATAGCCGTGTCCGTGGTAATGGACTTCTGGGTTACCTGTACAGTTCATAGACAAGTGAAAGTGGATACTCTAAAACACGCAAGATAAGCGTGAGTGCTATGGATGGCCTTCTCGTAGGGAGACGGGAGCGGATCCATAGTGGTGTATTGATTGGTGAACTTGTGGACTCGTGTGCGCCACCTCAAAAGAGTTACTTGCAGTCGTAGTTCAGGATAGCCACCGAGTCAAAGCTGGCTTGCTGCAGTCAAACTCCACCACCCATTTGTTGATACTGGTGCATATGTAGCTTGTTTTGATGTAAGTCTTGCTGAGTACCTTTGTACTCATGTTTGCTTAATTTATGTTTTTGCAGAGAGACTTCAGTCTCACTAGTGGTTCCGCGTGGACTTCGACATTTAGCTTGTTACCTCGGCTACGATCTTGTACCCTTGGGAGGGTCTTGTAGATAGTCAGGCTTCTCAGCCTTTTTCATTCATAGTTGTCTGTACTCAGACATGTTATGCTTCCGTTGCCTGTATGCTCTGTATGTTGGGTCATGTGTCCTTTGTTTGTAATAAATGCTATGATGACTCTTCTGGGCCTTATCTATATGAGTTGTTGAGTTATGTTGTGATGCCATGTTGTACATCACATACTTGCATGTTATGCGTACGTGTAATGTGTATTGCTATGTGTGCGATCCGACACCTAGTTGTTTACCTTTGGTAGCCTATCTTACATGGAAATGTCTCCTAGTGCTTCCACTGAGCCTTGGTAGCTTGCTAGTGCTCCGGAACACTTAGGCTGGCCGGCATGTGTCCTTCTTCTTTCCTGTGTCTGTCCCCTAGGGCAAATGTCACGCGTTGTTCCTTTAAGTCCTTGTAGCTTGCTACGACTTGGGTTCATACGTTGATGACCGACACGTTCGTTGCTGGGTCATGTATGCATGTCTCTGTAATTTAGCGCCACTTTTGGTTTATAACTAGTCATGTCGGCCCGGGTTATCTGTCATATGGATGCTAGCGACACTATCATATACGTGTGCCAAAATGCGCAAACGGTCCCGGGCCAGGTAAGGTGGCACCCGTGGGGATACCGTGCGTGAGGCCCCAAAGTGATATGATGTGTTACAGGCTAGACCTGTGTGACTTAGGATCGGGGTCCTGACATCTGGGTTGACGGCAATACCATCCTTGGAGATCACATGACCAAGGTAGGTTACTTCGGGTAGCCAGAATTCACACTTAGAATACTTGGTATATAGTTGATGCTCTCATAGCTTTTCCAGAATAAGACGAAGATGTTCAACGTGTTCTTCTTTATTCTTTGAATTTACCAGGATATCATCCAGATAAACCACAATGAACTTGTCGAGGTAATCCATGAATATATAGTTCATCAGACGAGAGAATGTCGCTGGAGCATTGGTCAAACCGAAGGACATGACGGTGTACTCGTAAGAACCATAACAAGTGACGAATGCGGTCTTTGGAATATCCTCTTCACGAACACGGATCTGGTGGTAACCCAACCTCAAGTCGAGTTTAGAGAAAACTGATGAACCAGCCAGTTGATCATACAGATCGTTGATCCGAGGAAACGGATATTTGTTCTAAATTGTAGCTTGGTTGATAGGACGGTAGTCTTGGACCAAACGGTTCGTGCCATCCTTCTTCTTGACAAAGAGAGAAGGTGCTCCCCATGCAGAGGAACTTGGACGAATGAATCCACTGCGAAGGGACTTGTCGATTTCCTCCTTAAGTTCAAGGAGCTCATGAGGTGGCATCTTGTAGGGTCGTTTGGCAATAGGAACGGTGTATGGTTTCAAGTTGATGACAAATTCAACAGCCCGGGTAGGGGGTATGCCTGGGAGTTTTTCTGGAAAGACATCTTGGAAATCGCGAACGACTGGAATCTTCTCAATGCCCTCAAGAGGTGCTGCGTTCAACGCATTCAAGGCATAAAGTCGTGCCTCGGCATTTTGAACAACTTGAGCATGGTAGCTTACTATCTCATTCAATGGATGTAGAAGATGAACGACTTTGGTGGCGCAAACGATAGAGGTAGTATGTGCTTTCAACCATTCCGTTCCCAGAATGTGATCAATATTAGAAGACTCCAATATAATGCGAGAAACATGGAATTCCAACCCTTCAATTTCAACAGGAACGTCGCGACCAATCATGGTGGTTCGACACTGACCCGCAGGGGTGCGTACCACTATCGGAGTGTTCATGGGCTCGCATCGAATGTCGTGTGCGTAAGCAAAATTTTCTGACATGAATGAATGTGATGCTCCTGAATAGAATAACACAGAAGCCGGTACTGAGTTCACGAGAAGAGTACCCATCACAGTAGCAGGCTGGTCTTGAGCTTCATTCAGATCAACGTGGTTAGCCTGACCACGACCATAAGGTCTGCATTGTTGTTGCGGGGCTGATTGTTACCACGACCAGCAGGAGGAAGAACAGGTTGATTCTGATTCTGAGGACAGTTCCTAGAACGGTGACCCGGAAGGCCACACTTGAAGCATAGACCATCCTTGGGGTTGGAAGCAGGTGCTCGGGGTGGTGCAGTCTGAAGAGGCTGCCTCGGCGGTGGAGGAGGCAGACGAGGTGCAACATAGGACAGTTTTGGTGCGGGTGCAGTTGGACGATACATGCTGTGGGGGATCCAAATCCGACGCTTCTGTGCAGAAGGGCCCGAAGATGAGCCAGCGTCACGGCTGCGCCTGAGGGATCCCTGGTGTTCCTGAAGACCAGTCTCAACCTGAATAGCCTTGTTCACCAAGGTGGCGAAGTCGGTAAAGTCATGAGCGAGAAGTGCTAGCTTGATATCAGGGTGAAGTCCATCACGGAACTTTTCTTGCTTGCGAGCATCAGTAGCAATGTCTTCTTTGGCGTAGCGGGACAAGTCCAAGAATTCCCGCTGATAAGCATCTACAGACTTGTTGTCTTGGATGAGGTTGCAGAACTCTCGCTTCTTCCTGTCCATGATTCCCCGAGGAATGAAGCGGGCACGGAAGGCGGCTTGGAAATCTGGCCAAGTGATGACCATTCCAGCAGGTATGGTACGCCTGTCGCTGTCCCACCATTGAGCAGCGGGGCCCTTCAGATAGTATGCCGCGAAGGTGACATATTTGGCAGGGGCTATATTAGCAGACTCTAGCTCGAAAGCGATGTCACGGAGCCAGTCATCAGCATTCGGTGGCTGAGTTGAGCTGCGGTAGACGACAGGGTTGAGTTGCGCAAAGTCTTGCAGCGTTACTAGGGCTGGCTGCTGATTCATATTTGGGCGAGGAAAGAGAGCCATCACTCCTTCCATGAACTGGCGATTCAGCTCAAACTATTGCATCATTCCTACCACGAATTCGGGCAGTGGTGGAGCATTGCCACCACAGCCACGACCACTTGGTCTAACCATCCTGCTAACATGTAACAGGGATAGTTCAGCATTGAGCATTTGCAAAGACAAAGAATTATTCATTATCTAATATGTAGAATAAACGAGGTTCGACGGGTACCACATAGTAGTCAGCATGACAGAGTGGGTACTTATTCAAAATACTACCTAAGGAATAACTATGGCTTATCCAACTTTGGGGTGAATGTGGTCACGGGATCCTAATGTTAATGTTAGTAAATTCGTTTAACCCGAATAGAAGAGAGTTCAGAGTCCCAGAGTATAGACGAGGAGTAAAAGATCCTAATACCACCCAATGGAGACGTGGGCCCGTAAGCCACACAAGCATGTTAGTAAAACAGTTTTTCAAAGACTAAACTCAACTTCGGCCAAGGAGTTGGAAAGGGGGATCCTACAGGCAGTCGGCTCTGATACCAACTTGTGACGCCCCCGATTTGACCGTACACTAATCATGCACGCAAATGTGTACGACCAAGATCAAGGACTCACTAGAAGATATCACAACACAACTCTAGACACAAATTAAAATAAAACAAGCTTTATATTACAAGCCAGGGGCCTTGAGGGCTCGAATACATAAGCTCGAATACACAAGAGTCAGCGGAAGCAATAATATCTAAGTACATACATAAGTTAAACAAGATTGCCTTAAGAAGGCTAGCACAAACATCAATGATCAAAAAGGCAAGGCCTCCTGCCTGGGACCTCCTAACTACTCCTGGTCGTCAGCTGTCTCCACGTAGTAGTAGGCTCCGTTGGGGTAGTAGCAGTCGTCAAGTGTGGCATCTGGCTCCTGGACTCCACCATCTGGTTGCATCAACCAGCAAGAAGAAAGAAGGGGGAAAAGGGGGAGCAAAGCAACTGTGAGTACTCATCCAAAGTACTCGCAAGCAAGGATCTACACTACATATGCACCGATATCAATGAAAAGGGTAGTATCTGTGGACTAAGCTGCAGAATGCCAGAATAAGAGGGGGAGAAGCTAGTCCTATCGAAGACTAGCATCTTCTGGAAACCACCGTCTTGCAGCAAGAGGGGTAGTAGAGTAGTGTAACATAAGTCATATTTATGTTGTTGTTCCAATGCTCCGGGATCCTTTCTCGACTCCCGAAGCAACATATCCAAACAATGCCTCAGCATCCAGTTTTAGTTGTAGCGATCGGGATACAACTCCAAGTGTCCGTTACCGTAGGACAGGCTATCGATAGATGTTTTCTTCCCTGCAGGGGTGCACCAACTTACCCACCACGCTTGATTAACTCCGGCCGGACACACCATCAGGTCATGCCCGCCCTCGGCCAAACAATACGCCGCAACCCGACCTAGGCTTAATAGAGGGTCATGCACGCCGGACTAAACCCTATGCCCCCAGGGGTCATGGGCCAATCGCCCCGGGGAACTCCTGCATGTTGCGTGGGCGGCCGGTGAGCAGACCTGGGCAACCTCCTTAAAAAGGTAGGTGCTTACGCAGTCCAACCCGGCGCGCGCCGCTTAGTCGCAATGACGTCAGTTAAGCTTCGGCTGATGCATACGACGCAGAACGCCCATACTATGCCCACGTCGTGGTTAGCGCTATCAGGCCAGAGGCCCCTCGGATCAAATATCCAAACTGTTTAGTGTCTTGGGAACGCGCGGTAACGAGCAGAGACTCACGATCATGTGACCCCATCGCCCCGTCTCGAGAACTTGCGGCAAGGGCGAGTGCCCGGCCACGCCTCGTATTATCTCACGGGCACCTTCCAGGTCAACCCGACTACACATCACTCGCAATTAAGCTCGCGCGGGTACCCCACTCGGTCGACCCGTCTTTAGTAACCAGGTTCAGTGTAAAGTCATAGTAACCATAGTAACTGTGTGTCTAACACCAAAGGGAAAACCTGAGGAAATCACCCTCGATGGAATTCCTCCTGATGTTATCGTCAAGGTGAACGAAAGAGGAGTCACCCTCGAGGTCCACTCTTGAGGAGTTGCACGACAGTGTCGTTATCGAGAGTGGAGAAAGAGGAATCACCCTCGATGACCACAACCGATGAACTAACCTGCAAGGTTAACATCAGAAGTGCTGATGAGGTCTCACCCTCGGCACTCGATAGTAACCCAGTAGTGTCGAGCAACTAAGGGGAAAGTGATGTGCGGTGCCGGGTCCTGGTCTTCGATCCCGTTGATCGGGTCTTCTGATAATCCAGCGGGGTAGACAGGACAAAGGGGGGGGGTCTCTGATGGATCTCTAACCAGCCTATACTAAGCAGTTTAGTATAAACATGTAAGGTATGAAAGCAGGTACCAACAACAGGCTATGCATCGGAATAGGATCATACAAAAAGCAGTAGCAGTTCTAATGCAAGCATAAGAGAGAAAAGAGTGGGCGATATCGGAATGATCAAGGGGGTTGGCTTGCCTGGTTGCTCAGACGAGAAGAAGGGGTCGTCGTCGACGTAGTCGATCACCGAGGTAGCATCAGTCTCGCGGTCTACCGGAGAGAAGAGGGGGAAGAAACAATAAATACAAAGCATACAGATGCAACAAAGCAGCACGACAAGTCAACACACAGTGCTAGGGTGTTCTAACGCGGTGCTACACGGTACTGGCGAAGAGGGATAACATCCGGGAATGTTTTCCCGGTGTTAGGCATTTTCGGACAGGCGAAACGGAGGGGGATTGTTCCATGTTCGATATGATAGAGATGTGTGGCGGACGAGTGGACCGCTTATTCGGATTCGTCTCGTCGTTCTGAGCGATTTTCATATATAAAACATTTTCATCCGAGTTACGGATTATTTTATATGAATTCCAAAGTTAGGCATTTTCTAGATTTATTTAATTATTTAAAACAAACATTATCCAGAATAGTAAGTGATGACGTCAGCATGATGTCAGGGTGATGTTAGCGGTCAGTTGACTTAGTCAAACTGACATGTGGGTCCTATCATCATTGTCTGTTTATCTAAACAGATAATTAAGGTTAATTAACATGATTAATTAGTTTAATTAACATGATTAATTAAGTTAATTAATTATTTTAATTAATTTATTACTATATATTTTTATGAACTTATTTTTTAAAACATTTTTTTAACCAGGGGCGTGGGGGCCCCTGGGCAGTGGCCCAAAGACCTAACGGGGCGGGTTGCTAACGGGCACCACACCCGTCGGGGCGGAACCCGGGCACCACGCGTGCGTCGACGCCGGAGCGCGCGGCCATGGCAGGGCGCGGCCCCGGGCGCCGGCCAGGGCGGCCAGAGGGAGCCGGGCGGGGCTCAGGGGAG
>LR738715.1:715042151-715106209 GCA_902687465.1 Secale cereale | reverse complement strand
GGGGGCTCAGCTCTCGGGCGGAGGCCACGACCCGCCACGACATGGGGCGAGGCCGAGCTGCGCCGCAGCGGCGGGAGCTAGCCGGCCCCGCCACGGCGAGCGAATGCGCTTGGCCACAGCGGGCGGCGAGGGGGGCATCAGTGGGGCACGGCGGTCGGCGGAGCAGCAGCGAGCAGTGCGGGAGGGCGACAGCTGGAGTGGGGCGCGGGCCGGTAGGTGGTCGCGGATGAGCCGCGACGGGCGCGGCCAGCACGACCCATGGCGTGGGGTAGACTACAGAGGAGGCGGCGGTGAGCTCGAGCCGCTATGGAGGTCGGCTGCAGCCGGCGCTAGTACGGCAGAGCGGGCGAGCGCGTGAGGGAGCCGAGCGTCATGTGCGCGGGTGCGGTTCAGATTCGGCAATGGGGAGAGAGGAGGCGGACGGGGCTCACAGTGGGGGGTAGCGTGCGAGCTCGAGGTGTTGCGAGGGCGGTCCGACGACGTCGGGTGAAGGCGTCGGGGATGGACGTCCGGCGTGGGGGGCGGGCAACGCGGACGTCTGGGTCGAGCGGTGAGGCGACAATGACGATGGGAGGATACGACGTCGAGCAACTCCGGGCGGCGAGGCGCGATCGTCGGGATCGATCCCGATCCAGACCGGGACAGGGGAGAGCGAGAGGAGTGGGAGGGGACTGGCGGAGTGGGTGAGGGGAAAATATCTCGATGGAAGCCAGGGCGCCGACGCTGGCGTCCTTATTCTTCCCGCGACATCTGTACCGGCGTGGTCAGCGAGGTGGGTTCGGCGGGAGCCAGCCCCTGTAGCGACATAGCTCGGGGAAACATGAGAAGGAGACTGAGGGGGAAAGTGAGCTGGCTGGGCCGTCCTGTTAGGCCAAGGCCCAGTGGGGTGGAACATGGGAGGTTTTCTCCTTTTCCCCTTTGGCCTTTTCTTTCTACTGTTTTTTTATCAATAGCTTTTGCATTTTCTTTTAGCCACAAGTGACTTGCAAAAATATGCCACTGGCCAAAACAATATCAAAGAACTAATGGGCATTGCCACAAAAGATTGTGAGGCTTTTGAGATAGTTTGCATGTTTATAAATTAAAAAAGAATTTTATTAATTGCTTTAGCCACTGCTATAATTGGTTTAGGCCATTTAAATACCTTGCAAAAATGTTGGTTCACCACCAATATTTACAAAAGAATATTTTCCACATGATGAACATTTTAGTTTTCATGTTTGACCAATTTTGAATTTCGCTTTTATTTTGAAATTTGATTTCATCCGGAATAATGCAAGAGACAAGAGATAAAGATGAAGCAACACTTGATTAGCAAAAGGATTAACTTAACCCCAAGGTTACTATAGCACCATTACACCGGGGTGTTACACTTTGCAATCACTATGAAATCATTTTAGAGGGCCCGAGTGACCAAAATACCTGAAGTATTAATATATGTTAAGCAGTGCCTAGAATTCACAAGTATTAACATAAGCACAAATTAAAGAGCAAGTGCTAATGCTTGACCATGCCAACTTTGAGAATATTTTTCTTTTGGAACCCACAAACTAACATGATCATTAGGAACATTAAGATGTTTTAACTGTATCAGGGCATCATCTTTCCAGCGAGATACTTTCCTAAATTGATCATAGAATTTGGAAAAATCAAAACCAATCTAGAGCAGCAGCAACAACAGGGAGAGGGGCAGAGGCACGGCCTTGTGTGGGCAGTAGTCGAGGTCAAGATCACGATGATCCTCATCCAGCTAGTCGTCTTGCGTTTGGGTCCTGGTCCCCCTCCCCGTCGATGGAGACAGACGACTGATGCACTTAATTTGAAAGAGACGGGAGTAGAGGTGGGGGTCAGAGCTCGAGCGGAGTAGAGAGGCCGATGAACTGACCGGTGCAAAGGAGGCACGACCTGTCGCACCGCTTGCACCTCATGGCCATCAGCCGCGGGAGGACCGTCCGTGAGGCCGAGCCACGCATGGGGGGCGGGGAAGGCGACGTAGACTAGCCACCGGAGGCCTATTAACTGGTTTAATCGGTCGACCATTAATCAGTAGGTTGAATAGGAACTTGCCAATATATATATATATATATATATATATATATATATATATATATACTCTTATACTCCCAGCTATGTAATATACCAAAATATGTTATCATACATATATAAAAAGTATAAATAGTACATAAATTATTAATCCTAATTATTAAGAAGTGGTATGGGGCTGGAAGGGGTTACGGGTCAAAATTTAGGCTTTGTTTGCCCACCCGTTAATGGGCCATCATGGATTAATCGGCCTGACAACAGATTAATCAGTCTAACTGGCCAATTAATCGGCCTGACAATTTAACGCGACGAATAAGTGATATTCGATTCGGCCACGCTATAAGTAGCGATTAACTGGCCCGTTAACCAATTAATCGGGTGAATTCTTAAACAGTGTAAATCACCGCAGTGATAAGAAAATCCTGCAGAAATTTGATTCGACATCATAAAGAGAATTAAAGTTAATATTTATGTTGACAGAGGGTGACGTTAAAATTATACATACTTTGTGAAGAAAAAAAATACATGCTTAATGGATAAAAATCATATTGAAAGTCACTGCTTTGCATGTGTAGGGTCCATCTAGATGTGCCTTAGTACTGCACATCTAAATGACTTAATCAAACACAAAAAGAAAAAGAAAAAGAAAATCCCGGTATGAATCACCAGCTAAAATCAATGACCGAGGACTTAGATGTTCAATATCAGGGCATATCTAGATGTGCTTTAGCAAAACCATAAAAGATTTCTCAACAAAATATCCATAAAAAAATCAAATTTAGAATATTAAAAAGTTAGTCACAGATTACTCTTGCTCCCCCACAAATGTTCTTGAGTAACAGGCCCCCGAGCCACAAGGCCCAGCAAGATCTGTGACTAACTTTTGCTCCCCCACAAATGAGCTTGGGTGACAGGCTAACGCGACAAAGCCCAGCGATGAAGGTTCAAGAGTTATCCTTTTATTCTGATGTACCTCAACTAAATAAGCCGAGGTGGGACTAAAATGGTGTCGGCCAACAAATTCAAGGTAACGGCCAGACACACGGCCGCCGGAGATGCCACCCACGCGCCGCCGGCCGCGGAGGCGCAGTCTCTGGTGGAGTCAGGCTCAACTACACCGCCCGCCTCGCCTTCTCCTTCCGCCTCCTCGCCTCCCTCGTCGCGCCCTGCTTCGCCGCCGAGGCCGCCTACAAGGCCTGGTGGTACGCCACCTCCGCCGACCGCGTCCCCTTCTTCGCCAACGACCTCCTCAGCGACGTCCTCGCCTGCTCCCTCGAGATGGCGTCCTGGACGTACCGCAGCGTCATCTACCTCCTCACCTGCGTCCTCTTCCGCCTCATCTGCCACCTCCAGGGACTCCGCCTCGAGGACTTCGCCGGCTCCATGCTCGTCGAGGTGGAGGAAGGGAGGATGGGGGTGGAGCGTGTCCTCCAGGAGCACCTCGACATCTGCAAGCAGCTCAAGGTCATTAGCCACCGCTTCCGCAGGTTCATCGTCGCCGCGCTGCTCATCGGCACCGCCAGCCAGTTCGCCTCCGACCTCCGTGCTCCTCACCACCCGCCACGACTCCATCGACGACCTCCTCCACACCGGCGAGCTCGCGGTAAGACTCGATTGCCTGATTTCTCCACTCTCTTAGGCTCAATTCTGAATGTGTGTGTTCAGTTAGGTAAAATTGGGGATCGCAATCAACTTGAGAATATCTTCTATCGGTTTAATTTAGACCGGACCAATAACTTTTTATTGTTTAAAAAATTAAGCAAGTTGGAACTGTGTAGAATCAATCAATTGATTGGTACCTTGTCTATACGAGGCGATTAAGAATTGTGGTTTACTGAATTCAGTTGCCTTCATAGTTACACTTTCAGGACTTTCTCTGAAAACAAAATTGCTCGGTGGTTTCTGGACAGGCTCCATTGTCCTCTAAGTCGATGAGAGATTATATAGAAATCCAATAATCTGGTTGACCTCTATAATTAAGTGGTGGTAGTATCATGTGAGGAACAGCAAAGCTAGTAAGGTGTGACGTGAGTCACTCTGCTGGCGATCGATCTGTCGCTGCGCCTGAAAATGGGACTTCATTCATTTTTGAATGCTAATTGGGGCGCCATCTTTGTAAAGGTACAAGTAGGGCCATGAAAATCAGTGATAGTGCCTTATTGAGATCACAAACCGAAGGGGGTTGGAACAGTGTATATAAGGTGTAGAGCTCCTGTAGTTTTCAGATTTTGTCATAATCGCAAATAACGACCTATACTGTATTAACAAATATAATATGATTATGATTACAATTCAAAGGAAAAATTCAAATATGGTTAGAAGTTCCAGTTTCAGGGGTACTTCAGCTATTTTGGCGGCACCACTGTATTAGGCCAACATAAGCTGCTTTCAGAAGAATCACACTTTATCTGAGATTATCTAGAAACCCAATAATTGGGCTGGCTGACGACTATAATTAAGTGATCTGGAGTAGTATCATGTGAGAAACAGCAAAGCTAGCAAGGTGCGATGTAATTCACTCTGCTGGCCATCGATCTGTTGCTGGGCCTGAAAATGGCACTTCTTTCATTTCTCAATGCTAATTGGCGCGCCATCTTTCAAAGGTGCGAGTAGGGTCATGAATCAGCGATAGTGCCTTATTGGAATCTCAAACCGAAGGGAGTTGGAACAGTGTATAGAAGGTGCAGAGCTCCTTTAGTTTCAGATCTTTTTCATAGTCGCAAACAGCAAGGTATATATGGCATTAACAAATCTAACAGATCATTATAAGTTTTCTAGTTCCAGTGTTACTTCGTCTATTTGGCAGCACTACTGTATAGGATAAGCTTCTATACTTAGGAGCAGCTTGACTCGAAACAAATATATATGGTAAGCTTTCGGCATTTTGAACTGAAAAGGGGTCAAAGAATTGAGATTTTTTGGACAGTTCTTACACTGTCTCAGCACTGAAGACTCAGCAACATTTTCTGATACTAGTCCTAATGTATCTTCATGTTGAATTCTGCAGCTATGTTCAGTGGTGCTCATGTCCGGGCTCATCATAATCCTGAGCAGCGCGGCCAAGATCACTCACCAGGCGCAGGCCCTCAGGGGCCAGACCACCTGCTGCACCATCGAGCTGGTCCCGGATGACGAGATAGATCCGGGATCCGAGCTATGAGTAGCGATTAACTGGCCTGTTAACCGATTAATCGGGTGAATTCTTGAACAGTGTAAATCACCGCAGTGATAAGAAAATCCTGCAGATATTTGATTCGACATCATAATGAGAATTAAAGTTAATATTTATGTTGACAGAGGGTGACGTTAAAATTAGACATACTTTGTAAAGAAAAAAAATACATGCTTAATGGATAAAAAATATATTGAAAGTCAATGCTTTGCATGTGTGGGGTACATCTAGATGTGCCTTAGTACTGCACATCTAAATGACTTAATCAAACACAAAAAGGAAAAGAAAAAGAGAATCCCGGTATGAATCACCAGCTAAAGTCAATGACCTAGGACTTAGATGTTCAATATCATGGCACATCTAGATGTGCTTTAGCAAAACTATAAAAGATTTCTCAACAAAATAACCATAAAAAATCAAATTTGGAATATGAAAAAGTAAGTCACAGATTACTCTTGCTCCCCCACAAATGTTCTTGGGTAACAGGCCCCCGAGCCACAAGGCCCAGCAAGATCCGTGACTAACTTTTGCTCCCTCACAAATGAGCTTGGGTGACAGGCTAACGCGACAAAGCCCAGCGATGGAGGTTCAAAAGCTGTGCTTTTATTCTGGCGTATGTCACCTAAATAAGCCGAGGTGGGACTAAAACTGTGTCTGCTAACAAATTCAAGGTACCAACGGCCAGACACACGGCCGCCGGAGATGCCACCCACGCGCCGCCGGCCGCGGAGGCGCAGTCTCTGGTGGAGTCGTTCTGCGCCGTCACCTCGGCGACCCCCGACGAGGCGGCCTTCTTCCTCGAGGGCCACAACTGGGCCCTCGAGGCCGCCGTTCGCTCCTTCTACGACAACACGGAAGTTGACGCCGATGGCCCCGATCCGGCACCCCAGCCCCCGCCAGCCGGTTCGCCTCCGTTCTCCTTACCACGCGCCACGATCCGACACCATCGACGACCTCCTCCATACCGGCAAGCTCGCGGTAAGCCTCGATTGCCTGATTTCTCCACTCTCTTAGGATCGTTTCTTAATGTGATGTTTGTGTTCAGTTAGGCAAAATTGGGGATCGCAATCACTTGACATTGTCTTATCTCATTTCAATAGACCGGATTAACTGATCTGTTCGAGGGGATTAAGAATTGGGTCAAATTGCTGAATTTTACTGGATTGTGTTGCATTCGTAGTTACACTTTCAGGACTAAGAGAAAAAAACACATGCTCGGTGGTTTCTGGACAGTCTGCATAGATGAGATTATATAGAAATCTAATAATTGGGCTGGCTGACGTCTATAATTAAGTGATCTGGAGCAGTATCATTTAAGAGAAACAGCAAAGCTAGCAAGGCGTGAGGTGATTCGCTCTGCTGGCCATCGATCTGTCACTGGCCCTGAAAATGGGTCTTCTTTCATTTCTGAATGCTAATTGGCGTGCCATCTTTGTGAAAAGATACAAGTAGGGACATGAATCAATGATATTGCCTTATTGGAAATTTGAAATCACAAACTGAAGGGGGTTGGAACAGTGTATATAAGGTGTAGAGCTCCTGTACCTTTCAGATCTTGTCATAATCGCAAACAGCGACCTATACTGTGTTAACAAATCTAATACTCCCTCTATCCCATAATATAAGAACGTTTTTCTGTTTAGCTTGAAAAACATTCTTATATTATGGGACGGAGGGAGTAGATGTCAATGAAAATGGAACTGGGGGTGAGCCCCTGTTGATCGAAAAAACAAATCTAACAGATCATTATAAGTTCTAGTTTCAGTGTTACTTCAGCTATTTGGCAGCACTACTGTATTTATGCTAGGACAAGCTACTACTTACGAGCAGCTTAACTCAAAACAAATGTATGCAGTAAACTTTCGGCATTTCAAACTGAAAAGGG
This sequence comes from Secale cereale, assembly GCA_902687465.1. Taxonomy (NCBI): domain Eukaryota; kingdom Viridiplantae; phylum Streptophyta; class Magnoliopsida; order Poales; family Poaceae; genus Secale; species Secale cereale. The sequence goes on along the minus strand of LR738715.1, from coordinate 715,099,109 downwards.
GCCAAATAATTAAGAGTTTTTGGACAGTTGTTACATTGTGTCAGCCATGCAGCCTCAACAATATTTTCAGATACTGATCCTAATGTATCTTCATGTTGAATTCCGTAGCTATGTTCAGTTGTGCTCATGTCCGGGCTCATCATAATCCTGAGCAGCGCCGCTAAGATCACTCACCAGGCGCGGGCCCTCACTGGCCAGACCACCAAGTGGCAGCCTCCAAATCTAGTGGTGCTGGTGGCATGAGATCTAGAGGTGCAGGACGGCGCCCGATCCGCCCCGCTTCGTAGGCAAAATAGGTTTCGGTTAGTTATAAATACCCCTCTCAGATTTAGTTCAATTTGAACTAATCCTCTATTTATGCAGGACTATGCGGGACGCCCGCTTGCATCCCTTATTGAGATCAATCTATCTCCTCCTGCTCTGCTCTGTTAAGAGTATGGATTTCACTGGCATTATCAGATTCAACGATCAATGGCATATCCGCCCATTCGTTTAATAGTTAGATCCCCATCACACATGCCAAACAGTCAGCTTCCTCTGAATCACGACACTGACCACTTGGTATTGTCGCTGGAGTAATACTTTCCCTCTGCAATTACGCACTACCACACCAAATGCAGCCTCATGTGTGGATGGATTAAAGCTTGCATCACTGGTTAACTTTGCCCATCCCTCCGGTGGAGGGCACCAGGCAATCCGTTGGGTCTCCCTAGCCTTCTTCTCCACTGGAACCACAAATTCAGGACATAGTGCTTTCCCTTTGATATCCAGTTATCCACGCATGTATTCTCCTTTATGTTCCACACATAGATACCCAGAGATTGATCCAAAAATATTTGAAAAGGATCTAGACGTGGTCCATAGCCCTTTTTTTCGGGAAAACGCAAAAGCTTTGCGTTTCATTATATTGAAAAGGAAGAGTGTTTTAAGTTACAGCCCGCTTAGGAGGCGAGTTACAGTCTGGGGACATGAGCTAGTGCACATCCCAGGTCGAGGGTAAGACTACTCGCAGTCCAGCAGCTCCTGCCGCAGCCCAGAGTTTAGCCTCCGCTTTGATGCCGTGAAGTAGCATTTGAGTGGATGAGCGCGCGCCGTTGAAAATGCAATCGTTGCGGTGCTTCCAGATCATCCAGGACGTGAGAAGTGTCGTGGTCGCCAGCCCTTTACGCATCGCCTTGGGCGTGGCTTGTCGGGCATCATGCCACCAGTCGAAGAGGGTAGCCTCATTGTCCGGGGGTCTGCATGTCATGCGCATCCAGGAGAGGATCTCGAACCAGATGTGTCGCGAGAAAGGGCATCCAAGAAGAAGATGGCGCAATGTTTCAGGCTCCTGGCAGCAGAGGGGGCAACTGTTGTGGTGCGGCAGTCCATGCCGGGCGAGACGATCCGCCGTCCAACATCGATCCAGGCTGACGAGCCAGAGGAAAAATCTCACTCTTGGGGGTGCCCAGCTCTTCCATGTGAGCTTCCAGTTGCTGCATGTCATCGAGCCGTGGAATGAAGCAAGGTAAGCAGATTTGGCTGTGTAGATGCCCGATGTGGTCCACTTCCAGACGAGCTGGTCTGGTGCGTCTGAGAGCGTCAAGTGCTCGATCAGGCGCCAGAGTAGGATATACTGGCCGATCTCGTGAATGCCAACAGCTCCATGGATGTCCCGCGCCCAAAGGTGTCCTGGCAGGCCGTCGGCCACCGTTGTAGTTTTCCTTCTTCTTTTAGGGATGCATGAGTGTAGAAGTGGCGCAATTTCACGGACAGAGCGTCCTCCAATCCATCTATCCTCCCAGAACATTGTGGTCTGGCCGTTGCCAAGGACGGTGTATGTGCTGGCAGAAAAGAAGGCGCGCTCTTCAGCGGAGAACTGGAGGTCCAAGCCACTCCAGGCACGACGATCGTCGGTGCGGCTGAACCATAGCCATCGAACACGAAGCGATAGGCCCGTACGCTCCAAGTCGTGGACTCCTAGCCCGCCCAAGGACAGTGGGCGGGCGACACGGCGCCAGTTGACATGGCAGTGTCCTCCGTTAGCTTCGGCGCGGCCAGCCCAGAGGAAGCCGCGTTGGATTTTTTCGATTAGCTTGAGGGTCTTCTTAGGAGGGGCAAGCACAAGCAGTTGGTGGAGTGGAATCGCGCCTAGGACCGATTTCACTAGGGCAAGGCGGCCGGCTCGGTTCATCAGCCACGCCTTCCACGAGGGAAGGCTCATAGCAATTCTGTCGACAAGGGGCAGCAGCTGGGCGGCAGTAGGTCGCCGGATGGTGAGGGGGATGCCCAGGTAGGTAATGGGTAGCTCGACGATTGGGCAGCCCAGGAGCTGGACGGCGGGAGCAGCCTCGTCAGCCTCGCATCGGATCAGTGTGCCAGCACTCTTGGCGTAGTTAACATGCAGTCCGGAGGCCCGGCCGAACAGGTGCAGGATGGCCTTGATAGCTTGGATGTCCTCGGAATTGGGATGGCAGAATAGGACAACGTCATCCGCATACAGCGAGATTGTCGGGATGGATCTTGTAGGATGCAATCTGTGCAGGACTCCCATGTCTGCAGCTCGCTTGAAGAGGCGCCCAAGAGTGTCCACGGCGAGGACGAACAGCTGGGGTGAGACAGGGTCACCTTGGCGCAGGCCCTGTCGGTGCCAGATTGGCGGGCCAGGGCTTCCGTTGAGCAGCACCTTCGTGCTAGCGGAAGACAGCAAGATCGCGAGCCACTCCAAGAATCGGTCTCCGAAGCCATACTGTCGCAGCACCTCGAAGAGGAATGGCCATGAGAGCGAGTCGAAGGCGCGAGCCAGGTCAAGCTTGAGGAGGATGCGCGGCGCGCCGAGCTGGTGCAGTAATCGTGCGGACTGCCGAACAAGGATGAAGTTGTCGTGGAGACTGCGGCCAGAGATGAAGGCATTCTGGTTGTTGCTGACGAGCGAGTCCAGCTTTGGGGCGAGGCGGAGCGACAACACCTTGGCGAAGATCTTGGCCGCCAAGTGAATAAGGCTGATCGGCCTATAATCTCGCAGCCCGCTTGCATCGGCGTGTTTTGGAAGCAGCGATATGAAGGCTTCATTGAGGCGCGAGAAGCCGCGGCCGCGTAGGTCGTAGAGTTGCTGGAAGACGGCGACGAAGTCATTTTTGACGACGGGCCAGCAGGCGCGGAGGAACTCCGCGGTGAAGCCGTCCGGCCCCGGGGCCTTGCGCGCAGGCAGCCGCTTGACGGCATTCCAGATTTCCTCGTCGGTGAAGAGCGCGTCGAGCTCAAGTAGGTCGTCGACGGGCTGGATGAGCTGCGCGAGGTTGAGCGTGCAGTCACGGTGGGTAGCGGTGCCCAGGAGGTCGTCGAAATGCGCAAAAGTGGCCGCGGCCATGTCGTCGTGGCCGGTAAGGACCTGTTCCTCCACGGCCACGCTGTGAATTTTGTTCTTTTGGCGACGATAGGAGCACTGGCGATGGAAGAAGGAGGTGTTTGCATCCCCGTCCCGGAGAGAGGCAACACGCGCTCGTTGACGTGCAATGGTGCGCTCAAGCGATGCCAACCCCATGTATGATGCTTTTATTTGACGACGGAGCCAATCCTCATGCGCGGAGAGAGGCCGGCTCTCCTGCGCGGCGTCGAAGCGGAGCAGCAGCTCGCGGGAGAGGGCCATCTTATGGCGCACGTTGCCAACATTACGGGCGCTCCAGCTAGTCAGCTTGCGTGCCGTGGCTTGCAAGCGTAGCCTGAGGCGCTCAAATGGGTCAGCAGAGCCTGTAGAGTGCCAAGCCGCAGCTACCAACTCCTGGAATCCTGGCAGCCGAACCCAGAAGTCCTCGAAGTGGAAACGGCGGCGACCAGGCGGTGCTGGGGAGCAGTCCAGGAGGAGGGGGCTGTGATCCGATACTACGGAGGCAAGGCATCGTAGGTGGCACTCGCTGTGCCGCTCCTCCCAATCCACCGTGCACAATACTCTATCCAGGCGCACCAACGTTGGGGATGATCTTTCGTTGGACCATGTGTATCGGCGGCCACTGAGGTACACCTCCTTGAGCGCCAAGTTGTTGATGAGACGCCGAAACCGGCCCATCATGCGCCTGTCGACGTTCCCATTGTTCTTGTCCTCGTCCCGGTAAATGAGGTTGAAGTCACCACATAATAGCCACGCGCCCGGGCAAGCAACGCGTAGGTCGCGAAGCTCCTGGAGGAAGGTGATCTTATCGGCGTCAGATTGGGGTCCATAGACCACCGTGATCCACCAAGGCTCGTGGTGGCTCGAGGGGGTAGCCACCTTGGCTGACAGCGTGTTGGCGGTGAGCATGGGATTGGTGATTGTCACTTCCCTGCTTTTCCATGCCAACAAAATGCCTCCACGAGTTCCGATCGCCGGCAAGTATACGTACTCATCAAACTCAGAGCCGAGCGCCTCAAGGACAACCGACGAGCAAATCAAAGCCATTTTCGTTTCCTGGAGACAGACAATGGTGGCGCCACTAGACATGATCAGCGAGCGGACAGTGGTGCGTCTAGCACGTGCGTTGAGGCCTCGCACGTTCCATATCGCAATCTTGAGGTCGTGATCCATCAACCCGAGGTCGACGAGGGGCCGAGCACAAGGCTAGACCGCAATCGCGCCCCCGGTGGGCGTCACAGTGGCATGCACGGGTGCCGGGTCGACGGGGAGTTCGCGATCCACCAAAGCCGCGATGGCAGAGAGCACGACGAGTGGGATCGGTGTAGCGAACACGTCGTCGTAGGCCTTCATCTCCGTGGCGGAGATCTTCTGGTTGGTGCCGACGATCCCAAGGGTGCGTAGCACCTGGACTTGTGCCCGGCGCTCAGCCGTGGGCGGCGCAATGACGGGATTCACCGCCGCTGATGCTGATGCAGATGCAGAGCGACCACGTCGGGGGGTGAAGTTCAGCGGCTGCCGGCGAGCTCGTTTGCCAGGAGTGGGGAGAACCGAGCTGAGGTGCGCGGTGGCCGCTGTCAGGAACTCCCCCAGAGTCCAGTTGGCACCTCGTGGCCTGGAGCGGCGCAATGTGATGGGCGGAGAGGCGAATCGGTGTGCGCCATCACGCAAGGGAGATGCGGCGGGCAGGCAGCTTTCCGTCAAGTGCCGCTCCGCCTGGGCTTGCGTGGCCTCTGGGGCAGGCGCTGTGGGCGGCGCATGTTGGGCCTCCTGTGGGGCGACGGGCCTGCTGGGAACGTGGAGGTCGCGGCCCAGGGCGGGGAAGCGCCCGTGGTCCGGCCCAGAGGCAGTAGGTGCCGCGCCGTGCGTCGCCAAAGCAGCTGGAGCCGCGCCAAAGCCCGCGGGAGATTCGAACTGAGGCTGGGCCAGGGCTCCGACGCCACCACAGACGTCACTGTCGGGCTGCGGCGGGGCCAAGGCATCGACGCCACGACGATCGTCACTGTCGGGCTGCGACGGCAGGTCCGCAGGGCGGGCGCAGTCTGTCCCATCGGTGGATGTGGACAAAGTTTGTCCCGACAAGGGATCCACCTCGGGGGCCGTTCGCGCCAGGGGCAGCGTGTCGGGGGCGGGGGCCTCGCTTTGCCGTGTGGGGTCCGGATCCAGACGAGCCAGAGGGCCGGTCGGGGCAGGCGTCGCCAGGGCGTGGGCCTCCACATGCGTAGGGGACAGAGGCGGGTTAGGGGTAGCGGCGGGTCCATCTGCAGTCCCAGCGGGGCGGCGAAGCAGTCGTCGGTCACCAACTGGCTCATCCAAAGGTGGAACAGCCGCGGCGGGGCCCGCGGAGGGGCCACCCGAGGCAGGATCAAGCAGTCCGCTTTTCTGCCGCCAGACGCGCTTTCCTCCTTTGGTGTGACGACAACGTTGTCGGTGGGCCCCAGCACGCCCGGGCCAGGGTGACATCCTCGTAGCGCTGGTAGTTGGACGCTGGTTCGGTGGCGCCGTACGCCCGCGAGTGGCCGCCGAGCACCAGTCCGTGGCAACGGCCACCCCGTCCGCGCGGCGGGAGCCAGCGGCGGTGGACCAGGTGAGGGCGTCGAAGGCCTTGTCATGGGAGCGCCCGGCGGTTGGCGAAGCAGCATCATGCCGGCGGCGCTTGCGGCCACGACGGCGAGCGGGGCCACGCCGCGCGTTGCGGTCGGGGCGTCCATTGTCGTCCTCGGCGTCTCCGCGGTCGTCGGCGTCGTCAACACGAGGGTCCGGCAGTTGTGGCGACCGCTCAACGTCGGCGCGGACTAGCCGGATGGAGACCGGATAGGTCAGCGTGCGGACGGAGGGGGCCTCGGACTGGACGCGCGCCGGGACGAGCTCGACGATCTCGAGGACGGCTTGGCGGGGGATGGCAGACGGGTCGCGGGTGCGCGCAGATAACCTGAACGCGGCGAGGTCCGCCCGCGACCTCGTATCAGGGTGAAGACGCTCCACCCAGCAGCTCGAGCCGAGAAGATGCTCCGCCGTGGAGAGGTGCCACGCCTGGGCGGGAATGCCGCGGAGCTCGAGCTCGACGCGCTGCTCAAGCCAGTCGCATCCGGCGTGGGCGAGCTTGCTCCAAGGGCGGAGGGAGAGCGCGAAGTTGGGTCCGTCGATGAAGTGGTCGCCGCAGATCCTGTTCTTGATGGCTTTCGTGCTGCAGATGATGAGGAAGTCCTCGGGATGGTGGATGTGGATCGTGAAATCCCCAGGGCACAGGTCCAGCGTGGAGTACAGCGTATCCGCAACCTCGTCCGCGGTGACCACGGGCCTGGTGCCGGTGATGGACGCGACCATCCCGCGCCGTAGCACTTCCTCGGCCTCCTCAATCTCCACTGACCGTGACAGGAAGACACGGGCCGGGCTTGGAGGAGCGGCAGCTTGAGTCGCCGTTGGCGCTGCGCGAATGGCTGGAGGAGCGGGGGGCGGCGGAGTGGCGCGACGCCTCGGTTGGAGCGAGGCTTGCTGGAGCGCGCGGTCCCTGGCCCTACGCTCAGGCGTGCATTCCCGGGAGACATGGCCGGAGAGGAGACAACGCCGGCACCGGACCTTGTTCGTGCAGTCGCGGACGGGGTGGCCCGGGTCAAGACAGCGGAAGCAAAGGCCAGCTTCCTCCTCCGGCGTGGGGCTGCGGCGGGAGCGAGGCGCGGGCGGCTCAATGCGCTCGGCGCGGCGGCGCCGGCCCCTACCCCTCCCCCTTGGCCGCAGCCAGGCGCCGCCCTCGTCCGGTGCCTCCGTCTCCGTGCGCTCGACGCGGTGGACCTCCGAGCGGGGGCCGAGGCGGGAGGATGCGGGCGCGCGCTGGGCCGGGGCCTGGGCGGGTTGCAGCTGGAGGAGTGGCTGCGTAGGGGCGGAAACCACGTCGCGGTAGGAGCGCCGGCCGGAGGAGGAGGAGTCTGTGTCGGAGTCCCTCCAGCGCTCCTCGCGGTGGCGGTGGCGCGCGTTCCCGGCGTCGTTGCAGGAGGCCATGGCGCCGGAGGTGGGGGGCGGCTGGGGCACGTGGCTAGGAGGTGTATGGTCGCCGGCGGGGGCAGGACGGCGGTGGGAGGGCTCGGCTAGGCAGCGGGGCAGGGGGAGCGGAGCGGAGGGGGGCAGGGGGAGCGGAGCGGTGCCATGGAAGTTTCGTCATGTTTTGTGGTCCATAGCCCTTACTTCGCAGGAGGAGGAGCGGGCGCCCACGGTCTTTGGATGCAACTAATGGGTGATGGTCGCTTGTGATTTATTCAACCGATTTGGTTAGCGGCCTATTAGTAGGATTGGTGATGCATGAAGGCTCACTTATATCTATCTTTTTTCCCATTGCTCTTTGGGCGGTATATATGTGGCTTTTATATACTTCGTTTAACCTTGTGATACTTGGACCTTGTTTACAATAGAATAATTACTACTTGGTCGGTAAAGAAATATAAGAGCGTTTAATAGTGATCTGAACACTCTTATATTTCTTTACAGAGGGAGTAATAGGTTGGCTGAGGGCTTTCCCCTTCTTGAAAAGGTAGCCTTCGATCTTATTCATGGAGACGTCAGCTTTGCAGTCTCCCACTGCATCTTGCTCCCACCAGTGGAGCGCCGCGAGTAGGAGGAGCAGTCATGCACTGGCCACCGCTCACATGCGCCAGTGGCCTTCTCCTAGCCGGCATATCGCCACACCCCCCTGTGGTAAACCCTAGACTTATGCACAGGACCTACCCGCAGTCCTCTCCCATGCTTGCTCTGGCCAGCGGCGCCGTCGGAGAGGGAGGGGGCACGAGCCGAGTCATCACAAACAACTCTCAACAGAGGGGCTGGAGAGAAAAGATGAAGGGGAAACGAGAGCCGCTTAGCAGCCATTCTGGTTTATCGAATTTACCCAAAAAATTATCTTCACTATCTATATACTAGTACAATTTCCTTGGTACTGACTACTGAGTATACTATTGCTACACAAGTGTTTATATGTATACATGTGCAGATGAGATTGACCCGTTGGTCCATCCGTGCACTGTGTGATGGATCATCTTCTCTGGAAGTTGAGCACCTTGATGGAGAGGCCAAAGGCGACAGCGAAGAAGATGGCGAACCCGGCGGTGACAACGGCGACGACGCCCAGGAAGTCGTGGCGGAATCCGAAGAAGCTCTTGAGAAAGGCGTTGATGGGCTCGCCGGTGTCTTGGAGTGGCTCCGTGAGGTCGCCGAACTGTGAGGCCACCAGCCCGTAGAGCGTCCACGACACCGGGCACACCCACGAGTACCACCTCCACCACACCGGCATTGTCGGCTGTGAGATGACGAAGCCCGAGAAGAGGTTCCACACGCCATAGAAGAAGGAGGAGACGATGGAGGCGATGTTGTAGCTGGGGGTGAGCCCCACGGCGAGCATGCCGTAGTAGGTGAAGTAGAGCAGCGTGAAGTACATGAAGTAGAGGTACCAGCAGAACTTCTTGGCGTCCCACTGGAAGCCGATCATGGCATAGACGATCACACCGTACGCCAGAGACTGCACCAGCACATAGGGGAGCTCCACCACAACCTGCCCGAATGCGTACGGCAGCGCTGAGTACATCCCGGCTGCCCGCTCCCTGTAGAACACCGTCCGTTCCACGGCCACCACAGGCTGCACCGACGAGGAATAGGAGATCCCCATGAAGAGCACCGCAGCATACATGGACCCCATCGCATTGAACAGGTCCTGCGTCCTTGATGTCTTGCCCCCGAGCTGCCAGAATATGGTGCCGAACATGAGCGCCACCACGAGGGAGAAGAAGAAGCGGACGACCGTGTACTGAGGGTTCCTCCAGTAGGACAGGTGTTGTTTCCACAAGCACGCTGTGCACTGGGTGACGGAGCTTTGTGAGTACTGCGTTGGGAAGTAGAGATCCTTGGAGCCAGCAGGGGCCCTGCTGATGTCCTTGATCACGCTCTGGTTTCTCCTGCAAAATAAATAGTACATCATTGTTTGTCAGTCCATCATGCCTTCTGTTTCTTCTTTGGTAAACATGCAAAATTAATGACTACTTACTGGTAGAGGTCTGAGTTCTTGTAGACTTCCGCGAAACTGACACCTAGTATATCTTCTTGTGCCTGTGAGGTCACTTCCAGCATCCAAGTTGCCGGATTATACCCTGGTTTGATCTTGCTGACCCGTTCGATTCCCTGATAAAATTAATACCAGCAAACTGTTACTATCAATCAAAGCCAAAAAACTACCTAGGAAATTAAGGAGGAAATTATGAAAGATTGGATGAGAAGGACGGCAAAGTTACCTCAAAGTATTGGATGAGATCGCATGACTGGTGCCCTAGAGGACCCACATATATCTCCTCCCCTCCTCTCTTCATCAGGAACAGCTGCAGGACCAAAATAAAGTCAGGATGGCGATAATTTTGGAAGCATGCATGAAAAATGATTTTTCTAGTATAAACAATTACCTCATCGAAGGCTTCGAAAATGTCGATGCTAGGCTGGTGGATGGTGCAAACAACAGTCCTGCCTGTGTCGACGGTGTTCCTCACCGTCCTCATGACAATAGCCGCGGCCCTGGCATCAAGGCCAGAGGTAGGCTCATCCATGAATATTATGGAGGGGTTAGCAACGAGCTCGACCGCGATTGTCAGCCTCTTCCTTTGCTCTGTCGACAGGCCGTTCACTCCAGGTAGTCCAACAAGCGCATCCCTCAGTGTATTCAGTTCCACCAGCTCCATCACTTGCTCTATGAACATCTGTTAAAAATGATGAAATGGCATTGTTCAGATCAGAACAAGTGTAATGTATCCCTGATCTGAATGCCCCAGCTGAACAAGGACACACATATATATATACCTTTCTTGTTTCTGACTCAACATCGGAAGGCAGGCGGAGCCATGCAGAGTAGACCAGGGACTCGTACACCGTCACATTTGGCGAGTGGATGTCATTCTGCTCACAGTAACCAGAGATACGAGCGAAGGTCTCCTGCTTCTTCGGGTAGCCGGAGATTGAGATGTCACCTTCGATGTAGCCTCCAGTCTTCCTGCCAGCCAACACGTCCATCAGCGTGGTCTTGCCAGCGCCGCTGACCCCCATCAGTGCTGTCAGGACTCCTGGCTTGAAACTGCCACTCACTCCCTTCAGCAGAAGCAGCCTATCTTCATCAACACCTTGTGCTTTCATTTCCTGTTATGCAACAAAGATTTTGTAATCAAGTTAATTAGTACTTGTATACTTCACATGATATTCTTATTCATTGGAAACTGAAAGCTTTAGAATTTTGGCGTTACCGCAGGCATGTCAACAGAGTATCTCATGTTGTTGAAGGCAACAGCAAGCGGTGCAAAAGGGAGGACCATTCCCTTCCTACCACTGTCGCCTGGGGCGGCAGAATTTCTCCTTGACCTCGAGTTGTTGATGTTCCCTACAAGAGAAGTTTGGCCATTTAGATGACATGTTGCCATTTTCATGTCCAAATCCAATCATTACCGCAAGTGGCCTTACCTGCAGCTGCAGAGATAGAGCCATCAGGAGTTTCGCCGGTGATACTGGCATGCTTCTCCTTCAGTGCATCCTCAGAAAGAATTTGCTGAGACTTCCCCAACGCTGCATGTTATACAAGAAATGGTCTCAGATCAAGTGCTTGATCAAAATATGCATTGCCAAATTCCATTCCAGAAGCTTTGAATTACGTACGTTTAAGGTAGCTTAGAGCGAAGGTGAAGAGGATGTTGAACAGGACGACATATCCCAGGAGTGCCCCAACGCCAATCCAGTACCATTTTGCCTCAGTGAACATGCCCCTGGACTTGAGCACATCTATTCCTAAGATACTGTTGGAGCCCTGGAGAACCTGCAAAGTGGTTTTGACAGTCAGAACTACAGTACTATGTTATGTCAGCGACTGATACTGTTGTCACAGTGGAAACAATAGCTGCATACCCGTTGCCATTTTTGTCCAAGGAACTCGTTTACAGCAATGGCGCTCATGGCGTACTGAAGAGGCGACACCCAGTAGCCCCAGATCCACCATTTCTTTACATCATCTGTCATGAACAAGCAAATGAAACCAGTGTCACTAATCTTCTCTCTGAAATTTACATTTCAACGACCAAGTGAAACATGTGTTCCAGGGGCATTACGATGCGACAGGACGAATCCACTGAGCACAAGCATCACAAAAAGTGCAAAGGACGCCAGCGTATTTGCAACAACCATGGTCCTGCCCAATGCTGCGATAAACCTGAACATTGCTGCAGCCATCTGGTTGACAAGCAACAACAGCAAGTACTGCTTGAACAGCCTGCAAGAAAACAAGAAGATAATTAATATTGGTACCTACTTGTAGGATCATGAGTTGTCCTAATTCTTCTTCCTCCAGAACTAGGACAGTAACAAGTATGGTTTAACTGTTAGTCTGCCACAGTAAGATGATATTTGACGCCTACCTTCCAACATCTGGATCGAACCCAATGACATAGTAACCCAGGAATACTGTGATGGAGACCTCAACGCAAGATATCGGTATCTTGAGAATCCAAGTTGGTATGGCGTAAGCCCATGCAGGGAAGAAGAGGTAATCTCTTTGCTTGAAGAAGACCGGCAATTTTATGGTGGCCATAGCGAGCTCGGAGAAACCGTTGAACATGTGGGCAACTAGAGCAAAGAACAGAGCCCCCATGAAGACAATGCCGTCGTTAACCTTACCATGGTGCATGTTTGTGCGCAGGAACAGTGTCATCACGATTGTTGTCATCACCAGAAGCTGCAGAGGTAGTGCCATCAATCAATCAATCAATCTCTTATAAGTATGAAGATATGCCTGAACTGAAATGGGAGGCTTTACCTGGAAAGCCCGGAAACGGTAGACAAACATATTCCTTTTCATGAGCAACCACTCTCTCTCGACGCATGCGCGCAGCAGCTCCGTCTTGCTGGCACCGTACGTCTTGGTCGTCAGTGAAGCAGGGTGGCACTGGCTCCTGTCAAAAGGACGAGACAGCTCCGCAGATAATCTTTGGCCAACATGAAATGCCTGGAATGCACGAGCAAACTCCTTGACTGGGACGTATTGGTATCTCCGGTCATTCCTTGCCCAGTATTGTGGCTGATCTTTTCTTGATGTCACCTGTAAGTTAATTTCGCTGGTTTCAGTAACCAAGATTTGAAATGGCCAACATCACGAGGCTTGGAAATTAGTAAACTTTGACAAAGCATTTGAGCTGACTTACTTCTTGCAAAAAGTCGGCGACCCCCTTCCGGTCGGGACATTTGAAGCCCATAAGTTCGAAGAACTCAAGCACATGTTCACGTGGCCCTTGATACACAATGTGACCATCCGACAAGAGGATTATGTCATCAAACAAATTATATGTTTCTGGTGCAGGTTGCAGCAAGGAAATGACAGTGGTGCCACCGAGGATGTTGGTGATTAGTCCAAGTGATTTCACTATCTGGTATGTGGTAGAGCTATCCAGACCAGTGGAGATTTCATCCATGAACAGTGCTCTTTCCGCTCCAACCATCATCTCACCTTCAGAAAATTCCAAGTAACCAAGGGTCAGCAAATGCTCAGATCTCAGATTCTGCTATGACAACGAGATGAGATGTTCATGGAAATTTGTATAGTGTACAACAGGAGAAGTATATGTTGTAGTTCCAAATAAATCTTGGCTATAAGATGTTCAAGATATTTGATATTTTTGCTCTACGAAATTCTCCAGACTTATGCAGCCTGTCATCAGACTGTCTAGGCCTTTTGCAATACCAGACGTACCAGTTGTGACACGTTTGCGTTGCCCCCCTGAGATTCCTCTCAGCATATCATCTCCGACCATGGTGTCAGCGCAAATGTCAAGCCCTAAAATCTGCAGGGTTCAGCATAACAGTCAGAGCTTTGCACATTGAAGAACAAGATATTGTTGTTGGATTCAGTACCTTGAGGATGTAATCGGTGATGATATTTGTATCCTGACCGCCCACTGATATTGCCTTCATGTAGACATCAAGATCTGGGTCTGGTTTGATATTTGCAGCCTTCTCCCTTCTTGATAGCTCAGTAAGCATGTCTAGGACAAGTTCACCAGGTATTAGCACACAATTATGGAGTGAGAGAAGTAAATTGTCTCCCATAATGTGATTAATTTTGAGCTCACCGTATCTACTTCCAATCCCCTGGCATCTGGCTGAGAAGGCCAAGGTTTCCCGTACCGTCATCTCAGCGATGTGGAGGTCATGCTGGGATATGTAAGCTGCTGATCTTTGAGCCACAAACTCGTTCATTCCATGCCCATTGTATGTCACTTTTCCTGAAACCTGGTTTATTCGTATCGTATCACACAAGAGTAAGTTTCCTGGAACTTTACAACAAGATTGCTGTCACAGTCGAGTTGATTAATAAAATAAGTTAGCTGTTTAACCTTTAGATCAGAGTCTAGTTTCCCTGCCAAGGCAAGAAGCAGTGTAGTCTTCCCTGATCCTGGTGGCCCTAGTAGTAACGTCATCCTGAATTTTGCATGAACACCGGATATCAGACCATCAAGCACAACTGATATATATATATATATATATATATATATATATATATATATATATATATATATATATATATGTGTGTTGCTAAAGGACGGCACAAATACGGAAAATAGACGAGTACTGAAGAATGTTTAACAGCAAAGTACCTCTTTGGCTTGATAATTCCGTTGACATCATGCAGGATGTTGATGGGTATCTTCTTGTTGGGAATTATATGAAGAAGATTGGCTAATGACTGAAGGAGAAGGCGGGCACAAACAAAAAAAAGGTCAGGCTTGAAGAACATTTCTTAGAATTCATGATAGCATATAGTAGCTTCAGAGCCCTTGTCAGTACCTCTAGACAATTGAGAGTGGTGTTGATGAAGGTGGGCAAGCCTCTGTTCCCCACATGTGCGAGCGCCTCGATGTTGAGGTGCTCGTATCGCACCTGGATCGTCGGAAAGTCGATCCCAACTCTGAAACAAATGAGTAGAGGAGAAATTCACCATCTGCTGTTGACATCCTTCATGCTTAATTTCTAAATAACGCGTGATTGGGGCTTTGGATTGACAGGAGGAAACTATGAATGGTGAAAATGTTCAAATGTGTTGGCATATGTAGTATATTTTCATATGCATATTTGAAATGAAAAAATTCAAATATTTTGGAATGGAGGAAATAGAGAGATTGACGGCAATTAGGTGACAGGAGCAGAGAGATGGATGCAAAGCAGAGCAGAGCAAAGCAAACAGGTGAGAGGAGCCACCTGTCTATCCTCTGCTTGAGCCTGCGCAAGAAGTGCTCGTGGTCCTCCTCGGCGACGCGCACGAGGCGGTCGAGCAGGCGCGTCCTCTCCTGGAACCCGAGGCCGGCGACATCGATGAGCCCGAGCTCGACCCCGCTGCCGTCGTCCCCGACGACGAAGCCCTTGCGGACGCGGCTGTGCGTGGGCAGCCTCTCAAGCGCCGCCCACATGAGCGCCTCCTCATCGTCCTCGGAGCCCGCCCCGGCCGCGGACGACGCCCTGGAGAAGACGTCTGCGCCCCGCTCCCGGTACGAATGGCGAGAGCCCATGCGCAGGCTCGCCACCCCCCATGCTGCCTCCGCCGTGTCCATGGCCGGCCGGCAGCCTCCCTCCTCCCAGAAAGAAGGACGGATCAAGGTTGGTTCAGGGCAATGCGCTGCCTCTTGACCGTTGAGTCAAGTGTCCAGTAGCACGCTGTGTGCCAGCTTTCTTGGCTTGCTCAAAGAGGGAGTTGCCGGCACGTAGATATAGGGGTTACTGGTTGGTCGTTACTGGGTGGGGTGGGGTGGGTTGGTGGAGGGAGGGAGGGAGCAGGCGGGGGTTTGAACGGCGGCAGCCAGGGTCAGAGGTGAGGAGGGAGCAGGTGGACCGGCGAGGAAAAACGGCGAGCAGCGCGTGCGTCCATGCGTGCATGGCCTACTCGCCGGGGCGGGGGGAGAAGGGGTAGGCGGGCGGGGAGCTTCCGAGCGCAATTGAATATGAACGGAGTGTGGAACACACTTTTGCCGTGTGGGAGCGGGATCTAGTCATCTGACGGCATTTGTTTACTCGCTGCCAACCCTTGTTTTCAGGTGGTAGCAGGAGCGAACACGGAGGAGACTGAGTATATTCTTTCTTTGTAAAAACAGAGGACCCGGGCGACCGAATCACGAGTTTCTCTCGCTAAGCAACAACCAGCATCATCCCATCCATCATCAGCGCATGCAGCACAGCACACCAACCAGCATCAGCCCAGTTCTTTTCAGCTTTTGATTCTCCAGAATCTGATTCTGGAAAACTTCCCACAAAATCAACTTCCCACAGAATCAGCCATCGAGTTCTTTTTGAGATTGTAGTCTGAGATTGTGGGATGAGTTGTGTGCCAAAATGTCTTTAATGTCCCTCAACTGAAACCATTGACAACAACATTTGCAGTAGCACCATTCGTCCATTTATCAATCAGGTAACTAGCAAATCATCTAGCTACATAGGCCATTGACATACAGCCATCGATTCAACACAGAGGACTTCAGAGGAGGGAGATGAGAGGAAGAGGAGTTCAGTAGAGAGAGAGGATGGACGAGGCGGCCTCCGGCGAGCTCGTGCGAGGGCAGAGCGAGCTCCGGCGAGGCTGGGTCGGAGCAGCTTGGCGAGATTGGGCGAGGGCAAGGGCTGACATGCTCGGCCGTGCTCGAGCCAGGGGAGGGCCAGCTCCTACAAGGGCATGACCCGATGTCCTCCGGCGAGTGGAGGACGAGCTCCGGCGAGGCGGGCCTTGGATTGGCAGACTTGAGCCGGCGGATGGTGGGGCCGGCATCTAGTGCCGCGGCGGCGGGATTGGAACGTGAGCGAGCGGAGGGAGAGAACGAGAGGAACAGGTCGAGACCAAAGGGTCTGTTCGTGTTGCTCGGTGGCATTCTCCATGTAATTACCGGTTGGAATAGGGGCATTGGCTTATAACGAAGCGTTTTCATTTGCGGGAGCTCGTAGAATCGCCAGAAGCGTGGCTGGGAGGTGCTTTTGGATTGCACTACTGATTGTGACGATTCTCAGACGATTTTGGAGAAGCAAATCGAGTTCTTTTCAGCTTATTGATTCTCCAGGCTTGATTGTTGAGAATCACCTCAAAAGAACTGGGCCAAGTCGTGTTGAAAAATGTGCCAAAAAAGATCCAGCTTGACCCAGTTGCGCCACCGGAAAAAAAAATATTTCGTGAGGACCGGGTGCAAGCCCCGTCCCGTGCGTACCCGGCGTGATCTGCCGCCGCCTGTCCTTGCTCATGCATCCGACGGACGCACACTCTGGCTTCCTTCCTATTAGGAGACGGAGATGTGCTCCAGAGCAGGAGGCACTGGAGCCGTCGGATGAGGGCGAGGCGGATCCGGCGCCGGAGCAACCCGGACGCGCTGGCGGAGTTCAAGGCCGCCCAAGTGGTGGAGTCGGCGAAGCAGCAGACCATTCTCGTGTCAATCCAGTCGGAGGTCGAGGTCGAAGCCAATCACAGCTACATCTACGAGGCGAACATAGTGTGTGAGGAGCTCTTCGCAGACCGGAGTTCCGCCCCGCTGCCAGTGACCACAAGGCCAATGGTTCCCGCAGGACATCGTCGACATATTCGATGATGAGTGTTAGACAAAAAATGATTCCTCTGCTTTATATTAGAAAGCAATCACCGAGCACAACAAGTTCAGGTTCAAGTTCGAAACAGCAGAGTGAAGAAAGAGTACACAGTGGCTACAAATGGGGGCTCTTCTCTTGCGGCTAAGGATGTCGAGGACATAGCGGCCATTGTAGCGTCATGTTTCCATTATTTCAACTAGGTCCTCGACCTTTTCGACATCACCATGAGTGACACTCCGAAGCCGCCAAGAAGAAGGCTGCCGCAAAGAGAATCTCAGCTCAATGGTTAGGCATGCGGTTGTGCAGCCTAACCATCTTGGTTCAATTCCTAGAATTGATAGGTGATGCATAGGGGTTTTCCTTTATTTATTTAGGATCAAACTTGGTGTGTGATAGAACCACTCGTCAAGTAAAAAATCTTGGTACTTATTAAAAAAGTTCTTTGAGGCCAACTAAAAAGGTTGTGTGCATCCCTAGTTCATGCAAAGGCTGAGAAGTGAAATTCTGTTCTAATTTTTCAGACACGGGGATATCTAAACCTCGTCAATACCTGGAGGGCATCCCCACAAAAAACACATCTCATCTCGCCCCCGTGTAGCTCCAGCGAGCCGCACCGGGTGCTAAATCCGCTCGCTTAGGGCCTCCTTTGGCTCCTCCCCTCCCTTCGTCGTTGCTGGAAGGCGTCGACGGGCAAAGAGGTGGTGGATCTGGTGGTCTAATGGCTTGGCGGTGGGCTGCAGTGAAGCCTCTCGGGAGGGCAGGCGGAGGCGGTGCATTGGGAGCAAGCGGATGCGGCAGCGCGCAACAGCAGCTCACCAGATGGATGCATCCTAGACGCGACTGCCGGGGGACGCAATGTTCGTCCCCAACGACGGCGTTGTGTGCTGCAGTGTAGCCTTGGTCGGTTGCTCGCCTTGCCCTCCCTCCATGTCTACGGACCCCGGCAACAGTTGATCCACATGTGTCGATGCAGCGCGGGGGAAGCCGAGATGCCTACCCTAGCCCATGCCAACGATGGTCGATCTGATCTGGCACTTGGCCTAAACTAGCAATTGTTGGAAATATACCCTAGAGGCAATAATAAAAGTATTATTATTATATTTCCTTGTTCATGATAATTGTCTGTTATTCATGCTTGAATTGTATTGTACGGAAACAGCGATACATATGTGAATATATAGACCACAACGAGTCCCTGGTAAGCCTCTAGTTACTAGCTCGTTGATCAACAGATGGTCACGGTTTCCTGACCATGGACATAGGATGTCAGTGATAACGGGATCACATCATTAGGAGAATGATGTGATGGATAAGACCCAATCCTGAGCCTAGCACGAGATCGTATAGTTCGTAATGTCTAAGCTTTTCCGGTGTCAAGTATTTATT
Organism: Secale cereale; assembly: GCA_902687465.1. Lineage (NCBI taxonomy): Eukaryota > Viridiplantae > Streptophyta > Magnoliopsida > Poales > Poaceae > Secale > Secale cereale. The sequence continues at coordinate 715,080,742 of LR738715.1, read as the reverse complement.
CCTTAGACCATGAGGTTGTGCAACTCCCGGATGTCGTAGGAATACTTTGGGTGTGCCAAACGTCACAACGTAACTGGGTGGCTATAAAGGTACGCAACGGGTATCTCCGAAAGTGTCTGTTGAGTTGGTACGAACCAAGACTGGGATATTGTCACTCCGTATGACGGAGAGGTACCTCTGGGCCCACTCGGTAAGACATCATCATAATGAGCTCAAAGTGACTAAGGAGTTAGTCACGGGATGATGGATTGCGGAACGAGTAAAGAGACTTGCCATGACGAGATTGAACAAGGTATCGGGTATACCGACGATCGAATCTCGGGCAAGTACCGTACCGATGGACAAAGGGAATAACATACGGGATTGAGTGAATCCTTGACACAGTGGTTCATCCGATGAAGATCATCGAGGAACACGTGGGAACCAACATGGGTATCCAGATCCCGCTGTTGGTTATTGACCGGAGAGTCGTCTCGGTCATGTCTACGTGTCTCCCGAACCCGTAGGGTCTACACACTTAAGGTTCGGTGACGCTAGGGTTGTAGAGATACATGCACATGGAAACCCGAATGTTGTTCGGAGTCCCGGATGAGATCCCGGACGTCACGAGGAGTTCCGGAATGGTCCGGAGGTAAAGAATGATATATAAGAAGTCCAGTTTCGGCCATCGGGTGAACTCCGGGGGTCATCGGGAGTGTCCCGGGACCATCAGAGGGGTCCCTGTGGTCCACCGGGTGGGGCCACCCATCCCGGTGGGTCCCCTAGGCTGCAAGGGGAAGGGGGCCAGCCCCTGGTGGGCTGGCGCACCCATATGGGCCCCCCTCCATGCGCCTAGGGTTGAAACCCTAGGGGGAGGGGGCGCCCCCTATGCCTTGGGGGGCAAGTTTCCCCCCTTGGCCGCTGCCCGCCCTGGAGATCTGATCTCCCAGGGCCGGCGCCCCCCTGGCCCCTATATATAGTTGGGGGGGGGAGAGGGCAGCCGCACCCCAAGCCTCTGGCGCCTCTCCCCCCTCCCGTCACACTTCCTACTCCTTACGCAGGGCGCCGGCGAAGCCCTGCAGGATTTCCTGTTGCATCCACCACCACGCCGTCGTGCTGCTGGATCTCCGACAACCTCTCCTCCGCCCTTGCTGGATCAAGAAGGAGGAGACGTCGCTGTACCGTACGTGTGTTGAACGCGGAGGTGCCGTCCGTTCGGCGCTGGGATCATCGGTGACGAGGAACGCGAAGAGTACGACTACTTCATCCACGTTCTTTCGAACGCTTCCGCACGCGATCTACAAAAGGGTATGTAGATGCACTCCATTATGCTCGTTGCTAGATGACTCCTTAGATTGATCTTGATGAAGCGTAGGAATTTTTTTTTGAATTCTGCTACGTTCCCCAACAGTGGCATCTGAGCTAGGTCTTTGCGTAGCATCTTGCACGAGTAGAACACAAACAAGTTGTGGGCGTTGAGTTTGCTCAATTTTCTTGCCGTCACTAGTCCAGTCTTGATTCGGCGGCATTGTGGGATGAAGCGGCCCGAACCGACCTTACACGTACGCTTACGTGAGACTGGTTCCACCGACAGACATGCACTAGATGCATAAGGTGGCTGGCGGGTGTCTGTCTCTCCCACTTTAGTCGGATCGGATTCGATGAACATGGTCCTTATGAAGGGTAAATAGAAATTGACAAATCACGTTGTGGTTTTGGCGTAGGTAAGAAACGTTCTTGCTAGAAAACCTATAGAAGCCACGTAAAAACTTGCAACAACAATTAGAGGTCGTCTAACTTGTTCTTGCAGCATGTGCTCTGTGATGTGGTATGGCCAAGAAGATGTGATGAATGATATATGTGATGTATGAGATTGATCATGTTCTTGTAATAGGAAATCACGACTTGCATGTCGATGATAACGACAACCGGCAGGAGCCATAGGAGTTGTCTTAATTATTGTATGACCTGCGTGTCACTGAATATCGCCATGTAATTACTTTACTTTATTGCTAAAAGTTAGCCATAGTAGTAGAAGTAATAGTTGGCGTGACGACTTCATGAAGACACGATGATGGAGATCATGATGATGGAGATCATGATGTCGAGCCGGTGACAAAGATGATCATGGTGCCCCGAAGATGGAGATCGAAGGAGCAAGATGATATTGGCCATATCATGTCACTTTATTTGATTGCATGTGATGTTTATCATGTTTATGCATCTTGTTTACTTAGAACGACGGTAGTAAATAAGATGACCTCTCACTAAAATTTCAAGAATTGTGTTCCCCCTAACTGTGCACCGTTGCTAAGGATCGTTGTTCCGAAGCACCACGTGATGATCGGGTGTGATAGGCTCTAACGTTCGCATACAACGGGTGTAAGCCAGATTTACACACGCAATACACTTAGGGTCCACTTGACGAGCCTAGCATGTACAGACATGGCCTTGGAACACAGAAGACCGAAAGGTCGAACATGAGTCGTATAGAAGATATGATCAACATGAAGATGTTCATCGTTGATGACTAGTCCGTCTCACGTGATGATCGGACACGGGCTAATCGATTCGGATCATGTATCACTTAGATGACTAGAGAGATGTCAATCTGAGTGGGAGTTCATTAAAATTTGATTAAGATGAACTTAATTATCATGAACTTAGTCTAAATTCTTTACAATATGTCTTGTAGATCAAATGGCCCACGCTCATGTCACCCTCAACTTCAACGCGTTCCTAGAGAAATCCAAGCTGAAAGATGATGGTAGCAACTATACGGACTGGGTCCGTAACCTGAGGATCATCCTCATAGCTGCCAAGAAAACTTATGTCCTAGAAGCACCGCTAGGTGACGCTCCCGCCTCGGCAAACCAAGATGTTATGAACACTTGGCAGTCGCGTTGTGATGATTACTCCCTGATTCAGTGCGGCATGCTCTACAGCTTAGAATCGGGGCTCCAAAAGCGTTTTGAGCACCACGGGGCATATGAGATGTTCCAAGAGCTGAAAATGGTTTTTCAGGCTCATGCTCGAGTTGAGAGATATGATGTCTCCAACGCATTCTACAGCTGTAAGATGGAGGAAAACAGTTCTGTCAGTGAGCACATTCTCAAGATTTCTGGGTTGCACAACCGCTTGTCTCAGTTGGGAATGAATCTCCCAGACGAAGCGGTCGTTGACAGAATCCTCCAGTCGCTCCCACCAAGCTACAAGAGCTTCGTGTTGAACTTCAATATGCAGGGGATGGAGAAGTCCATTCCCGAGGTATATTCAATGCTGAAATCAGCGGAGGTGGAGATCAAGAAAGAGCATCAAGTGTTAATGGTCAATAAAACCACTAAGTTCAAGAAAGGCAAGGGTAAGAAGAACTTCAAGAAGGACGGCAAGGGAGTTGCCGCACCCGGTAAACCAGTTGCCGGGAAGAAGCCAAAGTATGGACCCAAGCCTGAGACTGAGTGCTTTTATTGCAAGGGAACGGGTCACTGGAAGCGGAACTGCCTCAAGTACTTAGCGGACAAGAAGGGCGGCAACGTCAAAGCTATATGTGATATACATGTTATTGATGTGTACCTTACCAGCGCTCGTAGTAGCTCCTGGGTATTCGATACCGGTGCAGTTGCTCATATTTGTAACTCTAAGCAGGAGTTGCGGAATAAGCGGAGACTGGCGAAGGACGAGGTGACGATGCGCGTCGGGAATGGTTCCAAGGTCGATGTGATCGCCGTCGGCACGCTGCCTCTACATCTACCCTCGGGATTAGTTTTAAACCTAAATAATTGTTATTTAGTACCAGCTTTGAGCATGAACATTGTATCTGGATCTCGTCTTATGCGAGATGGCTACTCATTTAAATCTGAGAATAATGGTTGTTCTATTTATTTGAGAGATATGTTTTATGGTCATGCCCCGCTGGTCAATGGTTTATTTTTGATGAATCTCGATCGTGATGATACACATATTCATAGTGTGAATGCCAAAAGATGTAAAGTTGACAATGATAGTCCCACATACTTGTGGCATTGCCGCCTTGGTCATATTGGTGTCAAACGTATGAAGAAGCTTCATGCTGATGGACTTCTGGAGTCTCTTGATTATGAATCATTTGACACGTGCGAACCATGCCTCTTAGGCAAGATGACCAAGACTCCGTTCTCCGGAACAATGGAGCGAGCAACCAACTTATTGGAAATCATACATACCGATGTGTGCGGTCCAATGAGTGTTGATGCTCGCGGAGGCTATCGTTATGTTCTCACCCTCACAGATGACTTAAGTAGATATGGGTACATCTACTTAATGAAGCACAAGTGTGAGACCTTTGAAAAGTTCAAGGAATTTCAGAATGAGGTTGAGAATCAACGTGACAGAAAAATAAAGTTCTTGCGATCGGATCGTGGGGGTGAATATTTAAGTCATGAATTTGGCACGCACCTTAGGAACTGTGGAATTGTTTCACAATTGACACCGCCCGGAACACCTTAGCGTAACGGTGTGTCCGAACGTCGAAATCGTACTCTGTTGGACATGGTGCGATCTATGATGTCTCTCACCGACTTACCGCTATCTTTTTGGGGTTATGCTTTAGAGACTGCCGCATTCACTTTAAATAGGGCTCCGTCGAAATCCGTTGAGATGACACCGTATGAACTTTGGTTTGGCAAGAAACTGAAGCTGTCATTTCTGAAAGTTTGGGGTTGCGATGCTTATGTCAAGAAACTTCAACCTGAGAAGCTCGAACCCAAATCGGAAAAATGTGTCTTCATAGGATACCCAAAAGAAACGATTGGGTACACCTTCTACCACAGATCCGAAGGCAAAGTCTTTGTTGCCAAGAATGGATCCTTTCTGGAGAAAGAGTTTCTCTCGAAAGAAGTGAGTGGGAGGAAAGTAGAACTTGATGAGGTGATAGTCACCCCTCCCGAACCGGAAAGCAGCGCAGCGCAGGAAATTGTTCTTGAGGTGCCTGCACCGACAAGGGAGGAAGTTAATGATGATGATCATGAAGAAACAGATCAAGTTACTACTGAACTTCGAAGGTCCACAAGGGCACGTTCCGCACCAGAGTGGTACGGCAACCCTGTCATGGAAATCATGTTGTTAGACAACGGTGAACCTTCGAACTATGAAGAAGCGATGGCGGGCCCGGATTCCAATAAATTGCTTGGAGCCATGAAATCCGAGATAGAATCCATGTATGAAAACAAAGTATGGACTTTGGTGGACTTGCCTGATGATAGGCACGCCATAGGAAATAAATGGATATTTAAGAAAAAGACAGACACGGATGCTAATGTGACCATCTATAAGGCTCGGCTTGTCGCTAAGGGTTATCGACAAGTTCAAGGGATTGACTACGACGAGACTTTCTCTCCCGTAGCGATGCTGAAGTCAGTCAGAATCATGTTAGCAATTGCCGCATTCTATGATTATGAGATATGGCAAATGGACGTCAAAATGGCATTTCTTAATGACTTCCTCAAGGAAGAGCTGTATATGATGCAGCCGGAAGGTTTTATCGATCCAGAGAATGCTAACAAGGTATGCAAGCTCCAGCACTCGATCTACGGACTGGTGCAAGCATCTCGGAGTTGGAATATTCGCTTTAATGATGTGATCAAAGCGTTTGGCTTTATACAGACTTGGGGAGAAGCCTGTATCTACAAGTGAGTGGGAGCTCTGTAGCATTTCTCATATTATATGTGGATGACATATTGATGATGGGAAATGATATAGAATTCTTGGAAAGTGTAAAGGCCTACTTGAAGGAAATATGCCCTAGAGGCAATAATAAAGTTGTTATTTATATTTCCTTATATCATGATAAATGTTTATTATTCATGCTAGAATTGTATTAACCGGAAACTTAGTACATGTGTGAATACATAGACAAAATAGTATGTCCCTAGTATGCCTCTACTAGACTAGCTCATTGATCAAAGATGGCTATGTTTCCTAGCCATAGACATGAGTTGTCATTTGATCAACGGGATCACATCATTAGGAGAATGATGTGATGGACTAGACCCATCCGTTAGCATAGCACTATGATCGTTTAGTTTTACTGCTATTGCTTTCTTCATGACTTATACATGTTCCTATGACTATGAGATTATGCAACTCCTGAATACTGTAGGAACACCTTGTGTGCTATCAAACGTCACAACGTAACTGGGTGATCATAAAGATGCTCTACAGGTGTCTCCAAAAGTATTTGTGGTGTTGGCATAGATCAAGATTAGGATTTGTCACTCCGAGTGTCGGAGAGGTATCTGTGGGCCCTCTCGGTAACACACATCATAATAAGCCTTGCAAGCAAAAGACTAATGAGTTAGTCACGAGATGATGTGTTACGGAACGAGTAAAGAGACTTGCCGGTAACGAGATTGAACTAGGTATAGAGATACCGACGATCGAATCTCGGGCAAGTAACATACCGATGACAAAAGGAACAACGTATGTTGTTATGCGGTTTGACCGATAAAGATCTTCGTAGAATATGTAGGAGCCAATATGAACATCCAGGTTCCGCTATTAGTTATTGACCGGAGATGAGTCTCGGTCATGTCTACATAGTTCTCGAACCCGTAGGGTCCGCACGCTTAACGTTTGATGACGATCGGTATTATGAGTTTATGAGTTTTGATGCACCGAAGGTAGTTCGGAGTCCCGGATGAGGTCACGGACATGACGAGGAGTCTCGGAATGTCCGAGACATAAAGATTGATATATTGGACGACTATATTCGGACACCGGAAGTGTTCCGGAAAAGTTTTGGATTTAACTGGATTGCCGGAGGGGGTTACCAGAACCCCCTACGAGGGGGGATGGTCCATAGTGGGCCTTGAGGAAAGAAGAGAGGCAGCCCATAGAGGCTGGCCGGCGCCCCACCAGGGGATCCTAGTTGGACTAGGATTGGGAGGCGCCACCTCACCCTCTCTTTCTTTTTCCCTCTCTTCCTTCTTGGTGGAATCCTACTAGGAATAGGATTGCAATCCTATTCCTAGTAGGATTGCCCTAGCCGCACCATAGGAGGCCGGCCGGCCCTCCCCTCTTGCTCCTTTATATACGGGGGCATGGGGGCACCCAAAGACACACAAGTTGAATTGTTCCAGCCGTGTGCGGTGCCCCCCTCCACAGAAACACACCTCGGTCATACCGTCGCAGTGCTTAGGCGAAGCCCTGCGCTGGTAAATACATCATATCCGTCACCACGCCGCCGTGCTGACGAAACTCTCCCATGAAGCTCAACTGGATCAAGAGCTCGTGGGACGTCATCAAGCTGAACGTGTGCTGAACGCGGAGGTGCCGTACGTTCGGTGCTTGATCGGTTGGATCGCGAAGAAGTTCGACTACATCAACCGCGTCACTTGACGCTTCCGCTTCCGGTCTACGAGGGTACGTACACACACTCTTCCCTCTCGTTTCTATGCATCTGGTAGATAGATCTTGCGTGATCGTAGGAAAATTTTAAAATACTACGTTCCCCAACAGTGGCATCAGAGCCAGGTCTATGCGTAGATGATATGCACGAGTAGAACACAATGAGTTGTGGGCGATACTAGTCATACTGATTACCAGCATGTCATACTTTGCTTCAGCGATATTGTGAGATGAAGCGGCCCGGACCGACATTACGCGTACGCTTACGCGAGACTGGTTTCACCGTTAAGAGCACTCGTTGCTTAAAGGTGACTGGCGGGTGTCTGTCTCTCTCACTTTAGCTGAATCAAGTGTGGCTACGCCCGATCCTTGTGAAGGTTAAAACATCACATACTTGACGAAACATCGTTGTGGTTTTGTATGCGTAGGTAAGAACGGTTCTTGCTAAGCCCGTAGCAGCCACGTAAAACTTGCAACAACAAAGTAGAGGACGTCTAACTTGTTTTTGCAGGGCATGTTGTGATGTGATATGGTCAAGACATGATGAGTTATACGGTTTTGTATGAGATGATCATGTTTTGTAATGTTATCGGCAACTGGCAGGAGCCATATGGTTGTCGCTTTATTGTATGAAATGCAATCGCCATGTAATTGCTTTACTTTATCACTAAGCGGTAGCGATAGTCGTAGAAGCAATAGTTGGCGAGACGACAACGATGCTACGATGGAGATCAAGGTGTCGCGCCGGTGACGAAGGTGATCATGACGGTGCTTTGGAGATGGAGATCAAAAGCACAGGATGATGATGGCCATATCATGTCACATATTTTGATTGCATGTGATGTTTATCTTATTATGCTTCTTATTTTGCTTAGAACGACGGTAGCATTATAAGATGATCCCTTACTAAATTTCAAGGTATAAGTGTTCTCCCTGAGTATGCACCGTTGCGAAAGTTCGTCGTGCCGAGACACCACGTGATGATCGGGTGTGATAAGCTCTACGTTCAAATACAACGGGTGTAAGCCAGTTTTGCACACGCAGAATACTCGGGTTAAACTTGACGAGCCTAGCATATGCAGATATGGCCTCGGAACACTGGAGACCGAAAGGTCGAGCGTGAATCATATAGTGGATATGATCAACATAAGATGTTCACCATTGAAACTACTCCATCTCACGTGATGATCGGACATGGTTTAGTTGATTTGGATCACGTGATCATTTAGATGACTAGAGGGATGTCTATCTAAGTGGGAGTTCTTATGTAATATGATTAAATTGAACTTTAATTTATCATGAACTTAGTCCTGGTAGTATTAGCATATCTATGTTGTAGATCAATAGCTCGCGATGTTGCTCCACGTTTATTTTTTATATGTTCCTAGAGAAAACTAAGTTGAAAGATGTTAGTAGCAATGATGCGGAATCGTTCCGTGATTTGAGGATTATCCTCATTGATGCACAGAAGAATTATGTCCTTGATGCACCGCTAGGTGACAGACCTATTGCAGGAGCAGATGTAGACGTTATGAACGTTTTGACAAAAGCTCGGTATGATGACTACTTGATAGTTTAGTGCACCATGCTTTACGGCTTAGAACCGGGACTTCAAAAACGTTTTGAACGTCACGGAGCATATAAGATGTTCCAAGAGTTGAAATTAGTATTTCATACTCATACCCGTGTCGAGAGGTATAGGACCTCTGACAGTACTTTGCCTACAAGATGGAGGAGAATAGCTCAACCAGTGAGCATGTGCTCAGATTGTCTGGGTACTACAATTACATGAATCAAGTGGGAGTTAATCTTCCAGATAAGATAGTAATTGACAAAGTTCTCTAGTCACTATCACCAAGTTAGTAGAACTTCGTGATAAACTATAATATGCAAGGGATGACGAAAGTAATTCCCGAGCTCTTCGCGATGCTGAAATCGGCGAAGATAGAAATCAAGAAAGAGCATCAAGTGTTGATGGTTAACAAGACCACTTGTTTCAAGTAAAGGGCAAAGGGATAGAAGGGGAACTTCAAGAAGAATGACAAGCTTGTCACTCCCATGAAGAAACCCAAAGCTAAACTCAAGCCTGAAACTAAGTGCTTCTACAGCAAAGGAAATGGTCACTGGAAGTGGAACTGCCCTAGATACTTGGCAGATAAGAAGGATGGCAAAGTGAACAAAGGTATATTTGATATACAGATTATTGATGTGTATTTTACTAGTGTTCATAGCAACCCCTCGGTATTTGATAGTGGTTTAGTTGCTAAAGAGTAGTAACTCGAAATGGGAGTTGCATAATGAACAGAAACTAGTTAAAGGATGAAGTGACGATGTGTATTGGAAGTAGTTCCAAGATTGATATGATCATCATCGCACACTCCCTATACTTTCGGGATTAGTGTTGAACCTAAATAAGTGTTATTTGGTGTTTGTGTTGAACATGAATATGATTTGATCATGTTTATTGCAATACGGTTATTCATGTAAGTTAGAGAATAATTGTTGTTCTGTTTACATGAATAAAACCTTCTATGGTCATACACCAAATGAAAATGGTCTGTTGGATCTCGATCGTGTGATACACATATTCATAATATTGAAGCCAAAAGATGCAAGGTTAATAATGATAGTGCAACTTATTTGTGGCACTGCCGTTTAGGTCATATTGGTGTAAAGCGCATGAAGAAACTCCATAGTGATGGACTTTTGGAATCACTTGATTATGAATCGCTTGGTGCTTGCGAACCATGCCTCATGGGCAAGATGACTAAAACTCCGTTCTTCGGAACTATGGAGCGAGCAATAGAGTTGTTGGAAATCATACATACTGATGTATGCGGACCAATAAGTGTTGAAGCTCGCGGCGGGTATCGTTATTTTCTGACCTTCACTGATGATTTGAGCAGATATGGGTATATCTACTTAATGAAGCACAAGTCTGAAACATTTGAAAAGTTCAAAGAATTTCAGAGTGAAGTGGAGAATCATCGTAACAGAAAATAAGAGTTTCTATGATATGATCGTAGAGGTAAAATATTTGAGTTAGCGAGTTTGGCCTTTAGTAAAAACAATGTGAAATAGTTTCACTACTCACGCCACGTGGAACACCGTAGTGTAATGGTGTGTCCGAACGTCATAACCGTACTTTATTAGATATGGTGCGATCGATGATGTCTCTTACCGATCTACCACTATCACTTTTGGGGTTATGCATTAGAGACAGCTACATTCACGTTAAATAGGGCACCATCTAAATCCGTGGAGATGACACCGTATGAATTGTGGTTTGATGAGAAACCTAAGCTGTCATTTCTTTAAGTTTGGGATTGCAATGCTTATGTGAAAAAGTTTCAACATGATAAGCTCGAACCCAAATCGGAGAAGTAAATCTTCATAAGATACCCAAAAGAAACTATTGGGTAAACCTTCTATCACAGATCCGAAGGCAAGGTCTTTGTTGCTAAGAGTGGATCCTTTCTAGAGAAGGAGTTTCTCTCGAAAGAAGTGAGTGGGAGGAAAGTAGAACTTGATGAGGTAATTGTACCTTCTCCCGAATTGGAAAGTGGAACATCACAAAATGTGCAAGCTCCAGCGATCCATCTATGGACTGGTGCAAGCATCTCGGAGTTGGAATATACGCTTTGATGAGGTGATCAAAGCATATAGATTTATACAGGCTTGCGGTGAAGCCTGTATTTACAAGAAAGTGAGTGGGAGCACTACAACCTTTCTGATAAGTATATGTGAATGACATATTGTCGATCGGAAATGATGTAGAATTTTCTGGAAAGCATAAAGGAGTGTTTGAAAGGAGTTTTTCAAAGAAAGACCTTGGTGAAGCTGCTTACATATTGGGCATCAAGATCTATAGAGATAGATCAAGACGCTTGATAAGACTTTCGATGAGTACATACCTTGATAAGATTTTGAAGTAGTTCAAAATGGATCAGTCAAAGAAGGAGTTCTTGCCTGACTTGTAAGGTGTGAAGTTGAGTAAGACTCAAAGCCAGACCACGGCAGAAAAATATAGAGAGAATGAAAGTCATTCCCTATGCCTCAGCCATAGGTTCTATAAAGTATGCCATGCTGTGTACCAAACATGTTGTGTACCTTGCCATGAGTTTGTCAATGGGGTACAATAGTGATCCAGGAGTAGATCACTGTACTGCGGTCAAAATTATCCTTAGTAACTGGATGACTAAGGAAATGTTTCTCGATTATGGAGGTGATAAAGAGTTCGTCGTAAAGGGTTACGCCGATGCAAGCTTTGACACTAAATCCAGATGACTCTAAGTATCAATCTGGATGCGTATTGAAAGTGGGAGCAATTAGCTAGAGTAGCTCTATGCAGAGCATTGTAGACATAGAAATTTGCGAAATACATACGGATCTGAATGTGACAGACCTGTTGACTAAACTTCTCTCACAAACAAAACATGATCACACCATATTACTCTTGGGTATTAATCACATAGCGATGTGAACTAGATTATTGACTCTAGTAAACCCTTTGGTGTTGGTCACATGGCGATGTGAACTATGGGTGTTATTCACATAACGATGTGAACTATCGGTATTAAATCACATGGCGATGTGAGCTAGATTATTGACTCTAGTGCAAGTGGGAGACTGAAGGAAATATGCCCTAGAGGCAATAATAAAGTTGTTATTTATATTTCCTTATATCATGATAAATGTTTATTATTCATGCTAGAATTGTATTAACCGGAAACTTAGTACATGTGTGAATACATAGACAAAATAGTATGTCCCTAGTATGCCTCTACTAGACTAGCTCATTGATCAAAGATGGCTATGTTTCCTAGCCATAGACATGAGTTGTCATTTGATCAACGGGATCACATCATTAGGAGAATGATGTGATGGACTAGACCCATCCGTTAGCATAGCACTATGATCGTTTAGTTTTACTGCTATTGCTTTCTTCATGACTTATACATGTTCCTATGACTATGAGATTATGCAACTCCCGAATACCGTAGGAACACCTTGTGTGCTATCAAACGTCACAACGTAACTGAGTGATCATAAAGATGCTCTACAGGTGTCTCCAAAAGTATTCGTGGTGTTGGCATAGATCAAGATTAGGATTTGTCACTCCGAGTGTCGGAGAGGTATCTCTGGGCCCTCTCGGTAACACACATCATAATAAGCCTTGCAAGCAAAAGACTAATGAGTTAGTCACGAGATGATGTGTTACGGAACGAGTAAAGAGACTTGCCGGTAACGAGATTGAACTAGGTATAGAGATACCGACGATCGAATCTCGGGCAAGTAACATACCGATGAAAAAAGGAACAACATATGTTGTTATGCGGGATCTTCGTAGAATATGTAGGAGCCAATATGAACATCCAGGTTCCGCTATTAGTTATTGACCGGAGATGAGTCTCGGTCATGTCTACATAGTTCTCGAACCCGTAGGGTCCGCACGCTTAACGTTTGATGACGATCGGTATTATGAGTTTATGAGTTTTGATGTACCGAAGGTAGTTCGGAGTCCCGGATGAGATCACGGACATGACGAGGAGTCTCGGAATGTCCGAGACATAAAGATTGATATATTGGACGACTATATTCGGACACTGGAAGTGTTCCGGAAAAGTTTCGGATTTAACTGGATTGCCGGAGGGGGTTACCAGAACCCCCTACGAGGGGGGATGGTCCATAGTGGGCCTTGAGGAAAGAAGAGAGGCAGCCCATAGAGGCTGGCCGGCGCCCCACCAGGGGATCCTAGTTGGACTAGGATTGGGAGGCGCCACCTCACCCTCTCTTTCTTTTTCCCTCTCTTCCTTCTTGGTGGACTCCTACTAGGAATAGGATTGCAATCCTATTCCTAGTAGGATTGCCCTAGCCGCACCATAGGAGGCCGGCCGGCCCTCCCCTCTTGCTCCTTTTTATACGGGGGCAGGGGCACCCAAAGACACACAAGTTGAATTGTTCCAGCCGTGTGCGGTGCCCCCCTCCACAGAAACACACCTCGGTCATACCGTCGCAGTGCTTAGGCGAAGCCCTGCGCTGGTAAATACATCATATCCGTCACCACGCCGTCGTGCTGACGAAACTCTCCCGTGAAGCTCAACTGGATCAAGAGCTCGTGGGACGTCATCAAGCTGAACGTGTGCTGAACGCGGAGGTGCCGTATGTTCGGTGCTTGATCGGTTGGATCGCGAAGAAGTTCGACTACATCAACCGCGTCACTTGACGCTTCCGCTTCCGGTCTACGAGGGTACATAGACACACTCTTCCCTCTCGTTGCTATGCATCTGGTAGATAGATCTTGCGTGATCGTAGGAAAATTTTAAAATACTATGTTCCCCAACACTACTTGAATAAGAGTTTTTCAATGAAGGACCTTGGAGAAGCTGCCTACATTTTAGGCATCAAAATCTATAGAGATAGATCTAGACGCCTCATTGGTCTTTCACAAAGCACATACCTTGACAAGATATTGAAGAAGTTCAATATGGATCAGTCCAAGAAAGGGTTCTTGCCTGTTTTGCAAGGTATGAGATTGAGCAAGGCTCAGTCCCCGACCACGACAGAAGATAGAGAAAAGATGAGTGTCATTCCCTATGCCTCGGCCATAGGTTCTATCATGTATGCCATGCTGTGTACCAGACCTGATGTGAACCTTGCCATAAGTTTGTTAGGGAGGTACCAAAGTGATCCCGGTATGGAACACTGGACAACGGTCAAGAACATCCTGAAGTACCTGAAGAGGACTAAGGATATGTTTCTCGTTTATGGAGGTGACGAAGAGCTCGTCGTAAATGGTTACGTCGATGCTAGCTTCGACACAGATCTGGATGACTCAAAGTCACAAACCGGATACGTGTATATTTTGAATGGTGGAGCAGTCAGCTGGTGCAGCTGCAAGCAGAGCGTCGTGGCGCATTCTACATGTGAAGTGGAGTACATAGCTGTTTGCGAAGCAGCGCAAGAAGGAGTCTGGATGAAGGAGTTCATCACCGACCTAGGAGTCATTCCAAGCGCGTCAAGCCCGATGACTCTCTTCTGTGACAACACTGGTGCTATTGCCATTACCAAGGAGCCCAGGTTTCACAAGAAGACCAAGCACATCAAGCGCCGTTTCAACTCCATCCGGAATTATGTTCAAGATGGAGACATAGATATTTGTAAAGTGCATACGGATCTGAATGTCGCAGACCCGTTGACTAAACCTCTTCCACGGGCAAAACATGATCAACACCAGAACTCTATGGGTGTTCGATTAATCACAATGTAACTAGATTATTGACTCTAGTGCAAGTGGGGGACTGTTGGAAATATGCCCTAGAGGCAATAATAAAAGTATTATTATTATATTTCCTTGTTCATGATAATTGTATGTTATTCATGCTTGAATTGTATTGTACGGAAACAGCGATACATGTGTGAATATATAGACCACAACGAGTCCCTGGTAAGCCTCTAGTTACTAGCTCGTTGATCAACAGATGGTCAAGTTTTCCTGACCATGGACATAGGATGTCAGTGATAACGGGATCACATCATTAGGAGAATGATGTGATGGACAAGACCCAATCCTGAGCCTAGCACGAGATCGTATAGTTCGTAATGCCTAAGCTTTTCCGGTGTCAAGTATTTATTCCTTAGACCATGAGGTTGTGCAACTCCCGGATGCCGTAGGAATACTTTGGGTGTGCCAAACGTCACAACATAACTGGGTGGCTATAAAGGTATGCAACGGGTATCTCCGAAAGTGTCTGTTGAGTTGGTACGAACCAAGACTGGGATATTGTCACTCCGTATGACGGAAAGGTACCTCTGGGCCCACTCGGTAAGACATCATCATAATGAGCTCAAAGTGACTAAGGAGTTAGTCATGGGATGATGGATTATGGAACGAGTAAAGAGACTTGCCATGACGAGATTGAACAAGGTATCGGTTATACCGATGATCGAATCTCGGGCAAGTACCGTACCGATGGACAAAGGGAATAACATACAGGATTGAGTGAATCCTTGACACAGTGGTTCATCCGATGAAGATCATCGAGGAACACGTGGGAACCAACATGGGTATCCAGATCCCGCTGTTGGTTATTGACCGGAGAGTCGTCTCAGTCATGTCTACGTGTCTCCCGAACCCGTAGGGTCTACACACTTAAGGTTCGGTGACGCTAGGGTTGTAGAGATACATGCACATGGAAACCCGAATGTTGTTCGGAGTCCCAGATGAGATCCCGGACGTCACGAGGAGTTCCGGAATGGTCCGGAGGTAAAGAATGATATATAGGAAGTCCAGTTTCGGCCATCGGGTGAACTCCGGGGGTCACCAGGAGTGTCCCGGGACCACCGGAGGGGTCCCGGGGGTCCATCGGGTGGGGCCACCCATCCCGGTGGGTCCCCTAGGCCGCAAGGGGAAGGGGGCCAGCCCCTGGTGGGCTGGCGCACCCATATGGGCCCCCCTCCATGCGCCTAGGGTTGAAACCCTAGGGGGAGGGGGCACCCCCTATGCCTTGGGGGGCAAGTCTCCCCCCTTGGCCGCCGCCCCCCTGGAGATCTGATCTCCCAGGGCCGGCGCCCCCCTGGCCCCTATATATAGTTGGGGGGGAGAGGGCAGCCGCACCCCAAGCCTCTGGCGCCTCTCGCCCCTCCCGTCACACTTCCTACTCCTTACGCAGGGCGCCGACGAAGCCCTGCAGGATTTCCTGTTGCATCCACCACCACGCCGTCGTGCTGCTGGATCTCCGACAACCTCTCCTCCGCCCTTGCTGGATCAAGAAGGAGGAGACGTCGCTGTACCGTACGTGTGTTGAACGCGGAGGTGCCGTCCGTTCGGCGCTGGGATCATCGGTGACGAGGAACGCGAAGAGTACGACTACTTCATCCACGTTCTTTCGAACGCTTCCGCACGCGATCTACAAAAGGGTATGTAGATGCACTCCATTATGCTCGTTGCTAGATGACTCCTTAGATTGATCTTGGTGAAGCGTAGGATTTTTTTTTGAATTCTGCTATGTTCCCCAACAGCAATGCGGCCTATATCGGTTGGCTTGTGAGGCAGCGGGATATAGTCAGAAGGCTCCTTTATGGATTTTGGTGGCTCTCGCTCTGGACAATTTGCCTTCAACGATGAGATGCAATCTATATGCAGCGGCTTGACACAAATGGTATGGTTGTACATCGACGATGATGAGAGTAGTTGCTGGATCGTGGAAAAGTGGTGACGACAACTCATGATTGACTTCGGTTGATGGTACTTCTCGAGTACACGTTCTCGAGTTTCATGATGAAAATACAAGGTCTAACCCGTGTTGGTTACACCGGGCAACGATGTTGTTTTTGCGTCGTTACCTTGTTGAAAGCATTGCTCAGATATGCTTAGACTTGTTCTTCAGAGTCAAAACCTAGACTATGGCTTTTAATGGTTGGATCCGGTGATGAAGACGCTTGAGCGTTGTTCCCTTCATGAAGGCGTTGATGTTGAAGAACCTCGTTGTCCTTGTGGTGCCGAGATGGTTGGTGTGAATATGGCCATCATAGTTTTCGATTTGTGTTTTGATCACTTCCAGGTATTTTTTATCTCTTGCTTAGGCATAGCTTTGGTCTTGTATTAACTTTTCTCTTTGCCGACAAGGTTTTTATTATGTGTATGTTGATGTTGGCTGTGTGCATCCTAATTATGTAGAGGTCGGGTATGTATTCATTGTGTTTGTATCCACTTGATGCTCCATTTTAAGTCAATAAAATTCACCATTTATTAAAAAAAGAGGTTGCAGATGACGCTGCTACCACTGCCGTGGCTTTGACCTGCCCGACTAGAGGGCATGATTGTTCATTCTTCTCCTATTTGTTTGTGTTTTAGTCTATGCCCAGTACATGCTCACATGTAATGTTATCAGTATGAGATTAATATTGTAGCCCTGTCATCATGATTTATTTATGAAGTAAATCAATCAATAAATTATTAATTTATATCAAACATACATAAATTAGCAAGATGCATACAATCATCAATTACATAAGTCATCACACAAGAACTAGTCAAAGCAAAACTTATTAGCAATATCATGTGCCCCCTTCGTTTGCATCTCTCCTCTGTTAATCAACACGGGCGGTGGTTGTTTTGCCCTGTGCGTCCGCGAGAGGGAGAAGATAGAAAAGCGGGCACAATTAGAAGACGGTCACATATGTTCTTGAGCTTGAGATTGAGGATACTCTGACTTCCTGGATGGGGATGAGATTGAGGACATGGACACAACCGAGGGGGGCGGAGCCCCCGGTAACCAGGAAAAGGGATCTGATAACACACCACACGACCAGGGCAAGGGACGCGGTGCACAATCAGATAAGGGTGATGATTCGGCCAAAGATGCACCCTCGCTTACTACTCCGATGAACTCACTTCGTTTTGGTTCGTTTGGAGCTCAGTCGGCTCCCAGTCGTTTATGGAGTTCACGAGTGGAGTTGGATGACCCGGTGGAATTGCAGTTACCACCGGTCCTGGACCATATACATGAGATGGAGTCGGCACTTGACATTTCTGGCTCGCAGCAGACACCTCAGTGTGAGGCTATTGGACAGGTAATCCATTGTGCATCGCCGATTTTGGTTGCCTCGAGCGCCTTGGGAGCAGAGGGCGGGCAGGAGGCTCGCGATGTTACTCTTACGCAGGACCCTACCTATTTGGATGGGCAGGACCTGCGTCTCCAGGCTGCCGAGAGGGGGAGTGGGACCACACAGCAGGCGGCTGCACAGTCTCAGGCCCCTCTTATTGCTGCGGGTAGTGCTCGTACGATCATATCTCACCCTTCATCACCGACTTTAGGGGAAGGATATGGGCGTCCGGATACTACTACACGGGAGAGGACGATGGAGGAGCTCATCACTTTCGGTGGGATTGCGGATCCGGTGACAGCTGGCAGGCGTGTCAGTGATCGGATTCAGAGACAGCCAGATGCGGATGACATGCAGCTAGCGCGTGCCAAGAGGGCAGCCATGCTACGCCATGCCGAGGTCTCGACAGGTACGTCTTTCGATAAAAGTTGTTCAATCCTGCATTTCACTGAAAATGAAATAGTTGCTAAAGCACATGACCTAGGGATTTCTTTGGGTTCAAACGAAAGTGAGGTAGCTAAATCCCTTAATGACCTTTTAGACATGGAAGCGGAGAGAGCTTCAGAAATTCTTCATAACCTTGCATCAGTCAAACCTATGGATGATAATGATATAACTAAGTTAGGGATGGCTGCCCTCGAAAACATTTGCGATAATCTTTTACCTCAGACAGAGGCCGAAGATGAGGAGATACCGGAGAATGAGGAGATGATAGAACCTCTCTTGACGGGGGGGGGGGGACACGCTCCATGATTGATGGTCCTACTCCCCCACAGGGTCATGAGGAGAAGCTTAAAAGACCCTGGAAGAGGAAAATTTATCCCACTTCGGCAATTAGGAGGAGTAATCGTATTAAGCTAAAGAAAAAATTCCATGATGAATTATGAAAGGACTTTTCTGGAATAGCAGAGGTCTAGCTGACTTGGCTAAACAAAGGTTCCTATCAGAAACAACGTTAGAACCACATTTAGATTTCATTGCACTTTTGGAGACGGGACGTGATAATTTTACATCACAGTTTTTGCACACTCTTTCCAATGGGATTGACTTTGATTGGCATATCTTACCACCTAGAGGAAGATCCGGGGGGATTTTACTAGGTGTACGGTGCGATATGCTTCAGGTGCTTAATGTGGTCCAGGGTGATTTTTCGGTGAAATTTAGGGTGAAATCAAAACTAGATGGGTTTCGATGGTCACTTGTTGCTGTCTACGGAGCAGCACAACCCGAATTCAAACCGGACTTCCTGGCCGATTTAGTAAGAATCTGTGGTGATGAAAATTTACCCATACTTGTGGGAGGGGATTTCAATATTATTAGGAGAAGAGAGGAAAAGAATAATGATAATTTTGATAGTCGCTGGTCGATGATGTTTAACATGATTATTGAGAGTCTCAATTTGAGAGAAATTGAACTCACTGGTCGACAATTTACATGGGCCAATTCGTTACCAGTTCCCACTTACGAAAAGCTAGATAGAGTTCTGGCTAGTGTGGAATGGGAACAAAAATATCCTCTAGTGTCGGTTCACGCGATGCAGAGAGCGATATCGGACCATACACCACTTCTTTTAGACTCGGGTGTTGCTACTCATGTGGCAAATAAAAACTATTTCTCATTTGAACAAAGTTGGTTCAAGAGGGAAGGTTTTCTCGACATCATCAGACGTGAATGGACGAAACCGGTGAGTGGTAAGTCACATGTTGATAGATGGCAGAACAAGATTAGACATCTTCGGCAGTTTTTGAGAGGTTGGGCCAAGAATGAGAGTGGTATTTATAAACATGAAAAAGAGCGTCTTACTCAGTTAATCGAGGCATTAGACCTAAAGGCCGAACAGACCCTTCTCTCGGTAGATGAGCAAAGGACTAAGTCTGAGGCTGAGCAAGGTCTACGAGTGCTCCTGAGGGAGGAGGAGCTTAAGTGGGCGTTACGCGCTAAGACACTCAAGGTGGTTCAAGGGGATGATAATACACAATTCTTTCATATGATTGCAAATGGCAAACACAGGAAGAAGAAAATTATCCAACTTGAACAGGATGAGGGGACAATAGTGGGGCATGAAAATTTGAAAGCATATATCTCAAATTATTATAAACAACTTTTTGGACCACCTACTGCAAATACTGTAACCTTAAATGAATCGGTGATTGAGGATATTCCCCAATTACACGAAGCGAAGAATGATGTTCTCTCTGCACCGTTTACTGAGAAAGAGATCCTTCAGGCCATTTCACAAATGAAACCGAATAAAGCACCGGGGCCAGATGGGTTCCCTGCTGAATTCTATAAGAAATGTTGGCATATTATAAAGGATGACCTTATGCCTATGTTTCAAGATTTTTTTAACGGCCATTTGGAGTTGTTCCACCTAAATTTCGGTACGATAACATTGCTTCCAAAGAAAGAGGAGGCAATTCGGATTGAACAATTTAGGCCCATATGTCTTTTGAATGTGAGCTTCAAAATTTTCACTAAGGTTGGAACCAATCGCTTAACATAAGTTGCCCATAACGTAGTCCAACCAAGTCAAACTGCTTTCATGCCCGGACGACACATTATGGAAGGGGTAGTCGTATTATATGAAACACTTCACGAGATTCATTCGAAGAAACTAGATGGGGTTATCTTCAAAGTGGATTTCGAAAAGGCTTATGATAAAGTCAAATGGCCATTCCTACAACAGGCAATGCGCATGAAGGGTTTTAGTGAACGTTGGAGAAACCAAGTAGACACCCAAGTACAGAAGGGCAGTGTCGGAGTCAAGGTGAATGATGACATTGGTCATTGTTTTCAGACTCATAAGGGGTTGAGACAAGGAGATTCCATGTCTCCTCTCCTGTTTAATATTGTGGCTGACATGTTGGCCATACTTATAAGCAGGGCCAAGCAACGCGGACATGTAGATGGATTAGTTCCTCACCTAGTCGATGGAGGGGTATCCATCCTACAATATGCAGATGATACTGTCCTTTTTATGGAACATGACTTGGCTAAGGCACGTAACATGAAACTCATATTGTGTCTCTTCGAACAGTTGTCTGGTTTAAAAATAAACTTCCATAAGAGCGAGTTGTTCTGTTTTGGGAAGGCTAAAGACGAGGAACACAAGTATAGACAGTTGTTCCGATGTGAGTTAGGTGCGTTACCATTTAATTACTTGGGCATACCGATTCATCACCGTAAATTATCCAATAAAGAGTGGAAATGCATTGAAGAACGACTTGAAAAAAAACTTAGCTGCTGGAAAGGAAAGCTTATGTCATATGGAGGTCGGCTAGTCTTGATTAACTCGGTCTTGACGAGTATGTCGATGTTCCTACTTTCGTTCTTCGAAATTCCGATAGGAGTCAGAAAGCGCCTTGATTTTTTTAGGTCTCGCTTCTTTTGGCAGTCTGATGAGGTCAAAAGAAAATACCGTCTGGCGAGATGGGATATTCTTTGTCGACCCAAAGAGCAAGGGGGCCTTGGTATTGAGAACCTAGAAATCAAAAATAAATGCCTTATGTGCAAATGGTTGTACAGGCTAGAGACCGAACCGGAGAGTATGTGGTCACAAATTTTGCGCAATAAATACTTACAATCTAAAACATTAGCCCAAGTAACCATGAGACCAACGGATTCACCATTCTGGAAGGGCCTTATGAGAACGAGGGATTTGTTCTTTCATAGGGTCAAATTCTTGGTAGGCAATGGTTTGTCCACGAGATTCTGGGAAGATACGTGGTTAGGGGACACGCCTTTGGCAGTCCAATATCCGTTACTTTATAACATTGTGCAACGAAAGGAGGCTTACGTGGGCACAGTTATGCAAACCACTCCCCTCAACATCCAGTTTCGACGTACGTTAGTTGGTCATAGATGAAATGCATGGTTACACTTGGTTCGGAGATTGATGGACGTTCAACTCTCTCACCAACCGGACACGATACACTGGACGCTTACTAAAAATGGGATTTTTACGGTGAAATCTTTTTATTTAGACTTGATTAATTCTGGCCCAATACCAAGGTCATTGCACATCTGGAAGGTTAAGGTTCCTTTGCGGATTAAAATCTTTATGTGGTTTGTCCACAAAAAAGTGATACTTGCTAAGGATAACTTAATCAAAAGAAGATGGGTGTGAAGCTCGCGGTGCTGTTTTTGTAATCATGATGAAACAATACAACACCTTTTTCTTGAATGTCCTTTGGTGAAACTATTGTGGAGAACAATTCATATAGCTTTTAACATTCAACGCCCGGCTGATATTGCGTCATTGTTTGGGACGTGGTTAGCTGGGGCTCAGATTACTGCAACTCGTATTCAGATTGGAATATGTGCGCTTTTATGGGCTATATGGAACTGCAGAAATGATATGATTTTAAACAGACAACATAATTTAAATTTCTTGCAGGTTATCTTCAGGGCTACAGCTTGGATCCGTACGTGGTCCTTACTCACTCCTATGGACTCCATGGAGCCTTTGGTTACTGGGTGAACCGATGGGAGATGGTCGCTCGGGCTATATTCAACCGGTTTGGATGGCGATCACATAATAGGATATGAGTCTAGGGAATCCATCATATATTCTTTATATCTTCGGTTGCTTGAGACATGATGTAATTTGGTTTTTTTCACATACTTTTGCTTCGTTTGCGAGCTGTAAGACCTTTTTTGGATGGACCTTTTTTAAACTTATTAATAATATGGCTGCATGCATCTTCATTATGCAGAGGCAGGGGGTACACCTCCATTTCAAAAAAAAAAAAAAATTAGAAGACGCGATCTGCAGAGAGGAAGGATGAAGAATAACATGAACTAGATATATATCTCTATGTATCATCCTCCAGGTTTGAATACTCCTGGTATGGTATGCTCACTGAACACCTGCGGTTTGATGCACTCTAAACTAACTACGGAGGAAAAGTATTTAGCTAGGATGAGCGCGAGTTTCGTGTAAACTCCATGCATGGCTCCATATCCATCCATTCCTTGTTAGATGATGGCCGCACCGGCAGGCGTTTTGGTGAGCTGTCTCGTTTTGATTGCTTCGATATGGATGGATCGATGGATTGTCAACTTATCAGCATCGTCGTGAGACTGGGGGTAACTTTATGGATTGTCTCTGGCGTGTGTCCAAAGTAACTATACATCTTTTTACTGGCGCTAATTAAGGGGGCAGTTGAAATGCAGCAACCATGCATGGACCGAGTCTAACCCAATCTCACGAGTTACTTACCGATTCCGTCTATGGAGTATGTTTGTGCATCAATTTACCAACCATGGACTGGAATGCGGTTGAAATCAAGGGAGGCTGACTATGTCTATGTGCATCCATGTACACACTTGTAAAGGAAGCCAATTACTTACATGTTACGTACATCATTAGTTGGTTAGGTGCATTCGGGCATCAATGGGTACTACTCCCTCCGTTTCTAAATATTTGTCTTTCTAGAGATTTCAACAAGTTACTACATACGAAGCAAAACAAGTGAATCCACACTCTAAAATATGTCTATATACATCCGTATGTTGTAGTCATTTGAAATCCCTAGAAAAACAAATATTTAGGAACAAAGGGAGTAGTACGTAGGTTGGTAGGATCGGAAGATGGCAGCTAGAAAACAAGCCCATACAATAGATATACTAGTCGAGTCAACCGCATGTAACCACCAATCCAGGGTTAGTGACCTGCCTGGAAAAAGGCCACTCCGTAATGGCGATAGGTTAGTGAACTGTTGTGTGTTGTTGGGGAAAAAAACAGCCAGGAACCATGCGAGTCGGACTATCGGGTCTGATTGCGCGGGTATAGAGTTGTGCTTGTCCTCCGCATGACTAGTTCACCGGGTTTGAGCATGAACATAAAAACTTATCTAGACCATACCCATCTGGATCGGGTATATGTCATATCCATGGGTAAAATGATCTTAATCCTGAATTATTCAGAGACAAGGCACCCGTCACCCCTAGAACATATCGACTCGGTAGACCAGGTCGACAAAAAAAAATCAACCGGTGTGAAATTAACTTGAATTGCATATAGGTAAGCACTCAGTTTGTATAGCTAGGACACATCTTTATTGTAGATGGGCCATATGGAATACATGAATTACTTCTTATGAATATAGTTTCTACAAAATAAAACTCAAATACAATATAATATTCATCCTGGAATCCAGAAAATACAGTCTTTGAAATGCTAAAAACTATCAAACAAATACAATCCGAATATTGTCATCATGGAGGAAAAGCTCTACACAGATATATAAAACCAGCTACCTAGGCTTGATTTACAAACTCCCTCAAGGGCTTTTCCAATTGTTTCATCACAACCTCCCATCCTGCATGGGTCGGGTGCATGTCGTCCCAATAGAAAAATTTGCTCGACTTGTCGCACACAGTGTACAGAAGCTCCGCGGATGACTCGTCGTGCTGTCCGCAGTAACCTTTCGAATTCAAACTTTCGCAGCACGGCGATAGTTTGCGCTTGAATTGTTTGGACAATTCTGAGCCTTTACCTACATTAATGCACATGAAATTTAAAATGGTCAAATAAAGTATTTGAAGCATACACAATCAAACCTATCTAATTAGAAAGATAATTCTAAAATAATGAGACGCTTTTGAATGCATGTAGATACAGACCTGCCGCATGATCCACAATATCGGTGAAAGCGGTGTACAAGTCAACGATGTAGACATTCTTCTTTGATGTCATAACTTGTTTCAGATTATCGTTGTGGATGGATGCACCCAAATTTCCAAAAATATCACACGTGGTGTAGTTGTTGGTTCGGGTGTGCGACGGTGTGCAACCGATAGGGTGCAAGTTATTGACAAGAACCTTTGTCACCCCAAGCTTCAACAATTGATCCACATTAGCCGCAATCTCTTTAGTCACCTTCCCAATATAAGCATTAATCTACATCGCATACATGAAAATTATAAGTTAGTAAGGTGCACAAACAAATTAGTTGTTCAAATTAGTGTACGCATATATACATTGTGCATTGATATGATACTCACATCGTTGGGGCTACTTAGGCCAATGACGCCGGTGCCTGCATAGTCATTGCCAGAGAAAGCCACGAGCGCTACGGAGCGACTCAGTTGCTTCTCCGTAATGGTTCCATCCTTGACCATCTTCTTGAAAATATCGACCTGCTTGGCGAGGGCGGGAACCTCGTGCGATGTACTGTCCAATACGCACGCACCACCGGTAGCAAAAGTCATGCCGGATGGGTCACAGGTTTTCTCCGCCGTGCGGGCATGCGCTGGAGGGGCTTCCTCCAATCCCAGCATTGTTGCTGTAAGTTATTAATAAAACAACGAGTAGGGTTAATTGTGATGCACCACGAATTACAGTATAACATGAGATTACAATATATCAGAGTATTTTTTTTATGATAATAATATAACATAGCACTTACCGATGAAATCCGACTGGATTTTATAGTTTGAGAAGCGGCCGGACGGAGTATTCGGCCGTGGAAACCCATCGGCATCGACGTAGTTGGAGCCGTAGGGATAGGCCCATTGCCTCGACATCTCAGTGACGGGGTCGGTCAGAGGAAGGTTGCCGTTGTCGGCGAAGTCATCCCCGAAGACAAAGAAGGTGGCACTCGATGCCTTCTTCTGATGGCCGCCGGCCGGGGCTGGACGGGCCTCCACGCCGTTGGTATTCAGAATGAGGAGGAGGAGGGCGAGGCCGAGGACGGCCGGAAGAAGCTTCATCGATCCCGGCGGCGCTTTTGCGTTGCTGGCCAACTCTTTCGCCAACGAAAAACCAGCAACGTACAGCGCTTTTGTCTGCGATGCTGGTACACCATGGCCTGGCCCTCTCTTCAATTTATATATGCTCGTACACCAGGACCAGCAATGCAAGTCGAAATCGGGCTTGCGGCCACGACCGGAGTCGGAGAGAGCCACAGCACAGTCGGACACGATGGACGGATACCACTCATGGACGAAACGTCGTTCACTGGCCAAGTCCAGTGTCCAGGGGTCTCTGTCGCCTTGTTCAGCGCAGCAGAGTCCTCGAGGAAGATCCCTCCATCCCTGGAACGCCGCACAAAGGGGCTCTCGCCGAGCTTGGGCATGGACAGGAGCGCCAGGTAGCTGCAGTCGCTGTGTGTGGCGAAGGCGAGCGCCGGGATGCCGAGCTCCTCGGCGATGTCGATGGCGAACGGCATGGTGCCGTCGGCGACAACGCATGTCACCGGCGCGTCGGCGGACAAGAGCAGGGCACGGTACGCGGCGCTGCTGGTCGTGCACATGGACTCCAAGAGCTCCAAGAAGCTACGAGGTTGGTCGTCCGGGAGGCCGTCGGGGATAGAATGCAAGCGTAGGCGAGGCGGCAGAGGCGCCTGGGCAAGGCGGCGGAGGTTGTGCTCGGTGTGGAGGAAGGTGACTTGGACGCCGGCGTCGACGAGGGCGGTGGCGAAATGGAGCATGGGGTTGATGTGTCCCTGCCTTGGCCAGGGGAACACGAGAACGTGCACCGCGACATCCATCACTCCGGCAAACGGCAGGTCGCCCGACTCGCAAATTTAATGGCAGCTCAGGCCGGCGTTGCTCAGAGTTCCATAGGCCTGATGAAGGAGGAAGAAACCATTGGCAATAAGACACTCCAAATTAGAAGGGGGGCAACTTGTATAGGATCAACATGACCATTGGATGTAGATCTCATGGTACAGATCGAGCATACTAGCTGGGATTGATGGTGCATTTTGCATTAGAGCCCTTGTACTTGGGCATTTCAGTAGTCTACTGGACAGAATACGTGCTATAATTAATAATGTCTTGTATATACTCTACAAAATGGTACTCTACAGAAAATAAAATATGACTGGACAAAATAAATTGCAAATAAAATATGACTCTACAAAAAGCATCATATATATTTTTATTTTGCTGTTCAGGCTGTACTGTTTTAAGAACTAATTTCACTTTCGAAATTGGCTAATGGAATAAATCTGATTTGAAACACAAACACAAGTCCTTCCGTACAGAAATTGTTTGGTATACTTCATTGAAGCAAAATGAACAACACCACCGAGATATTTTAGATATGCATGTCCAATTTTGGTAGAAACATTCTTGTTTCAAAACATAAATTTTGTACTGTACATAGGTTGTACTGGACAAAAGTATATTTCAAGTCTTCTCTCCAGATAGTTCCAACAAAAAATACAGAAAGAGGAGATTTTTACAGAGCCAATGCACCAAAAGGAAGATTGGTTGGCTACATATTCAAGATCAGGTGCATATCTACGAACAAGAAAGTTTCATTTCTGTCTAAATTAAAGAACGGAGGGATCGTGATGTCAAAAACAGAGTACTATTCTCTGAAACAAGATGAACACCACTACTCTCTGAAACAAGATGAACACCACTACTCTCTGAAACAAGATGAACACCACTGGGGGAAACAAAGAGATCTTGCAGCCAAGGTGTTGTGGCCGTTGTATCCAATGGATGCAAGTCCTGGGGCTTCACTGTTTCTTGGAGGAAGGCGTGACGCTGCATGCAATGGAGGAGAATGAGATGGCGGCTGCGGACCCCGATGTGGTCGGAGACGGAGGCGGGTGCATCCTGGAGCCGGCGGATATACCCGTACCGATGCCGAGGAAGGTTAGATCTGGCCTGTTGAGGCTCGGGGCGGTTGCTTCGGCGAGGTCGGGAAGCGCACATCACATTAGGGAGAATAAGGGTGGTGCTCGCCGTCGCCGACAGCCAATGCCTGAGATGGTGGGAGAGGTTTGAACTAGAAACGTGGGACGGCGGGCAAGGGTGGTCTCGGGCTACAATATTTGATATGTGGAGGGTGGTCATGAAAAGTATCTAGCATTTCTCCACCTTAGTCGTTCTGTACCACAAGATTTCCACCTGTTGATCAGATCGCATAATCGCATCTAAGGCACTGATACTAGTTGCTCCCGGATTAGAAGTGACCTCTAGCAGGAGTGAGTGCTTTTGGTGGCCGGGCTACAGGTAGACCGCAATCTGGTCCGTCGGGATGGGCTTTGGGGATTGTGGACCAGTAATTTCATTGTAGTAGCGTGGCAGGCCTAGTGGGTTAAATACGGTCCGTGATACACCTAGATCCGCATAGGCGTATTGATGTTTAGCCCACCAAATCTTCCTGTCCTCCGGCTCGCTGGATCACTCATTGGCCTGGACCGGCATTTTGGTACAAGGGTGACGTTTCGAAACAACACATCTAAATGGGCCCGGTGACATGTGTGGAGCATGTAGATCTACGCGACCAGGTTGGCTCGGCATTACCTTCTCTTCCACACAAGGCTCACATCGGCGGTTGCTTTGTTATTTCACACAAGTGTGGTGCGGCGGCGATTCCCCCGGCGAGATGTCGACGGACGGACTTGAGCTCGATGGGTATGTTCTTATTGCTTAAAGGGTCTCTTTCCCCGAGTTCCTTCCCCCGTATTTTTTTGCAGAATCCATCTACTCATGCTGCTAGATTTGATTGCAGGAGGGGGTGCCCACATTGCCGGATGGAATTGTGATGTGTCTACACTGGAATCCCAGGATTCCATGAGTGCGCCAGTTCTTGAGCTTGAGAAGGGCGGCGAAGAACGGGGAGCTGGAGATGGGAAGAGATATGAGGTGTGCTCTGAAGCTACTAGCGGCTGGACGAGGAGGTGCGTTCTTTTCTGGTCCCAATCATGCTTCATTCGCAGCTGTTGTGCTTAAACTGCTTCTCCCAGTTTTTGGTTGTACATCCAACTGATAGGTTATTGGAATGTCGGAGATATTGACCACGGGTGTCCTTGTCGATCACCCATGGTATTTTAAGACAATTTGGGGCCGCCTGTTACCCCCCAGCCGTCTGCTCATTGGGCCGCCTCCTAGGACAGCTTACCCTAGGAGCCGGCTATCAGCGGGCGGCGGGGGCCCAAACAGGCGGCAGTCCCACAGCCAGCAGCTAGCAGACGGTCCTACGTCTCTCCCTCGGGATGCGTGCTGGGGGACCACCGCGCAGCTGAGGCATGGCTACAGTTGAGCACGTCCTTAGAGAATCTATAAAGGCATGGCTACAGTGAATGTTTTACCTTATGTCCGTCTCTTAAGCGGCGTGTCACTGTAGCCACGCTACCAGTGACCAAGCTTCGGTCAGAGGAAGCCACGATCCCACTACCCACAGACGGCAGGACCAACAGGCGGCTGGCCCCACAGGCCAGTGGGTAACTCAAGAACCAGCCGCCCCTGGCAGGCGGCCAGGGGAGGCGGCCCGTGTGGTAACAGACGGGGAATCCTGCCCTAAAAGTTTGAACCTCATCAAGATGACAAGAAAGGACGTGGTGGCAGTGTACGGCAGGAGACGGCGACACTGTAGCCACTTCCCTCCCGACGATGCTGCCGTCAGCAGAAGCACACCTACAGTGAAAGGCAATCACGTGGGCTCGCAGGCGGCGAGCCCCAGCAGACAGGCGGTGAGGCCGGCACCAGAAGACGCTGACAGCCGGGGGCCACTCCGCCGAGATTACAATTGTACCCCTGGGGGGTAGGCCTATATAAACCCCCCCCCCCAGGGTCCTTCATGAGGAGGAGTTGGAAAGTTGAGCTCTAGAAGGAAGAGAGACACGTAGAGAGAGAGAGGGAGAGAGTAACCCTAGCTACCATCCCAATTCCCTAGAGCGAAGGTAGTGAGCTAGCCTTGCTCTTCTTCCTCCTCTAGACGACACAGCTCAAGGAGCAACCTTGTAGCTACCCTATTGACATTTAGTCATGACGCGGAATCCCCGCAGAGCAGGACTAGGGGTGTTATCTCCACGGAGAGCCCCGAACCTGGGTAAGATCCATAGGCGTCCTAAGTTCCGCCTTATCCCGCTTCCAGGGCTCGACGACGCTTTATTGTCCCCATGCATGATAAGCCACCCGTTGGCATATGTCACCCCAAAACCCCGACATTTGGCGCCCACCGTGGGGCTAGGTGCACCGTCGTCCAGAGACACGTTCTGTACGGGAACTTTGTTCCTCCCTGGCGAGCACAGCCAGCCTGGCATGCCCGCAGGCGTGGATACCGGGATGCTTCACGTCGTTGAGGCCGCATGCGCCACGAGCGGACTCGCCGATCTTCTCGGCGGCGTCCACATTCATGACGAGCCCTCTCCGGCGGCAGAGCCAGTAGCTCCGGAGAGCTGCCTCGTCGAGCTCCTCGACAAGCTCCACATCGTCGACGAGCGTGCCTCTGACGTGGAGTCAGTGGGCTCTTCTGACCCGCCAGTAGACATGATCATCAACCTCGACGCGGAGCCCATCGATTCCTTCCCCGAGCGCGTGGTGATCATCGACGACCCCCTCCCTGCGCTAGCGGGCGGCAGCACCGTCAGCATCGTCACAGAGGTGCTCACGACCAACCACGACGAGCCGTCCGGCGGGTCGGGCCAAGATCCGCTCAAGGCCGCCCTACAGAACCTCGCTGCACCCATTGCGGCGGGGGTAGATGGCGCGGCGCTGGAGGCACTTCGCGTCTCGCTCCTCGACAGTGCCAACAAGCTGGCCGCTTCCCGACGCCTCACTGAAGCCTACCGCCGCGAGATGGACTGCGCCATAGGCGGCACGCCGGCCGCTGGCGAACCTACCCGGGCTGGTGCCGTTCGCGATCGCGTCGGGGTGCTAGCAGACATGCTGGGGGCCCCACGGCTCGTGTACCTCACTCCGTCGGAAAACCTAAGGGCTTCCCAGGCGGCAGTCGATGAGATGGGCCACTTGGAGGGAGACGAGCTTCGTTGCATGACTCAGCGGGCCCGCCAGCTCCTCGACACTGCTGCTATGCAGCAGGAGGCCCGCCGCCGGGCATCAGAGGCCGGCGCGCAAGCAGATAACCGCCCCCTTCGGCGGGAGCAAGGAGCCACGTCCCGCTCTCCAACAGTCGGCGCCCCCAACCGGCGAGACTCAGAGCCGGCTGCTAGCCGTAGCCGGCAGACTCGCATCACCATCGAGCGCGACGAAGACGGCCCCCAAGGGCCGTAGAGCGGCGAGAGGAACACCCGCCACCTCCTAGGCGGGAGAGGCGCGTGTCTCCTCCGCCTGTTGACCACCCCTCTCTGGCAGGCCGCTTAGGCCGCCGCGAGGGGGTTGGGGAGAACGACGCCCGCCATCGCCTTGACCGACTGGCTCGGTCCCAGGCGGTCGAAGAAGAAGATGACCTCGGCCCGGCCTGCTTCGGCCCCCGCATCCGCAACGAGCCTTTCCCCAAGGGCTTCTCGCTCCCCGGAGATACCTCCAAGTACAATGGATCAGTGAAGCCAGAGGACTAGCTGGTGGATTACTCCATAGCAGTCAGCATAGCAAACGGCAACAGGCGTGTTGCAGTGAAGTACGTGCCACTCATGCTCCAGGGCATGGCCCGGACGTGGCTGAACAGCCCCAAACCCAACAGCATCAACGGCTGGTTGGACTTCACCGACGCCTTCACTCGCAACTTTACCAGCACCTACAAGTGTCCTCCCAAGCCGCGCCAGCTCTCCCTATGTGTTCAAGACCCAGATGAGTCAGCCCGCGATTATCTGATGCATTGGGCAGAGCTGTGAAACTCTTGCGAGGGAGTGCACGAGGTACAAGCCATCGAGTATTTCACGACCGGGTGCAGAAAAGACACCTTGCTCCAGCACAAACTCCTCTGCGACGAGCCTGCCACGCTGGACGAGCTGCTAAGCATAGCAGACAAGTACGCCACCGCTGACTCCTCCATGAAGACCGAGCTGCAAGTAGACGCTTCTGGGAAAATGACTCCCCCAACTCCCAAGACGTCGGCTGGAGAGTCTAGCCGACGCCAGCAGCCGAACGACCACAAACGCAAGACCCACGCGCTAGCTACCAACAGCCGGCTGGTGGCAGCAGTTGATGGCCAGCAGCCAAAGGCACAAGCAGGAGCCAAATGGCAGAAGGGTGGCAAGCCGGCTTGGCAGCCAGCTTTCTCCTTCGACCAAGCTTTGGACGCCCCCTGCAAGTTCCACAGTGGCGCGAAGCCTTCCAATCACACCACACGAAAGTGTCATTGGCTCACACGGATTGCCAGAGGAGAAGCCCTGCCACCGTCGCCTGCTGGGCAGGCGGCCCCGCCTCCCAATCCACCGGCTGCTCGTCCGGGTGGCCAAGTCCAGGATGAGTTCCCAGAAGAAAACGGAGTCTATGTCGTCTTCACAAGCCAAGCAGACGATAGGCACAGCCGGCGCCAGCAGCGCAGAGAACTCATCACCATTGCCATCGAAGCCCCACAATTCATGCACTGGTCTGAGAGGCCCGTCAGCTGGAGCCGAGAAGATCACCCGGCTGTCATGCCTTCACCAGGGGCCTATGCCTTGGTTCTGGATGCAACTCTCTCCACCGACAGGCGGGCCTGTCGTTTCTCCCGAGTGCTGGTAGACGGCGGCAGCATCATCAACATCATGTACCATGACACCATGGAGAAGTTGGGCATCATAGAAAAACAGCTTCAGCCTACCAGGACTGTGTTCCACGGCATTGTGCCAGGCCTCTCTTGCTCACCAATCGGCAAGGCCAAGATTGATGTCCTGTTTGGTGACAAGAAGCATTTCCGGAGGGAGCCAGTCTGGTTTGAAGTGGTGAACCTGGAAAGTCCCTATCACGTGATCTTGGGCCGGCCAGCTCTTGCAAAGTTCATGGCAGTACCCCATTATGCCTACCTCAAGATGAAGATGCCGGGCCCCAAGGGAATAATCACCATAGCCGGGGACAATGAGAAGTCCATCGCATGTGCAACTGCCAGCAGCCGTCTGGCCGAGTCCCTTCTCGTGGCTGAAGAAAAGCACCGCCTGGAACGACTGGTGGCATTGGCTGGCGAGCAGCCAACCATACCAGCCGACCCCAGGGAGGCGGAGCCACAAGGCTCGTTCCAGCCGGCCAAGGAGACAAAGAAGATTGCCTTGGACCCGACTCACCCAGAGCGGTTTGCTGTCATAGGGTCAAACCTAGACAACAAATAGGAAAGCGAGCTCGTTGATTTCCTCCGTGAGAATCGGGACATCTTTGCATGGTCCCCCAAAGACATGCCGGGTGTCCCGATGGATTTCGCCGAGCACAAGCTATATGTGAGAGAAGATGCAAAGCCTGTCAGGAAGCTGCTCTGCCGCCTGTCAGAAGAGAAGAGAAGAGTTGTTGGGGAAGAGGTTGCCCGCCTGCTAGCAGCCGGCTTTATTATGGAAGTTTTCTATCCATAGTGGCTCGCAAACCCAGTCCTAGTGCTAAAGAAGAACAACAAATGGCGCATATGTATTGATTACACCGGCCTCAACAAAGCCTGCCCTAAAGATCTGTTTGCTCTGCCGCGAATAGATCAAGTGATTGACTCCATGGCCGGATGCAAGCTGCTGTCATTCCTTGATGCTTATTCCCGGTACCACCAGATCAAACTCGATCCGGCTGACCGTCTGAAGACCGCCTTCCTCACGCCATTTTGGGCCTTCTGCTACCTGACCATGACGTTCGGCCTGAGAAACGCAGGCGCCACCTTTCAGCGTTGCATGCAGAAGTGTCTCCTCAAGAAACTTAGCAGAAATGCCCATGTTTATGTGGATGATATCGTGGTGAAGACGGAGAAGATAGGAACTCTTTTGGAGGATCTCCAAGAGACATTTGAAAACTTGTGCCGCTTTCAGATCAAGCTAACCCGGAGAAATGCGTCTTCGGGGTACCAGCAGGCCAGCTCCTTGGTTTCCTGGTATCTGAGCGGCATCGAGTGCAACCCTGCAAATATCAAGGCCATTGAGAGAATGGAGCGGCTAACTCGTGTGCGAGATGTCCAGAAATTCACAGGGTGCCTGGCATCCCTCAGCCATTTCATTAGCCGGCTGGGAGAGAAGGCACTCCCCCTGTACCAACTGATAAAGAAAACCACTTGCTTCCAGTGGAACGACAAGGCGGACGAAGCCTTCAAGCGGCTCAAGAAACTGTTGTCCACCCTGCCTGTCCTGGCGGCACCAACAGACAAGGAACCCATGTTCCTTTACATAGCCACCACCAGCTGGGTGGTCAGCACGGTCATTGTGGTCGAGCACCCAGAAGACGGCAGGCCTTGCTCGTCCAGAGGCCAGTCTACTACTTGAGTGAGGTGCTGCCAGTCTCCAAGCAGAACTACCCCCACTACCAGAAGATGTGCTATGGCGTGTACTTCACCGCCAAGAAACTCAAGCAGTACTTCCAAGAGCACCCGATCACGGTCGTCTGCACAGCCCTGCTTGCTGAGATTATGGGCAACAGAGATGCTTCAGGAAGAGTGGCCAAGTGGGCCATCGAGCTGGCCCCCTTCACCATCTTCTACCAGCCCCACACTACCATCAAATCACAAGCATTGGCCGACTTCATCGTCGACTAGGCCGAGATCCAGTACCTGCCGCCTGCTCCAGACTCAACCCATTAGCGGATGCACTTTGATGGGTCAAAGATGCGCACTGGCTTGGGAGCCGGCGTCGTCCTCACCTCTCCTAAGGGCGACAAGCTCAAGTACACCCTGCAAATCCACTTTGCCACCTCTAACAATGTGGCCGAGTATGAGGCACTCATCCACGGGCTCCGGATGGCCAAAGAGATTGGTATCCGCCGAGTGTTGTGCTATGGTGACTCAGACTTGGTTGTCCAACAGTCGTCTGGGGATTGGGACGCTAAGGATGCAAATATGGCAAGTTATCGTTTCCTTGTCCAGCAGATCAGTGGGCATTTTGACGGCTGCGAGTTCCTCCAGGTGCCACGAGCCGTCAACATGCAAGCCGACACCTTGGCACGAATCGGCTCCACCCGCCAAGCAATACCAGCCGGCATGTCTCTTCAATGCCCGCGCAAGCCATCTATCAAGCCTTCACGAGAATCGGAGTCAAACTTCATACCAGCCGATCCTGGAGCAGACGGCCCGACAACTTCAGCAGCTAGCCCGAAGACTGCTCCAGCAGGCGGCCTTGATACACCAACTCCAGCAGACGGTCCAGCAGTCGCTGCGCCGGTTCCTGGCCCGGGGACTGCTCCAGCAGGCGGCCAAGAAGCGCCGGCTCCAGCAGACGGCCGGGGACTTCAGAAGCATAACAGGCGGCTCAACCCAGCCCTCCGCCTCCCAGCCCAACCGCCCTAGTCTCTTTGGCAGAAACAACAGGAGTCTCAGCGCCGTCTTGGGCACAACCAATCCTCGGCTTCCTGCTCAAATGAGAGGTGCCAGCAGACGAAACTTTGGCACGGGAAGTTCAATGCCGAGCTTCAGCATACACAATAGTCAATAAAAGAGCTTGTCAGAAGAAGTGCAACATGCGTCTTCCAGCGCTTCGTGGAAGCAGAAAAGGGTCTGGCTATTGTGACGTCCCCGATTTGACCGTACACTAATCATGCACGCAAATGTGTACGACCAAGATCAGGGACTCACTGGAAGATATCACAACACAACTCTAGACACAAATTAAAATAATACAAGCTTTATATTACAAGCCAGGGGCCTCGAGGGCTCGAATACATAAGCTCGAAAACACAAGAGTCAGCGGAAGCAACAATATCTGTGTACAGACATAAGTTAAACAAGTTTGCCTTAAGAAGGCTAGCACAAACTTCAACGATCGAAGAGGCAAGGCCTCCTGCCTGGGACCTCCTAACTACTCCTCGAAGCCGAACTCCACGTAGAAACATCCTCGAGATCTTCTGGCTCCTGGACTCCATCAATCTGGTTGCATCATCCGAGATGAAGGAACAAAAGAGGAAAAGGGGGAGAAAAGCAACCGTGAGTACTCATCCAAAGTACTCGCAAGCAAGGATCTACACTACATATGCAATGATATATGTGTAAAGGGGTAATATCTGTGGGATAAACTACAGAATGCCAGAATAAGAGGGGGATGGCTAATCCAAACGAAGGCTACGCTTCCGGCAGACTCCATCTTGCAGCAGTAGAAGAGAGTAGCTGGAAAGTATCAAGTATCCTCGCTTCTGGCAGCCTCCGTATTGCAGCAGTAGAATAGAATAGATGGTAAGTTCACCAAGTAACATCGTATAGCATAATCCTACCCGGCGATCCTCCCGCACATCACCCTGTGAGAGAGCAACCACTGAGTTATATCTGGAACTCATCAGGGTGTGTTTTATTAAGTATCCGGTTCTAGTTGTCATGAGGTCAGAGTACAACTCCGGGTCGTCCTTTTACCGAGGGACACGGCTATTCGAATAGATTAACTTCCCTGCAGGGGTGCACCACATAACCCAGCACGCTTGATCCCATTTGGCCGGACACACTTTCCAGGGTCATGCCCGGCCTCGGAAGATCAACACGTCGCAGCCCTACCTAAGCACAACAGAGAGGTCAGCACGCCGGTCTAAGTCCTAGGCGCGCAGGGATCCAGGCCCATCGCCCAACGCACACCTGCACGTTGCGTACGCGGCCGGTGAGCAGACGTAGCAATCTCCATTACTAAGGAAGTTGAGTTACGCGGTCCAACCCGGCGCGCGCCGCTCAGTCGCTGAAGTCAAGAAGGCTTCGGCTGATACCACGACGTCGAGTGCCCATAACTATTCCCACGTAGCTGGTTAGTGCGTATAGGCCAATGGCCAGACTCAGATCAAATATCCAAACTCGTTAAGCGTGTTATTATGAAATCACCGCGGACAACGACCAGGGCCAGGCCACCTCTCCACTGGGTGTGTCAACCTGCGCTGTCGTTCCGCCACAAAGATCCACACAGAGGGCCGTCGGGAAAGTATGTCCTTTCAGCCCCCAATCAGTGAATCAACCGTGGGTACTCAACGAGCCGACCCGACTTTAGTCACAACATGTATCATGTATATGTGTATGTAGTATATACCCGTGATCAACCCCAAGTGATCATGGCCCGATAGAATAGCAGGGCAGACGGACAAGGGTGTAGGGCCACTGATGGAATACTAGCATCCTATACTAAGCATTTAGGATTGCAGGTAAAGTATCAACAGTGGTAGCAACAATGACAGGCTATGCAGCAGAATAGGATTATCGAAAGCAGTAACATGCTACACTACTCTAATGCAAGGAGTAGAGAGAAGAGTAGGCGATATCAGGTTGATCAAGGGGGGGGGGCTTGCCTGGTTGCTTTGGCAAGAAGGAGCGGTCGTTGTCGACGTAGTCGAACACAGTGGCATCGGCATCGTCTCAGGGCCTACCGGAAAGGAAGTAACGGAGGGGGGACACAATAAATAACATAGCAATCAAAAGCATAACAAATCATAACACAGCAATACACAGCAATACGCGGTGCTAGTGGTGGCCTAACGCGGTGGGAGGTGATACCGGCGAAGGAGGGAAGCATCCGGGAAAGTATTCCTGGTGTTTCGCGTTTTCGGACAGATGAAACGGAGGTGGATTGTTGCGTGTTCCCTATGCTAGGGACGTCTGGCGGATGAACGGGCTGCGTATTCGGATTCGTCTCGTCGTTCTGAGCGACTTTCATATTGAAAACATTTTCATCTGAGCTACGGTTTATTTTATATTAAATTTCAAAGTTTTATTCAATTTATGTATTTATTTATATTCCAAAATTAATCAGCAAATAACTTTGCCACATAAGGCAGTGCCAGCCACAGTGTATGACGGGTGGGGTCAGGGTCAAAGTCAATAGTCCAGTCAGCGGTTGACTAGGTCAACGTTGACTAGTCAAACTGGCTGGTGGGACCCAGCTGTCATAGAGACAGGTTAAAATAACAATTTAATTAATTTAACAGATTAAGTGGGGGGCCATATGTCATTGACTTAGATAATTTTAAACGGGCTTTTAAAAGAAAAGGGGCCACATGTCATTCTCAGTTATTTAACTAAGTAATTTTACTATGTTCTAATTAGCTGGTTAAGGGAATGGTTAAACCAGGGGGCCCACATGTCAGTGGGTCAACCCAGTGCTAAAACTTCCGTGCACGTTGAGTTCAGAGGATGGCGGTGCACATGGAGCCGGCGGCTCCAACGACCAAAAGGGCCAGCTCGGGTGTCAAACGGCCAAGCGCGATGCGCCGCGTCGAGTCGTGCCTTCGGCTGGAGCTAGGAGCGGCCGAAACAGCGCCGGGGGCGACGGAAGGCGGCGACTACGACGGAGCTAGCTGCAACCGGCGCTGGAGGGCATGGGGAGGATAGGGGAGAGGCCAGGGAGGAGCCGGATGCTCACGTTGTCGTAGAGGAGGCTCGGGGAGGCCGAATGAACTCTCCGATGAGGTTCGGCGACCGGACGGGCCGGCAGGCGCGAGGCAGAGTAGGCTTGGGGAGGCGCGGCGTGGGGACTACGGAGAAGTAGTGGGGCGGGGCGGCCGCCCTCGGGCGCGGGCGTGGGTGTGCCCGCTGGGGCCGCGGGGAGCGGAGGCGGACGCTAGCGAGACGACGAGGCACCAGCGCGGCAGTGCTGATGGAGGCAGGTGCCGGTCGGGGCCGGACAAGGAGGCGCACAGGTCGTGGATGAGGTAGCAGGGTCGACGACGGGCGGAGTAGGAGAAAACAGAGGGAGAAGAGGCTGCGAGGAAGGGTCGGGCACGAGGCCTCTCGCCCTGGGTGTCTGGCGGCGCGATGAAGGGTGAGGGGAGCGAGGCGAGTTCGGGGGGGAGTGGGGGTCGCTTTAGGGTTCGGGGGAGTGGGGAGGGGTTAGTAGGCAGGGAGTGGGCCGGCCTGG
>LR738715.1:715028316-715042110 GCA_902687465.1 Secale cereale | reverse complement strand
GGGTTCTTTGTTTTAGTTTTATTTTATATTTCTTTTGTCTTTTTCCTTTCCTTTTGTTTTCTATTTCTTTTCTGTTTTATTTTATTTTCTACTTACTATAGTTTTACAAAATATAAAATGAGTTCCTAAATTAGTGTTACTACATATTATAATGCCACAATAGCTTGGGCACCCAAATAATTTAGTCTAAATTTTTACACATTACAAAAGGCATTTAATTAATTATTTTAGCCACTGCTTTTAATTATAACAGTGCACTTAAACTCTTTATAAAAGTGTGGTCTCTCCACCGATTATTACATATGATTTATTTGTCATTTTTAGAACATTTTAGTTTTGACTTTTGAAAACTTTAGATGTTTGACTTGATCCTAAATTTGAAACTCAAACAGGATTTGAATCGTCGCAAGATTGACAACAGTAACCGTGGTGATGTGGCATCATTAACATGGGATTACTGTAGCTTAATTACCCCGGCGTCACAATTCTCCTCCACTACAAGAAATCTCATCCCGAGATTTAAGCGGTGGAGTAAGGGGAAAAGTGATGGTAGCGAAAAGCTAACGAGTCTTCTCGGCCTTGGCTGCCCTTTCGAAGAGGTTGATCCCTTTCGTTGAAGTCTTCATTCCTCTGCTTCAAGTCATCGTGATCAAGACGTCATCCTTTCTTCGGGATCTCCATCGTCCTACAAACGTGACCAGGGGGAAAAATCCGGAAGAACGCATCTCCACCAAGATGGGCATTTGACGGTGAACTCAATGGGAAATACACGAGGTACCCCACGAGTTGTATTTCAGTGAATTCGTTGAGTGCAATATACGATGGTACCAAAGTTTCAAATGGGTAGGCAATCATTCGATGCCTAAACAGAGGTTGGAATGGGGCGTGAACAACGAGAATAACATGGTGCTTGATTTTAGGATGAATAATGGTATAGAAATTTAGCTCGTGAATCACATACGAGGCCAGGTGCAAAGGATACATTAGAATCTAGGTGGTAAAGAAGAGTCAGGTTTCAATCCAGTGGACCTGTGGGTTATGGGCCCATCATGTGAGTCGAAAGTAAGAAGGGTGGTGACATCTTGCACAACCTCGACGGGAAGGTATGTCAGTGGATAGCTTGTCAGCTATGTCAGCAGCAATGTCGGTACCAAGGACGGGGAACGAAGAGAACCATTTTCATGCTCGTTGAAGGAAGGCGGCCAATAGGCAAAGTTCTCGCCCATCGGTGGTTACCGGAATGTTATCAACAATAGTAATAGGATCTTACTGACATAGTTGTACATCAAGGTGTTTACATAAGCAGAAAATTATTACTGCTTAGATTAGATCAAAGAAAGGTTAAACAAACAAATGGAAAGGAAAATTGTGATTACACACAATTTATAGGAGTATATCCTTCTCGTGGACAAGCAGAACATGGCATATAGGGTAAGAGAGCAAGTACCCAATCATTTAGATAAAGAGGCAGGGATTAATCAAGATGTTACCCATACAACGGTGTTTGGATAACTGACCAAGAAACATTTAGCATTGGGCTTCAAATGCTCTTGTTGAAAATCGGAGCACCACAGACATGCTTCGAGATAGCATTGGCATGGTCTTGAAGCAAAGGTCGGACTTGGATACACAAATGATTCATCAGGAACAACTTATAGAATAAGTCTTACAATTTCCTCCTGGAAGAATGGTTATCCTTGCAAAAGAGATTATAAGGTTAGGTCCTCCAGCCAGGGGCGCTAGGCATGACATCATATTATCGAGTCATCAAAGGACCAATATTATAACTCCTAGAAAGTTGTCCCAGCCATCTTATCTGACCGAGATTCAGATCCGATTGGTGTCATGATACCTCAGACTCGGGATGTTCGAGAAGAAATGGTGCAACATTAATCGATGAACTGACTTGCAAGATTCTCGGAAAGTGAATTATGGGAGCGGGTCCCCGAGACAATAGTTCATCATTAAACCAAAGAGAGGATGAGGAGGTGGCTGATGGGCTCAGCGACAATTCATCGAGAACTCCAAACGGAGGGATTTCCACAATAATGTGAACAAGAGGATGACACATATCAATTCAAATGATATAATGTTGTATGCTCGAGGAAAAACATACACCAATAATCATTAGGTGAAAGGTGTGCCCGAAATATGACCTTAGGCAGCAAGATCAATGTTAGAGTGACGATTCAATAACCAACAGTCTAAGAACGAACTGTCGATCGTTGACTTCAAAGCAATAGGGTTGCTAGAAGTGCAGAACTCAAGCAGCATCTTTAGCATATTGGTATCCCGGTTGAAAACAACACGGGGACCAAGGAAGAATGGTGATGAGAAGAAGTATCTTCATACCGAGAATTTCTAAGAGGTGGGGTAATCCTCGCAACATCCTCGACATAAATGACAGTAATACTTCAAGGCAGAACACAACACTAGCTGGATAGCAAGTTGTACTCATAATGTGGACAAGTTCACGATGAAAGAAAGTCAAGGGTGTTGTCGATGATATTAAAAATCATCGAGGGCAAGGAGGGTATTTCTCATCATGAACACTGTTGACATCTCGGAAGAAGTGAAAGTGTTGAAGGTGATTCGACACATTTCGGGAGGTTTCAAGAGGATGCAATCAAACAACAACGGTAACAAGCAAGGGAATGACGAAGTGGCAAGTTATAGGATCAATATATAAGATGCAAGCTCGGAATCAAAGTTGCCTTACTGAACAAGCAACCAGATGCTGAAAGCTCGACGTAAGTTGTGCTCAATCTCTGAAGAATTCGTGCACCAAAGAAGGACGAGGTAGCACAGTCAAAGATAGCTAGACAAGGGACGTACCCGATAGTCTAGGAATAAACCAGATTGAGTTTAAAAATGTCCGAGTAACACCTACTAGGGGTGTTGAATTTTTAGAGCAGATTTGATTTACTAAACGGTGTCCTCGGTTGACGGCAACCTAGAACCCATAGAGTGATTACGAGAAGCAAAGGTATTACTTCATCAAAAGTTCAAAAGGTGTAGTGCAAAGGCATGATATCCTCGAGATATCAGAGGGTAAAACTCGAAGGTAGAACACGATAGAAGTTGAACTAGGTCTTTGACCTATGACAGTAGATGCTTTAACCTTGTCAAAAATTGACAAGGCCTGGAATGGATTTATTCCAGATATATTGAATAAGGACAGCATGGTCGGAACCATAACTGCAAGGGATCAAATTTATTGACACCAAAAGAATTATTTAGATGTAAAATCATTTTGCAAGAAGCTCCCGAGACGGTCTACATCATATTCATGGGCATGAACACAAAGTTCAAGGTCGACTCCCACTTCTTTAATGCATATCATTTCATTCACCTCTCGCTTTGGTAAATCTGTAGTGTTGAAATTTTATTTGGTAGAACACCGGAAGAGCATGACTTGTGAAAACTTTCAGGTTCTCACGGATTAGGGGAAAGCATAGATTCAACCCATCGGGCATCTTAGTAACATATACCACAAGTTTCAAAAGTAAAAACACAAGCTCGAAAGCAGAGCATGGTTGGCCTAGCAGAGGATACAATTTACCAAAGGCATTATGTATCAAGGGGAGAACTCAAGGTTTTGATATGTCGGAACGGTCAGATAATAATCCACAAAAGGATCTGGCGGACCGCAAGGAATCAGATGTGAGTATCGATACTCAACCAGAAGAAGAAATAATTAAAGGAGATCAGATTATAGAAACAACTGACTAATTCAACCAAATGCAAAGGAATTATGTTTCCCGAATCAAGAGATCAGAAGCAAACGCTCTGATCAAGGATGGATAAGCTGAATATGCTTAGGGACACAATCGAGGGCAATTTGATTGGTCGAGATCCAACCAGGTTTAAAATGACGTCTGCGTCGGAGG
Source organism: Secale cereale (assembly GCA_902687465.1). NCBI lineage: Eukaryota > Viridiplantae > Streptophyta > Magnoliopsida > Poales > Poaceae > Secale > Secale cereale. The sequence goes on along the minus strand of LR738715.1, from coordinate 715,038,220 downwards.
GATGAATTCTAGGATCTTATTGGGGATAGCGAGCATCTGCAACATTTTGAATCAACAGACTTGAAATGATAGTGACAAGGATGGCAATAAGATTGCCAAACTTATGGGATTAACCATATTGCACGCAAGCAAGAATTTCAAGATAAATATGTTGTTGAGGATTTTCTAAAGCTCGAATAGTATTTCGAAGACTTTAGTGAAACATATGAACAACTGGGGAGAAACAAATCTTTGGTATGTGTGAGGATCAATTTGTAGGTGTATTCAGGCGACAAGGAACTGTAAGGCAGTAGGCACAAAGGATTATCGAAACAACGACGAGTATTTCGGGGTATCTTGTAATAACAAGAGCAACTGGGGATGAATGTGAGAATGACAACTGCATGTAGTTATCATAAGGGTTGACGGTGGGAGAGGAATTGCAAACGCGATGAACACAAGTTCTCGGGTTAACAGCCGAGAGTATCTTCAGGGTCTTCTGGTGCAGCAGACGATCATCGGTAATAAGGTGCTCTCCGGGTGAAAGTGATAACAAGATCCTAATGTTAGATTTTGCAAAATTCATTTATCTCGAATAGAAGAGAGATCAGAGTCCCAGAGTATAGACGAGGAGTAAAAGATCCTAATACCACCCATTGGTGATGTGGGCCCTTAAGCCACACAACAAGTTAGTAAATTTGTTTTTCAAAGACTAGACTCAACTTCGGCCAAGGAGTTGGAAAGGGGGGTTCCTACAGTCAGTCGGCTCTGATACCAACTTGTGACGCCCCCGATTTGACCGTACACTAATCATGCACGCAAATGTGTACGACCAAGATCAAGGACTCACTGGAAGATATCACAACACAACTCTAGACACAAATTAAAATAATACAAGCTTTATATTAAAAGCCATGGGCCTCGAGGGCTCGAATACATAAGCTCGAAAACACAAGAGTCAGCGGAAGCAACAATATCTAAGTACAGACATAAGTTAAACAAGTTTGCCTTAAGAAGGCTAGCACAAACTTCAACGAGCGAAGAGGCAAGGCCTCCTGTCTGGGACCTCCTAACTACTCCTCGAAGCCGAACTCCACGTAGAAACATCCTCGTGATCTTCTGGCTCCTGGACTCCATCAATCTGGTTGCATCATCCGAGAGGAAGGAACAAAAGGGGAAAAGGGGGAGAAAAGCAACCGTGAGTACTCATCCAAAGTACTCGCAAGCAAGGATCTACACTACATATGCAATGATATATGTGTAAAGGGGTAATATCTGTGGGCTAAACTGCAGAATGCCAGAATAAGAGGGGGATGGCTAATCCAAACGAAGGCTACGCTTCCGGCAGACTCCATCTTGCAGCAGTAGAAGAGAGTAGCTGGAAAGTATCAAGTATCCTCGCTTCTGGCAGCCTCCGTCTTGCAGCAGTAGAATAGAATAGATGGTAAGTTCACCAAGTAACATCGTATAGCATAATCCTACCCGGCGATCCTCCCGCACATCACCCTATGAGAGAGCAACCACCGAGTTATATCTGGAACTCATCTGGGTGTATTTTATTAAGTATCCGGTTCTAGTTGTCATGAGGTCAGAGTACAACTCCGGGTCGTCCTTTTACCGAGGGACACGACTATTCGAATAGATTAACTTCCCTGCAGGGGTGCACCACATAACCCAGCACGCTTGATCCCATTTGGCCGGACACACTTTCCAGGGTCATGCCCGGCCTCGGAAGATCAACACGTCGCAGCCCTACCTAAGCACAACAGAGAGGTCAGCACGCCGGTCTAAGTCCTAGGCGCGCAGGGGTCCGGGCCCATTGCCCAACGCACACCTAGCAACCTCCATTACTAAGGAAGTTGCGTTACGCGGTCCAACCCGGCGCGCGCCGCTCAGTCGCTAACATCAAGAAGGCTTCGGCTGATACCACGACGTCGAGTGCCCATAACTATTCCCACGTAGCTGGTTAGTGCGTATAGGCCAATGGCCAGACTCAGATCAAATATCCAAACTCGTTAAGCGTGTTATTATGAAATCACCGTGGAGAACGACCAGGGCCAGGCCACCTCTCCACTGGGTGTCTCAACCTGCCCTGTCATTCCGCCACAAAGATCCACACAGAGGGCCGTCGGGAAAGTATGTCCTTTCAGCCCCCAATCCGTGAATCAACCGCGGGTACTCAACGAGCCGACCCGACTTTAGTCACAACATGTATCATGTATATGTGTATGTAGTATATACCCGTGATCACCCCCAAGTGATCACCGCCCGATAGAATAGCAGGGCAGACGGACAAGGGTGTAGGGCCACTGATGGAATACTAGCATCCTATACTAAGCATTTAGGATTGCTGGTAAAGTATCAATAGTGGTAGCAACAATGACAGGCTATGCAGCAGAATAGGATTATCGAAAGCAGTAACATGCTACACTACTCTAATGCAAGCAGTAGAGAGAAGAGTAGGCGATATCAGGTTGATCAAGGGGGGGGGGGCTTGCCTGGTTGCTTTGGCAAGAAGGAGCGGTCGTTGTCGACGTAGTCGAACACAGTGGCATCAGCATCGTCTCAGGGTCTACCGGAAAGGAAGTAACGGAGGGGGGACACAATAAATAACATAGCAATCAAAAGCATAACAAATCATAACACAACAATACGCAGCAATACACGGTGCTAGGGGTGGCCTAACGCGGTGGGAGGTGATACCGGCGAAGGAGGGAAGCATCCGGGAAAGTATTCCCGGTGTTTCGCGTTTTCGGACAGATGAAACGGAGGTGGATTGTTGCGTGTTCGCTATGCTAGGGACGTCTGGCGGACGAACGGGCTGCGTATTCGGATTCGTCTCGTCGTTCTGAGCGACTTTCATATAGAAAACAATTTTATCTGAGCTACGGTTTATTTTATATTAAATTTCAAAGTTTTATTCAATTTATGGATTTATTTATATTCCAAAATTAATCAGCAAATAACTTTGCCACATAAGGCAGTGCCAGCCACAGTGTATGACGGGTGGGGTCAGGGTCAAAGTCAATAGTCCAGTCAGCAGTTGACTAGTCAAACTAGCTGGTGGGACCCAGCTGTCATAGAGACAAGTTAAAATAACAATTTAATTAATTTAACAGATTAAGTGGGGGGCCACATGTCATTGACTTAGATAATTTTAAACGGGCTTTTAAAAGAAAAGGGGCCACATGTCATTCTCAGTTATTTAACTAAGTAATTTTACTATGTTCTAATTAGGTGGTTAAGGGAATGGTTAAACCAAGGGGCCCACATGTCAGTGGGTCAACCCAGTGCTAAAACTTCCGTGCGCGTTGAGTTCAGAGGACGACGGCGCACACGGAGCCGGCGGCTCCAACGACCAAAAGGGCCAGCTCGGGTGTCAAACGGCCAAGCGCGATGCGCCGCGTCAAGTCGTGCCTTCGGCTGGAGCTAGGAGCGGCCGAAACAGCGCCGGGGCGACGGAAGGCGGCGACTACGACGGAGCTAGCTGCAACCGGCGCTGGAGGGCATGGGGAGGATAGGGGAGAGGCCAGGGAGGAGCCGGATGCTCACGTTGTCGTAGAGGAGGCTCGGGGAGGCCGGATGAACTCTGCCGGTGAGGTCCGGTGGCCGGATTGGCCGGCAGGCGCGAGGCAGAGTAGGCTTGGGGAGGCGCGGCGTGGGGACGACGGAGAAGCAGTGGGGCGGGGCGGCCGCCCTCGCGCGCGGGCGTGGGCGTGCCCGCCGGGGCCGCGGGGAGCGGAGGCGGACGCTAACGAGACGACGAGGCACCGGCGCGGCAGTGCTGATGGAGGCAGGTGCCGGTCGGGGCCGGACAAGGAGGCGCACAGGTCGTGGATGAGGTTGCAGGGTCGACGACGGGCGGAGTAGGAGAAAACGGAGGGAGAAGAGGCTGCGAGGAAGGGTCGGGCACGACGCCTCTCGCCCTGGGTGTCTGGCGGCGCGATGGAGGGTGAGGGGAGCGAGACGAGTTCAGGGGGGGAGTGGGGGTCGCTTTAGGGTTCGGGGGAGTGGGGAGGGGTTAGTAGGAAGGGAGTGGGCCGGCCTGGAGGCCAGCTGGGACATTTGGCCCAGTGGAGGGGGGGTTCTTTGTTTTAGTTTTATTTTATATTTATTTTGTCTTTTTACTTTCCTTTGTTTTCTATTTCTTTTCTGTTTTATTTTATTTTCTACTTACTATAGTTTTACAAAATATAAAATGAGTTCCTAAATTAGTGTTACTCCTTATTATAATGCCACAATAGCTTGGGCACCCAAATAATTTAGTCTAATATTTTACACATTACAAAAGGCATTTAATTAATTATTTTAGCCACTGCTTTTAATTATAACAGTGCACTTAAACTCTTTATAAAAGTGTGGTCTCTCCACCGATTATTGCATATGATTTATTTGTCATTTTTAGAACATTTTAGTTTTGACTTTTGAAAACTTTAGATGTTTGACTTGATCCTAAATTTGAAACTCGAACAGGATTTGAATTGTCGCAAGATTGACAACAGTAACCGTGGTGACGTGGCATCATTAACATGGGATCACTGTAGCTGAATTACCCGGGCATCACAGTCTGGCTATTCTGAAGGACATTCATCAAGGGGAATGTGGCCACCACGCGGCCTCAAGATCTCTCGTTGCCAAAGCCTTCCGCCACGGTTTCTTCTGGCCGACTGCTTTGGACGACGCCAAAGACTTGGTAAAAAAGTGCAATGGCTGCCAGCGCTTCATTTCCAAGCAACACTTGCCGGCTTCTGCACTCAAGACCATTCCGATCACTTGGCCATTTGCCGTCTGGGGGCTGGATATTGTGGGCCCCTTCAAGACAGCCCGAGGCGGCTTGATGCATTTACTCATGGCAGTGGAAAAATTCACCAAGTGAATCGAAGCAAAGCCAATCAAGAAACTCTACGGCCCAACTACTGTGACATTCATCGCAGACATCACAGTCCGGTATGGCATACCGCACAGCATCATCACCGACAACGGCACAAATTATGCCAAAGGCGCATTGGCCCGTTTCTGTGCAACACAGGGCATCCGACTGGACCTAGCGTCCGTTGCTCACCCACAGTCCAACGGCCAAGTTGAGTGCGCCAACGGCCTTATCCTGTCTGGCATCAAGCCCCGGCTGGTCAAACCCTTGGAACGATCAGCCGGCCGCTGGATTGAGGAGCTGCCGTCTGTCCTCTGGAGCCTTAGAACAACTCCGAACAAGTCAACCGGCTTCACTCCTTTCTTCCTCGTTTACGGGGCCGAGGCCGTTATCCCAACAGACGTTGAGTTCGACTCGCCTCGCGTCACCATGTACACAGAAGCTGAAGCCAAAGAAGCACGAGAAGACGACGTGGACCTGCTGGAGGAGGCCCGGCTGGTAGCACTCAGCCGCTCCACCATCTATCAGCAGGGTCTCCGCCGCTATCCCAGCCGGCGAGTCAGGCCACGCTCCTTCCGCGAGGGGGACCTTGTGCTCCGGCTGATCCAGCGAACAACCGGCCAGCACAAGCTCTAGGCTCCTTGGGAAGGGCCGTTCATCATCAGCAAGGTGCTAGGCAACGATTCCTACTACATGTTCGATGCCCATAAGCCAAGAGCGCGTGATGGCTTCTCGCCCCTCGTTGGTTACCCCAAGTGGAAGGTTTGAGATGTAGCGTAACGACAAGTTTCCCTTGCCAAAGATACCAAGGATCGAATCCCGTGAGACTCCGAGGGTCGACAAGAAGGTCCCAACGGCTAACGGCGCCAGATACTTAGCGGTTGACAGGACCTGCACACAGATACAAATAACTTTGCTCCCAACGAGTACAGAGAGGTTGTCAATCCCTCCGTCCTTGCTGTTTACAAAGGATCAAACACAAGAGATAATAATGATAGCTATGATTGCAACTAGGAAATAGAAACAGGAAGTAAATATAGGGTGTGATCAGTGGTGGTAATATGGACCGGGGTCCCATGATGTTCACTAGTGATGTCTCTCTCCCAAAAGACGATAAAACAACTAAGCGAGGTAAACAAATTACAGCTGGGCAATTGACAGGATTATGTGCGCAAACCAATGCTAACTATGCTGTAAAGAAAGGTAGAGGCTCAAAAGCATGAGCGGTACGCCAAGGCAAGTAGACCGAAATCCATCTGCATCTAATACTAATCATCCACCTTGAGATATCTATCCAGAACATCTCGCTGGTATTAAGTTGCGAGTCTCACCCAAAGTGTAAACTCAAAGCAACAGACAACTGCATTAAAAGAACTTTGCGTAAAGTAAACAATCCTTGCACCCGCAAGTACAAGCACCGTTGTTTTCCCCCTTGTGGCAACAGCACATCCCCTAGACTCATGTTTCTGTCACTCAAACTAGTCATCAGGGGGCATGAACCCACAATCAAGCATAACGTTCCCTCTTGGAGTTACTACCTACTACTCGGCCAAAGCAATAAACAGCAACGGAGAACATGCAAGAATTACTCAAGAACTAAAATATAAAAGAGGTGAATCAAATATATTACTCACACACAATCTGAACATAATCTCATAATCCATCAGATCCCAGCAAACTCAGCAGAGCAACAGCATAAAGATTACATATGTGCCTCGATCATGTAGGGCAGCTCACGAGGTCTAATCCATGAAGAACAAAGAGGGGAGGAGAACATCACATAGCTACTGGTCATGGACCCATGGTCCAAGGGGGACTACTCACAACTTATCCGGGAAGCGTCCATGGTGGTGGAGAAGCTCCCGGTGGTGGTTCTCCCCTCCGACAGGGTGCCGGGAAGAGTTCTCCTGATGCTCCCGATCTTGGGAGCGTTGCGGCGGCGGCACAGAGGCGAGATCGCGAAAAAGGGTTCCGTCCTCGAGGGTTTCGGGACGCGAGGAGTATATATGCCAAAGGGGGTCACCAGAAGCGGAGAGGGGGGCCCAGGCGCCTCCCTAGGGCGGCCAGGGGTGGGGCTGCCTGGGCTGCCCCTGGCTCCCCTCTGGCCCCACTTTGGTTTTTCTCGAAGCTTCCTGTACGCTGATTTTTTCTGTATTTTTCCCGGAATTTTTGGAGCACATTTAATATGGGGGAAATCTGAAATAGAAAAACAGCAGAAAACAGGAACTGGCACTGTGGTGCACTGAGTTAATAGGTTAGTCCAAATATGATCAAAAGTGTATGGAAGTGCATAAATATCATAGCAATATCACACAAAAGAAGCATGGAGCAAGCAGAAATTATAGATACGTTTTGGACGTATCAGCGCGCAAGAGAGACGACTCGGGCAAGGAGTCGGAGCGCCCGTGGAACGCAAACCTACTTCGTCGCTTTTATAGCTAAAAGACAGTATGTGCCGCGCTATCTACTTTATTTTGAGAACCAATGGGACCCTCGACGAGTTCTCGGGGATTGCCCAACCCTTTATCTATATGATAAGAATTATGCCTGTGAATGAGTGTTATTCATTCCTTTGTCCGGCACCGGAGCCTAGCAGACGGCCCGGGGACTGGCCGCCTAGCCCTATGTTTAAAAACTTTTCCTTAAAACAGTCGGACAAGTAATGTGATGGCATCCAAGCCCTCTACCGCCTTCAGTCACAAACTCGCAGAATGCGGCTGTCCGACTGGCAGGAGTTAAAGGTAAGAAGCGGTGCCCACACGAAAAATGGCTAAGGAAAATAAACATAGGGCAAGACGGTCCTTCATACAAATTAGCCGGCTGTTCCTTAGCCGGCCAAGCCGGCTTCTGGCTTAGCTACGCCGCCTTCCAGAGGGCGGGATACTTGCCTATCCGGAAAACAGCCAAGTACCTGACCCAGCCGCAGAACCAAAGAGTGGCTGACAGGCTGGCAGGACGGCAGTTAAAGGAGACAACAAAAGAAAATCGCTCTAAGGAACAAAGGTCGATGCTAAATCCCAGAACCCGGCCGATTGCATAAACACATACAACATTAAAAATATTTACATCAAAAAGGCCTCAAGGGCCGCCTTCCAGTAGTAGCTTACTAATACACCTAGCGGGTGGAATTGTTCGGACTAATCCTACCAAGTCTTACGAAGAAACAGGAATCAAACGATACAAGAATAACACCTAAGGCGCAGCAGGCGGAGCGGGCGGCATGATGGAGCCGGTTGCTGGGGGGGCTGCCTGACGGGTCTCGGCCTAGCTGCCACCTACAGCAGGCGGAGCCGCCACGCCGGGTCCACTTATCGAGGTTTGGTCAGGCTGATGACCAGCAGATGGATCCGCCTCCTGGGAGCTGGCCTCCTCGTCGCTGTCTCCCTCCTCCTCGCCTTCATTGCTGGAGGCGATCTCTTTGTCCAGCTCCTCCGATGCCGCCAAGTCCAGCCCGAAGTTGCTGGGTGGCACCACATGACCATTCTCATCCAGCTCTGGGATGAAAATGGCGGTGTTGACATACTCAGCAAGGGCGGCGGCGCGTCTGGCGAGGTCTCCTTGCACCGCGGCCAGCTCAGGCTCGGCCTCCACGCGGAAGGTCTTCAACTGGGCGAGATTTAGGTCGGGGTACTAGCCCTTGGCAAACTCCAGGGCAGTCCGCGCACCAGCCCTCGCTGCGGCACCCTTCCAGGCCTCGAAGCGGTTGCCGGCCACCTCCAGCCAGTCGGCAGTTCGGCTGGGAGTGCGGAGTACTGGAGCGCCTGGCCAGAGGGCGGCCAGCACTTGGGCACCAGTACGTTGCAGGCGGCAAAGCACGCGGTGGGCCGGCTGGAGGCGCGCCTTGACAGCAAGAAGCTGTTCGGCCAGAGTCCTGGGCGCGTTGGGTGCAATCACCCGGCCCTCCTTGCGCCTCTCGTCACGCTGGGCCTCGATGGCCTGGCTGGCGGCCACAGAGTGGCCCGGGAAGAACTCTGCAAGAGCTAGATAAATAATCAGAAGAAAGAGAAGCGGCTGCAACAAATGGCAAGCACAAGAAGAAGGGGCAGGCGTCTTACTGTCGACCATGTCTGCAATGGCCCCAGAGCCATCTTGCAGAGCCACCTCCTTCTCGGCCCAGTTCGAGCGCTCAGTCTCGAACTCTGCCCAAAGGAGCATATCGGTGTCCGACAACTTCCCGAGCTCCGCCTTGTGCGCTGCCGCCTGGTCTGCCAGCTCCTTGGCCAGGCGGTCATGGTCCTGGACGGCAAGATCGCGCTCCCGCTCCTTGGCGGCGAGCTGTGACTGGACCTCGCCCAGCTGGTTGCGAAGGTTGGCTGTGACCGCTGGCAAGGGAAGAAGAAGAACATCAACATTAGCAAAAAGATAACCTTGGAGTTCCAAGCCGCCTGCTCAGCAGCCGGCTCGGAACTCGGAGACTATACCCAGCGGGTGCGCTGACGCACCCCGCAAGGAGGAGAGGAACACTCACCCTCACTATCTACCAGGGCAGCCCACAGTTGCGTCAACTCCTGGCGCTGGGCATTGAAGGAGGCCACCCGGAGGTTGTGGTAGTCCTACAGCAAGACACAAGTTAGCCTGCAAGGTACACTTTGGAGATCCAAGCCGCCTGCTCAGCAGCCAGCTTAGAACTCGGGGACTACACCCAATGGGTGCGCTGACGCGGCCCCACAGAAGAAATTGAAGGAATAAAAGCAAAGAACACTGACTCAACGTACCCGAACAGAAGTTCGCGTAGCCGCGAACTCCCGCATCACCGTCTGCACGACCTCGCTCAAGGAGTTGAAGCGGTCGAGGACATCTTGTGATGCGACAATCAGCGCGCCGCCGCCTCCGGGCGTCCAGCCTGGTGGTGCCACGCTGGTTGCGTCGCTCTCCGGCGCGGATGAGCTGGCGCCGCCGACCTTTACCCGCCGCGGCGCGGAGACCGCCCTCACAGGGCACGGGCGGGCAGGAGCTTGGGGGGCGGCTGCGCACCTGTCACCAGCACACCCTCAGCCGACGGCACCTCCGCTCCTGCAGGCCGGCTGCCCTACGTCCTAGCAGGCGGCACGGGGG
>LR738715.1:714927836-715028175 GCA_902687465.1 Secale cereale | reverse complement strand
GGGGGGGGCGCTTCTATCTCCATGGCGATGTGGCCGTCCCCCTCGTTGTTTAGAGCCGGCTGCTCGTCAGCAGCCGGCACTTGAGCAGACGGCTCCAGGGAGCCCGCCTCTTGGGGGATGGTGCGGCCCGCTGGCTACTGGGAGCCCGCCTCCTGCTCCTGGGCTCGGGCGGCGGCGTCTGCCTGAGTCTTAGTGGCTGCCTCGGCCTCTGCCCTGGCAGCAGTATCAGCCGCCGCCCGCTCACGGTCCGCAGCCTCCTACTCCTCGCGCGCCTCACGGGCGTTTCTCTCCGTTGCTTCGCGGAGTGCGGCGGCAGGATCCACGCGGCGAGGCGCTGGGGGGGACATCCGTGCTCCCCACAATGGAGCCCACTGGCGCCCGCGAGAGAGATAGCGGCGCGCTGCGTGGGCATCCCAAGGAAGATAGAGAGTCAGCCAAGTTGGGAACGGTAGAATGAGATAAAAAATCAAAGAAAGAGAAGAAAGAAGAATTGAGAAAGAAGAAAAGCTCACCGCAGGCGGCTTGTTGCTGCGGCTGTACGGCGGCTTGCCAAAGGCCCAGCCGGAGTCGGAGACCTTGCAGTTGGATACGTAGTTCACCAAGTATGCCACCTCCTTGTATGGCATCAGCTTGGTGCACGTCCGACTCGGGTCCCGGTGCCCGCTCATATCACAAATCAAGTGCGGGCGGGCCTGCAGCGGCAGCACCCGGCGCTCCGCGAACGTGAGCAAGAGGTCCGCAAAAATCAAGCCCTCACTGTCCCTCAGCTCCCGGAGATGCCACACGGCGATGGAAGCACCCTCTGTAAGGGAGATGGGCCGGGTCTTCCAGGAGGCACGGGGCTCGGCAGGCGGGCCGGGTGCCCAGTCCGGCAGACCGATGAAATCGTGGGCGAGATCGAAATTGGAGACGTAGAAGTACGTCTTTTGCCACAACTTCACCGACGCCACGAGCTGCGGCTTGGGAAATAGTTTCTGGCCCCGCCGCGCTTCACCGCGATACATCCCCCGCACTGGGCGGCCACGCTCTGGACTGCGGTACCGAGCTTCATGTAGAAAAGCTCGGTCCAAATATCCATCGTGGGGAGGATGCCGAGGTACGCCTCGCACATGACGACGAAGGAGGACAATGTCACCACCGTATTCGGCGTGAGGTGGTGGGGTTGGATGTTGAAGAACTCCAAGAAGGACCGGAAGAAGCCGCTCGCAGGGAGGCCAAAGCCGCACGGGAAGTGCGAGCGGAAGATGACCCGCTCGCCGAACCATGGCGCTGATAACCCTCAACCGTAAGGGATCGAGATAGTCTTCGCGGGTAAGAATAACCCAATTTATTGATTCGACACACGGGGAGCCAAAGAGTATTTATAAGCTTTGACAGTTGAGTTGTCAATTCAACCGCACCTGAAATATACTTACTTGCAACAAAAGATAAGTGGTAACAGTGATATGATAGTGATGATAGTGATAGTAAAAGTAAACAGTAAAAGTAAAGGGCAAAAATAGCAACTAGTAACCAGCAGGATTTAAAACACTGTAGGCTAGGGAGATGGATGGTTGGGCGCTGCATGGATGAGATAGATTCGAACTTGGGGCACGGCACACGGAAAAGTAATGATTATCTAGGCAAATATCAAACATTAGGCATGTATCCCGTAGGTAGTTGTACGTGCTTGCAATAAGAACTTGCACAACATCTTTTGTCCTACCATCCCGCTACGAACGGGGCCAAAAGGAACTTATGGAGATTAAGGCGCTCCTGTCAAATAGCACCGGAACAAAGCAATGAACTCAATGGATACATGTAATCCTCAAACTACGGACCATCCCCTTTGGTGTCCCAAGCTGTCACTTTTGGGATCGCCGGTTCCGAACCGTAATAGGTGCAAACAACTCATATATAGGATCACGAACACAAATATATTCATGCAAACACATATGGTTCAGATCTAAAATCATGGCACTCGGGCCCTAAGTGTCAAGCATTAAGAATAACAAGTTGAAGCAAAGATGATAAACACCATGGTAGATGATAGGCAACATGCCCCCAACGATCTGACAAACTATTACATGATCTAACTCATCCAATCCCTACCATCCCCTTCGCCTACAGCAGGGGAATTACTCACACATGGAGGGAGAAGTCATGGAGGGATGATGGAGTGGTGATGATGATGACGATGGCGACGATCTCCCCTCTCCGGAGGCCAATTTAGCCTCCAGATTAGCCCTCCCGAGGAAGAACAGAGGGTGGTGGCGGCTCCGCGACGGAAAACTGCGAAAAGAACTTCTGATCTGGGGTTTCCGTGTCGCGAGTAAAAATACGAGGCAAAGTAGGGCACCAGGGGGTGTGGGCCCCACCCAGGCGACCCCCCGGCGCGGCCCAGGGGGGCGCGCCCACAGGGCGCCTGGGCACCCCTGGCCCCCCTCTGGCCCCTCTTCTGGCTCCTGGTTCCTTCGGGTGCGTGGATTTTTTGTGATTTTTCGTGGATTTTTCTGAGATACCTAAAAATCCGTTTTCCTGCACACAATAAAACCATACAGGCAGCTCTGCTGAAAACAGCGTCAGTCCGGGTTAGTTTAGTTCAAATCATGCAAGAATGTGGTCAAAACAATATGAAAAGTGTTTGGAAAAGTAGATACGTTTGAGACGTATCAACTCCCCCAAGCTTAGCATATTGCTTGTCCTCAAGCAATTCAGTTCAACGAACTGAACGCGACAAAGAAAACTTTGACAAACTCTTTTGCTTCATTAGATGTATATAAGCATGTACTACGAAAAGAGTTTAGCAAGTATTGAAACAGTACTATGAGGACAATGCAAGGAGCAATCCTTCTTTCAAGTGACTAGTCACAAATACTTAAAAGTAAATAATATACTACTGAAAATCAAGACAAGATTACATTGCACATAGCTTCAGCATACTAGGGTGGTATCTCGCTAGTCTCCATGAGTGAAGCAAAACATAAATGCAGAAACTCCTCCAGAGTTTTAAAGGAGACTAGAACTAAAAATTTCAGAATAAGTCATATCACAAGTATGCAGAAGACAATGTAATACTTTGGGACAATGTACAACACACTCAGAATGACAATTATGCTCTCCTAGTTGGTGCTTTGAAGAAAGAAGGTGGAGACTCTCGAACCGTGGCTTTTGTTGGCAAAGTTGAAAACCCGTGATCGGAAACAAAAACTAAACATGTACCAGAGCTCTTGGTTTTAAAAACAGAAGTAAACATGTTTTGAGAAGTGCATATTTCGTCAACGAATGCTAGCAGATAACTCAATCACTTTTTGAGTGGACAAGTCTCGAGGAACGGCTCCCGCATGAGGACGATCACATCCTCTTAATCTCCTTTGTTTATCACTGCCAAAGTTTTCTGATTTCTCATGAACAAAGCGTGAAGGAGGGTTTGTTTGTTATATTATCTTTTTGAGCCGGGCGCACTCAATGCCAGTTCCTTCTTGTATTAGGGGTTTTCACATTATTCATGCAATCCAGGGGTGAAACTTGTCCAACTTAAAAAGATCATGAATTAACTACTACTTCCTCATGAGCTAAAACATAGGCACAAAAGAGAAATGCTTTTGATTAGTTTCGAGATGGTACATGAAAGTCTTCGTTAGGAATGGCAGGTAAATACCATGTATAGGAAGGTATGGTGGACTCATATGGCATAACAGGTTTCAAGGATTTTGGATGCACAAGCAGTCAGTCCGCTTAGTACAGGTGGAGGTTTAGCAAAAGACTGGGAAGCGACCAACTAGAGAGCAATAACGGTCATAATCATGCAGAGTGACAAAGCAACATTGAATCGGGCATGAAAGTGATATAACTATTCTGAAACTCAAAGATCATCAAGGCAGAGTAGACTTTTTAGTCTTAAACATGTGTAAGCATGTGCCAAGTCAATCCAAAAATTCTCTAAAGGGAAATACCACCTTAGTATACCAGACTATGAACAGTGCAATGCATGTAGATCATTTCAATAACACATTATATACTCTAGTTATTCGGGACTAGCCAAAAGGAAAGCATGAACCACCGGTAGAGCATTGTAAACATAGCACTATGTCGCTACAAGCTGGTCTCTAGATCATAAGTACAGGCATATGTACAAAAGTAGAAACAAGAAGAGTTCATACCGGTCTTCCTTGTTGCTTCCCTTCAGTCGATCTTCGTCATTACTGCTTGTCACTTGCACGACCGAACGTAGGAAATATAATTAAATGCCATCACGGACTCGAGCTGAACTCTGAAAACAAAGCAAGCTAAAGAGAAAAGGAAATCTTTTTGGATTTTTCAAAGTTTGAATAAAAGCAAAAGAAAGAGAAAATCTTTTTATTGTTTTTGCAAAGAGAGAAATAAAGAAGAACGGGCAAAAACTTCGAAAAGATCAAAGCGAATAAAACGGATAATACAATGAAAAAGTGAGAGGGGCACGTACTCCCCCAAGCTTAGGCTTTTGGCCTAAGTTGGTAGCAGCTACTGCCCCCAGGAGCCTCCTGCTCCGGGGGTATGGTGGTGAGTCCAAGGGTCGTAGAAGGATGCTGGCGCGTACACCGAACTCCTCGGAGTCTCCCACGAGGAAGGTTCCGAACGCCAAACAGAGGAAGAACCTTCACCAAACTTGGTGGCGGTTTCTCCCTGAAAAGGTGGTAACTCACCGTGCTCCTCCTCGTCGGGCACAACCCCCTCCATGGGGTTATGAAACTGATGCTGGACCATGAACTCATCGAACTGGACAACATCAAAGGACCATCCGTTCCTGCGAGAAAAATCAAACAAAAGAGCTGCAGGTAGACGGATCTCGCGTTCCGCGGTAGTTCCGAAATGCAAGATATAAACAAGATTATCAAGCTCAGAAGCCATGGTAACAAACTTATGCCTTTTCATAGCAACAAGATCAAAGCTTAAATAAGTAAAAGGATTATCATCAGGGTGTGGGGTGCCTCCAAGATGTTCTAAGATAAGTGTGGCATAAACGCCACCATATAAGTCCCCCTTGTTACCGTTCATAGCAAGGCGTCGAGCAATTAAGGTACCCAGATTATAATCAGACCTCCCTGAGAGGGCTGCTGCCAGGATAGCAATATCCGGAGCAGAAATGCTGCTTGTGTTGTCACGAGCTAACACCCCTCTGGCTATATAATATGCAAAATACCTGAGGTGAGGAAATAAGATGCTGGAGATCTTCGACCGATGAATATCCCTCGTACCCATGCTGTAGAGAGAGTTGATGACGGTTTTCAGCTCGGAGGGCTGAGTGGCCATCCTAGCCGTCCTCCCAACGTTCGGCACACCTATTATTTCACAAAAATTTCCCAAAGTCATGGTGATAAGATCATTATAAATTTTAAACTCAATAGCACCTGAATCAGGATTATATCTAAAACTGTTAATGAAACTGGAGGTGAGTTTTTGATACTGGGTAACACGGCACGTGACGAGCCGTGTCAAACCTGCATTAGCACAAAGATTATAAAACTCATCCTTGATTCCCGCAGCTTCAAGGAATTCATCACATGGGAATGTCATCGCACGTGCTGGACTTGTGTCTTCCAACAACTCCAGGGGCACATGATCTTCATTATAGCTCACCCTAGCAGTCGATGGTGAAGCTGCGGCTCTAGTAACTCGATCGGAGTGTGCGGGCCTCCTCTTCTCAAGCCATCCTTTTGCCCTTCCTAACAAACTCATTTCTGATTATTTTTTTGCAATTTACAAAAAATGAGGATTAAAACAAGATGAGTTAAGGCATACTACTCAACTCACTTGCCCAAGGCATAAACTTGCATCAAAACTTGGAAAATAACTTTCTACACATGCATGCAAGCTCATCTCTACAGCACCAAGAACTACTAAATACTCACAAATGAGGCCACCAATCAAAAATCTAATTGGAGGGGTGGAGGAGTCACATACCAGGGAGTATTTGCTCAAAATTTCAGCTCAAATGAGGGGCTGTAGAGAGAGATCGAAGAATCGCCTCCAAGAACAGCAAGAACACAAGAACAAGTGCAGAACTCGCGTTTTTGGAGAAAGAGAAAGAGGGAGGAAGAAGACATACCTGGAGGGGGGCCCTGTGGGCCCCAGGCGCCCTGTGGGCGCGGCCAGGGGCTGGGCCGCGCCAGCTGGCCGCCTGGGCCACTGGTGGGTCCCCCTGGCTGGCCCCAGGACTTTCTGGGTCTCTCCTGACGTGGAAATTTTTATTATAATTTTTCTGGAATTTTTCTGAAAACTTCACTGTTGAAATTTTTTCGAAGTTCAAAAAGCTGCGAAACTCTCTGAAAACTTGAAGTAGTTAGTAGTATTGTGAAGCTTTCAAAACATAAATACTTGGTACAGCAAGTAGAACAAAAACTAAAAACAAATGAAAGCATAACAAGCTCAACTTTTTATCTATATAAAACATGTTCACTAGTAAGGTTGATCAAGTCTTACCAACAAACAGGCGATATATAGAGCAAAAAGTCTCACCTCCTACGAAGTAGTTACTAAACCTTTACTTGATGGACATTGTCCCCACCATGATAGTTTTATATTTGTGAGGCACATGTAGTGGACAGTCCCATTCTCCAATTTTCACGGTCTCGTTATTCTCTATAGAGTTGAGGCCATGCCTCCTGTCGGTCTTCTTTGGAAAATATACCGTGTGTTCTTTATCATTCACATGGAAAGTAACCTTCCCTTTATTGCAATCAATAATAGCACATGCGGTGTTAAGAAAAGGTCTACCAAGAATAATGGGCATGCTCCCATCCTCGGGCATGTCAAGCACAACAAAATCAGTAAGAATCAAACAATTAGCAACTTCTACGGGAACATCCTCACAAATACCTATCGGAACAGCGGTTGACTTGTCAGCCATCTGAAGGGAGATATCTGTAGGAATTAGTTTCTCTAAACAAAGCCTCTCGTAAAGAGAGAGAGGCATAACACTCACCCCTGCTCCAAGATCACATAAAGCAGTTTTGACATAATTATTCATTATGGAGCAGGGAATAGTGGGTATACCTGGATCACCGAGCTTCTCAGGAATCTTGCCACTGAAAGAGTAGTTAGCAAGCATAGTAGATATTGCATCATTAGGAACTTTTGTGACAATATCTTTCATATATTTTGAATAAGGAAGTAACTTAATAGCATCAGTCAAAGGGATTTGAAGAAAAAGAGGTTTAATCCACTCACAAAACTTATTGTAATGCTCTTATTCTTTGGATTTGATGGACTTACCTGGAAAGGGCATGGGTTTCTGTACCCATGGTTCTCTTTCCTTCCCATGTTTTCTTGTAATGAAGTCTTCTTTAGTGTACCTCTTACGTTTGTCAGGTGCTTCTTCTTCTCGAACTTCAGGCGGATCATTCCTCTCATTATCCTTACCTACAGGTTCAGCACCGTCTTCAGTCTCAGCATCGGAGATAGATACGCTGTTAGGATCAATAGTTGGCTCTTCATCTGCAATAGTATCATTAGAATTGTCAGTCTCCTTATGTTTCTTCTTTTTCTTTGGAGAGCCAACAATTTCTTCTTCCTGTATTTGAGAATCCTGCTCGATTCTCTTCGGATGCCCCTCTGGATAGAGAGGATCTTGAGTGCTAGTTCCTCCTCGGGTCTTAATCCCAAAAGCCTGCAAATTATCTTATTTGGCATTGTTAGCAAGCAAATCTCTTTGCACATTAGAAATTTGGTCTAGCTGAGTTTGAACCATATGAAAATGCTTCACAAGACATTGAACATCATTAAATGTTCTATCTAAAACATCAAGTAGTCTTTTGATAGCAAGGAAATTATCATGCAATTGACTTTGTATCCTCTCATTAAAATGATTTTGTTTCATAATAAAATTATCAAACTCATCTAAACATTGATCAGGAGGCTTACCATGAGGGATGTCACTTGCGTTGAAATCTAAAAGAGAGTGTACCTCTACCATAGGAGGGTGAGTAGTAGGCTCACAAAGCTTCTCAATAGGGGGTAGAGTCTTCACGTCTTCAGCTTTAATACCTTTCTCTTTAATAGACTTCTTTGCTTCTCGCATATCTTCGGGGCTTAGAACAAACATGCCCCTCTTCTTTGGTGGTGGAGGTGGTTTAGGGACGGACCAATCTTCATGGTTTTTGGCAATCCTGCCCATCAAATCTTCCGCATCGTCCGGTGTTCTTTTCCTGAAAACACAACCAGCACAACTGTCCAAATAGGACCTGGATTCATCAGTTAGACCAGCATAGAATATATCAATTAATTCATTCTTAGGGATTTCATGTCCTGGTCTAGCCCGAATCAGACCGCAGTACCTCCCCCAAGCTTTAGGGAGGGACTCATCCTGCAACTGTTTAAAGTTATAAATTCTTTGTAAAGCAGCATGTTGCATGTGAGCAGGAAAGTACTTATCAACAAAAGAGTGAGCTAAGTCTTGAGGACTCTTAACGGAACCGCATGGGAGTGAATCATACCATGCTTTAGCACCTTCCTTCAAGGAGAAAGGAAGAAGCTTGGTGATATAAAAGTATCGTATCTTCTCATCTGTGGTAAACAGGCCACCTAACTCACCGAGTTTAGTCAGGTGTGCAATAGCATCATCATTTTCTCTGCCATAAAAGGGGTCAGCTTCAACCATAGGTATAAGTGAAAGATCAACAGAGAAATCATAATCAGGATCATCAATGCATATAGGAGATGTAGCAAATTCAGGATCAGGAACGGTTTTGTTTTTCAAAGAGTGTTTTTCAAATAGTTTCTTAATAACTTCAGGGTCAGAGCCAGAAAACTCTGTCAGTTCCCTGCATAAATCTTCATCAAGCATATAGTAATCATCATCAAGGAGCCTCTCTTTGAGTTTACTCAAATCAGGATAATCATAAGTTTCACCAATAGGGTAGCGAGTAACAGGAAGTTCAATTCCAGACTTTTTAGCAGCAGCAGCAATTTGTTTCTCAAGAGCATAACCAAGCGAACTAATATCATCAAAAGTAGTAGAGGCATCATCAAGAGTACCGGACATAGTAACAGATTCAGTAGGAGCATCATGTTGTGGTGGTGAGGCAAACTTACTCATAATAGAAGGTGAATCAAGCGTAGCACTAGTGCTCAGAGCAGTACCTCTTCTTGTAGTGGATAGTAAGATCGGAACCTTGGGGTCTCCTTTCTTACCCATAGTGGATGAAGTGCAGCAGGTAGGATACCTCAAGTAGACTTGTAAATATTGCTATGCTCCCCGGCAACGGCGCCAGAAAACGGTACTTGATAACCCTCAACCGTAAGGGATTGAGATAGTCTTCGCGAGTAAGAATAACCCAATTTATTGATTCGACACACGGGGAGCCAAAGAGTATTTATAAGCTTTGACAGTTGAGTTGTCAATTCAACCGCACCTGAAATATACTTACTTGCAACAAAAGATAAGTGGTAACAGTGATATGATAGTGATGATAGTGATAGTAAAAGTAAATAGTAAAGGTAAAGGGCAAAAATAGCAACTAGTAACCAGCAGGATTTAAAACACTGTAGGCTAGGGAGATGGATGGTTGGGCGCTGCATGGATGAGATAGATTCTAACTTGGGGCACGGCACACGGAAAAGTAAGGATCATCTAGGCAAATATCAAACATTAGGCATGTATCCCGTAGGTAGTTGTACGTGCTTGCAATAAGAAATTGCACAACATCTTTTGTCCTACCATCCCGCTACGAACGGGGCCAAAAGGAACTTATGGAGATTAAGGCGCTCCTGTCAAAGAGCACCGGAACAAAGCAATGAACTCAATGGATACATGTAATCCTCAAACTACGAACCATCCCCTTTGGTGTCCCAAGCTGTCACTTTTGGGATCGCCGGTTCCGAACCGTAATAGGTGCAAACAACTCATAGATAGGATCACGAACACAAATATATTCATGCAAACACATATGGTTCAGATCTGAAATCACGGCACTCGGGCCCTAAGTGTCAAGCATTAAGAATAACAAGTTGAAGCAAAGATGATAAACACCATGGTAGATGATAGGCAACATGCCCCCAACGATCTGACAAACTATTACATGATCTAACTCATCCAATCCCTACCATCCCCTTCGCCTACAGCAGGGGAATTACTCACACATGGAGGGAGAAGTCATGGAGGGATGATGGAGTGGTGATGATGATGACGATGGCGACAATCTCGCCTCTCCAGAGGCCAATTCAGCCTCCAGATTAGCCCTCCAGAGGAAGAACAGAGGGTGGCGGCGGCTCCGCGATGGAAAACTGCGAAAAGAACTTCTGATCTGGGGTTTCCGTGTCGCGAGTAAAAATACGAGGCAAAGTAGGGCACCAGGGGGTGTGGGCCCCACCCAGGCGACCCCCCGGCGCGTACCAGGGGGGCGCGCCCACAGGGCGCCTGGGCACCCCCTGGCCCCCCTCTGGCCCCTCTTCTGGCTCCTGGTTCCTTCGGGTGCGTGGATTTTCTGTGATTTTTCGTGGATTTTTCTGATATACCTAAAAATCCGTTTTCCTGCACACAATAAAACCATACAGGCAGCTCTGCTGAAAACAGCGTCAGTCCGGGTTAGTTTAGTTCAAATCATGCAAGAATGAGGTCAAAACAATATCAAAAGTGTTTGGAAAAGTAGATACGTTTGAGACGTATCAGGCGCCGGCCTGATCTCCGCCGCCGGCGCTAGGCGCACGGCGGCCTTATCGGCGGGCGGAAGCTTCCGTGCCCGGCGGAGGTAGTGGATGTGTTCCTCGAGGACGTTGCTGCGGTCCCACTCGCCGTGATGGCGGACTGGCGCTGCGGCGGCCATGGCTCGGGGCGGCGGCTCGCTGCGGAGGTGGCGAGAGGAGCGGACAGGAGCGAGGAAGAAGAAGAGGAATGGAGAGGGGCGGGCGCGAGAACGGCGCTAACCTCCCTCCCCGGGCCTACTTATAGGCTCGGGGTGGTGAAGCCGAGGGGGCGGGCGTGGGATTAACTGCTCCACGCCCCGCACGACCCCCACTTTTTGCGCGCCTAATCTGCACGCATTAACTGCACGTGGGGAGGGCAATCGATTGCCCCTGCCACACTGGATCCGCGCGCGGACCGAGGCCCTATAGTGGCGGGCCCTGGCCCACTGCTACGTCTTGTCACGCGCGTGGGCTGGCAGGCTGACGCGACGAAGCGACGACGCGTGGGGAGCCGTCAACGATCGGCAGACCTGCGCAGCTGCCTGCTGACCAGGCGGTGCCTTCCCCTCAAAGATTTGAAGATTGAAGTCCGGCTGCCAGCAGACGGCTCTTTTCGGAAGATGGATGAAGGACACCGGTCTTACTTAGGGGGGGGGGGAGCTGCTGGAACCCCGCAGCCCTCAAACGCAAACCGCAGAGTTCCACCCGCTTCGGGGACTACTGTCTTAGATATTGACCACGGGTGTCCTCATCGACCACCCATGGTATTTTAAAACAATTTGGGGCCGCCTGTTACACCCCAGCCGTCTGCTCATCGGGCCGCATCCTAGGACAGCTTACCCTAGGAGCCGGCTGCCAGGAGGCGGCAGGGGCCCAAACAGGCGCCAGTCCCACAGCCAGCAGCTAGCAGACGGTCCTATGTCTCTCCCTCGGGATGCGTGCTCGGGGACCACCGCGCAGCTGAGGCATGGCTACAGTTGAGTACGTCCTTATAGAATCTATAAGGGCGTGGCTACAGTGAATGTGTACCTTATGGCCGTCTCTTAAGCGGCGTGTCACTGTAGCCACGCTGCGAGTGACCAAGCTTCGGTCAGAGGAAGCCACGATCCCACTACCGACAGACGGCAGGGCCAGCAGGCGGCTGGCCCCACCGGCCAGTGGGTAACTCAGGAACCAGCCGCCCCTGGTAGGCGACCAGGGGAGGTGGCCCGCCTGGTAACAGACGGGGGATCCTGCCATAAAAGTCTGAACTTCATCAAGATGACAAGACAGGACGTGGTGGCAGTGTACGGCAGGAGACGGCGACACTGTAGCCACTTCCCTCCTGACGATGCTGCCGTCAGCAGAAGCACGCCTACAGTGAAAGGCAATCACGTGGGCTCACAGGCGGCGGGCCCCAGCAGACAGGCGGTGAGGCCGGCACCAGAAGACGCTGACAGCCATGGGCCACTCCTCCGAGATTACATTTGTACCCCTGGGGGGTAGGCCTATGTAAACCCCCCAGGGTCCTCCATGAGGAGGGGTTGGAACGTTGAGCTCTAGAAGGAAGAGAGACACGTAGAGAGAGGGAGAGGGAGAGAGAAACCCTAGCTACCATCCCAATTCCCTAGAGCGAAGGTAGTGAGCTAGCCTTGCTCTTCTTCCTCCTCTAGACGACACAGCTCAAAGAGCAACCTTGTAGCTACCCTATTGACATTTAGTCATGACGCGGAGTCCCCGCAGAGCAGGACTAGGGGTGTTATCTCCACGGAGAGCCCCGAACCTGGGTAAGATCCGTAGGCATCCTAAGTTCCGCCTTATCCCGCTTCCAGGGCCCGGCGACGCTTTATTGTCCCCATGCATGATAAGCCACCCGTTGGCATATGTCGCCCCAAAACCCCGACATGGAAGATCAATATGCATAGTTCATTTTATGATGTGTGGCAGTTCTGGTACATTTTTGGAGTTGGAAAATGTCGAGGCATAAGCAGAATGTTGCTTGAGGCATGCCCCTTCTAGGTGAAGCAGAGTATTTCCACTACAACCATTGTTTCTAAGTTGAATAATGTGGGTGTTAGTTTAGGAATGAATGAGAAGGATTTTTCTATTTCGGTAAATGCTTTGAAACATTTGGAATATGACCGATTAAAAATTACTCCACATGTTTCTTGCAAGTATGTTGCCACACCTGATAGATGAGGAAGAGTTGCATGCCACATCAGATGGTCAGCTACTCTCTCATTTAGTAGGAGCAGTTTCAGACGTGGGCTTAGATGAACCCGGGCTTAGTTCATTGATTGAGCTTACAACCTCCGGACGTAAATCAAAGGCTGCCCGTTCGAAAAAATGTAGTAAGTCCCATAAGAGGTCCGCAATTTTCTGAATCTACTATTGTTTCCTCATGAATGGCATGTTCTTTAATAGCATAGGTCTTGGTGACTTGGCTAAACATCTATTCATTGTGGAATGTAATAGGGAATATAATTTAGATTTTTTGGCTATCTTTGAAATGGAGAGACGTGATTTCTCAATAAGTCTTCTTAACCGTCTTTCTAACGGGATAGATTTTACTTGGATTTCACGACCGCCTAGAGGTCGTTCTGGGGGCATTTTACTTGGCGTAAATACAGGGACTATGGATGTTTTGGCTTGTTTGGATGGTGAGTTGATGTTAAACTCCATATTCGCAACAAAGCCGACAACTTCACATGGACCCTCGTAGTCGTGTATGGGGCAGCCCAGGATGAGTTCAAGGCCGATTTTCTCAGTGAACTGGTAAATATGACAAAGGATAATCCCTACCCCATTCTTATCGGTGGGGATTTCAATTTGCCACGATTACCAAATGAGAAAAGTCGTGGCAGGTTTGATAGTCATTGGCCTTTCCTTTTCAATGTTGTCATTGACAATCTAGATCTGCGAGAGGTTTCCATGATAGGAAGATAGTTCACTTGGGCGAACAGTCTTCCACAACCGACATACGAAAATCTAGATCGCGTTCTAATGGATACCGACTGGGAATCCAAATTCCCTATGATTTCTGTTCGTGCTCTACCTCGTATCGAGGCTCTATCAGACCACACACCCATCCTCCTAAATACGGGTTTGCCATGACCACAACATAAACGCAAGTTCAAGTTCGAACTTGGTTGGTTGCATCGGGATGGCTTCCATGACATGGTGAAGGAGGTGTGGGTGGAACCGGTGGCCGGGCATTCCCCAATATACCAATATAACAAAATGTGTGCAATGCGTAAATTCCTTGGTGGTTGGGCTAGGCATACAACGGGTATCCTAAAAAAGGAGAAGCTTCGTCTTTCATCTGTCATTGATGAATTAGAAGCTTTGGCTGAGGTTAGACCCCTATGTGAGCATGGAATCGAGATCAAGAGCCAATCGAATGCACAAATAGCTAACATGCTTCATGAAGATGAACTCAAATGGTACCAACATTCGAACTCTCAATTTATCCTAAAAGATGATTCGAATACTAGATATTTTCATGGTGTCGCCAATGGCAGACACCGGAAGAAACTTATTCATTCCCTACAATAGGAGGAGGGCATGATTGAGGGACATGAGAAACTTAAATCTTATATCAGTAACTATTATAAAAATGTATTTGGAGCCCCAGAGAAAGGAAACTTTTCGATGGATGAGTCCCGAATAGATGACATCCCCCAGGTCTCGGACGAGGAAAATAGCCTAATAACAACCCCTTATTCCGAGGAGGAAGTTAGAAAGGCGATTTTCCTCATGGAACACAATAAAGCCCCGGGTCCGGATGGTTTTCTGACTGAGTTTTATCAGAACTTCTGGGAAGTCATCAAACTGGATCTCTTACTTTTGTTTGGCTGCCTACATGCTGTCCAACTAGAATTGTTTCGCTTAAACTTTGGTGAGATTGTTTTATTACCTAAGGTTAATGAGGGTGAAAGGATACAACAATATAGACCTATCTTCCTCCTTAATGTTAGTTTTGAAATCTTCACAAAAGTGGCGACGATTAGGCTAAATTCGGTTGCTGAACATGTGGTCCCTCCTTCACAGACTGCTTTTATGCAAGGCAGACACATCCTAGATGGAGTTGTTATCCTTCATGAAACAGTCCATGAATTACATTTGAAAAAGTTGAATGGGGTGATACTCAAAATCGACTTTGGAAAAGCTTACGACAAAAGTGGTCTTTTCTTCAACAGACTCTCAAAATGAAAGGATTTTCTGCTGAGTGGCGCGCTATGATCCATAGTTTCATTTCCGGAGGTAGTGTGGCAATTAAAGTCAATGACGATGTTGGCCACTATTTCCAAACGAAGAAGGGACTGCGACAAGGTGACTCAACATCGCCCATGCTATTTAATATAGTGGCGGGTATGTTAGCGGTCATGATTGAGCGTGCCAAGGTTGATGGCCAAATAGATGGGGTAGTCGATCATCTAGCTGATGGTGGTCTATCTATCCTTCAATATGCCGATGATACAGTTCTCTTCATGGATCATGATCTCGAGAAAGCGAGAAATCTGAAATTAATTTTATCAGCATTCGAGCAACTGTTAGTTCTTAAGATCAATTTTCATAAAAGTGAATTATTTTGCTTTGGCAAGGCTCAACACGAGGCCCATCTATATGCTGACTTGTTCAGATGCGGGGTGGGTGAGTTTCCGATTACATATTTGGGGATGCCGATACATTATCGGATACTCACAAATGTTGAATGAAAACACATCGAGGAGAGACTACAAAAAAGACTAAGTAGTTGGAAAGGTAAACTGCTATCTCTGGGTGGTAGATTGGTCCTCATAAATTCAGTACTAAGTAATATGGTACTATATATGATTTCCTTCTTCCAGTTGCCAAAAGGAGTATTACATAGATTGGATTACTTTCGATCAATATTATTTTGGCAAGGAGATAGTGAGAAAAATAAATATTGACTAGCTAAATGGAGTGTGGTTTGCCGTCCCAAAGACCAATGTGGGTTGGGCATTCATGACCCTGAGGTTAAGAATAGGGCCCTCCTCGCCAAATTGTTGTTTAGATTATTAACGAAAGATGTGAAGGAAATATGCCCTAGAGGCAATAATAAAGTTGTTATTTGTATTTCCTTATATCATGATAAATTTCTTTTATTCATGCTAGAATTGTATTAACTGGAAACTTAGTATATGTGTGAATACATAGACAAAACAGAGTGTCCCTAGTATGCCTCTACTAGACTAGCTCATTGATCAAAGATGGTTATGTTTCCTAGCCATAGACATGAGTTGTCATTTGATCAACGGGATCACATCATTAGGAGAATGATGTGATGGACAAGACCCATCCGTTAGCTTAGCACTATGATCATTTAGTTTTACTGCTATTGCTTTCTTCATAACTTATGCATGTTCCTATGACTATGAGATTGTGCAACTTCCGAATACCGGAGGAACACCTTGTGTGCTATCAAACGTCACAATGTAACTGGGTGATTATAAAGATGCTCTACAAGTGTCTCCGAAGGTGTTCGTGGTTTTGGCATAGATCAAGAATAGGATTTGTCACTCCGAGTGTCGGAGAGGTATCTCTGGGCCCTCTCGGTAACACATATCATAATAAGCCTTGCAAGCAAATGACTAATGAGTTAGTCATGAGATGATGTTTACGGAATGAGTAAAGAGACTTGCCGGTAACGAGATTGAACTAGGTATTGAGATACCGATGATCGAATCTCGGGCAAGTAACATACCGATGACAAAGGGAACAACATATGTTGTTATGCGGTTTGACCGATAAAGATCTTCGTAGAATATGTAGGAGCCAATATGAGCATCCAGGTTCCGCTATTGGTTATTGACCGGAGATGAGTCTCGATCATGTCTACATAGTTCTTGAACCCGTAGGGTCCACACGCTTAACGTTCGATGACGATCGATATTATGAGTTTTGATGTACCGAAGGTAGTTCGGAGTCCCGGATGAGATCACGGACATGACGAGGAGTTTCGAAATGTCCAAGACATAAAGATTGATATATTGGACGACTATATTCAGTCACCGGAAGTGTTCCGGGTGTTACGAATAAAACCGAAGTGCCGGAGGGGGTTACTGGAACCCCCCGAGGGAGTATGGGCCATAGTGGGCCAATGAGGGAAAGAGAGGGGCAGCCCATAGGGCTGGCCGCGCCCCCTAGGGATCCTAGTTGGACTAGGAGAAGGGGGGGAGGCACCCCTCTCCTTCCTTCTCCTCTCCCCCCTTCCTTTCCTACTCCTAGTAGGAATGGGAAAGGGGATTCCTATTCCTACTAGGAGTAGGAATCCTACTCCTATGGCGTGCCCCCTGGCCGGCCGCACCTCCCCCCTTTCTCCTTTATATACGGGGGCAGGGGCACCCAAAGACACACAATCAACATCGTTTTAGCCGTGTACAGTGCCCCCCTCCACAGAAACACACCTCGATCATACCGTTGCAGTGCTTAGGCGAAGCCCTACGCCGGTAGCTTCATCATCTTCGTCACCACGCCGTCGTCCTGAAGAAACTCTCCCGTGAAGCTCATCTGGATCAAGAGCTTGTGGGACATCATCGAGGTGAACATGTGCTGAACGCGGACGTGCCGTACGTTCGGTGCTTGGATCGGTTGGATTGCGAAGACGTTCGACTACATCAACTGCGTCACTAGACGCTTTTGCTTTCGGTCTACGAGGGTACGTAGACACACTCTCCCCTCTCGTTGCTATGCATCTGGTAGATAGATCTTGCGTGATCGTAGTAAATTTTTAAAATACTACGTTCCCCAAACAGTGGCATCATGAGCCAGGTCTATGCGTAGATGATATGTACGAGTAGAACACAATGAGTTGTGGGCGATACTAGTCATACTGCTTACCAGCATGTCATACTTTGTTTCGGCGGTATTGTGAGATGAAGCGGCCCGGACCGACATTACGCGTACGCTTACGCGAGACTGGTTTCACCGTTATGAGCACTCGTTGCTTAAAGGTGACTGTCGGGTGTCTGTCTCTC
The DNA here is from genome assembly GCA_902687465.1 of Secale cereale. Lineage (NCBI taxonomy): Eukaryota > Viridiplantae > Streptophyta > Magnoliopsida > Poales > Poaceae > Secale > Secale cereale. Next base: position 715,010,554 of record LR738715.1, on the reverse strand, counting down.
TCACTTTAGCAGAATCAAGTGTGGCTACGCCCGGTCCTTGTGAAGGTTAAAACATCACATACTTGACGAAAAATCGTTGTGGTTTTTATATGAGTAGGTAAGAACGGTTCTTGCTAAGCCCATAGCAGCCACGTAAAACTTTCAATGACAAAGTAAAGGGCGTCTAACTTGTTTTTGCAGGGCATGTTTTGATGTGATATGGTCAAGACATGATGAGTTATACGTTTTTGTATGAGATGATCATGTTTTGTAAAGTTATCGGCAACTGGCAGGAGCCATATGGTTGTCGCTTTATTGTATGAAATACAGTCGCCATGTAATTACTTTAATTTATCACAAAGCGGTAGCGATAGTCGTGGAAGCAATAGTTGGTGAGACGACAACGATGCTATGATGGAGATCAAGGTGTCGCGCCGGTGACGAAGGTGATCATGAAAGATGCTTTAAAGATGGAGATCAAAAGCACAAGATGATGATGGCCATATCATGTCACATATTTTGATTGCACGTGATGTTTATCTTATTATGCTTCTTATTTTGCTTAGTACGGCGGTAGCATTATAAGATGATCCCTTACAAAATTTCAAGGCATAAGTGTTCTCCCTGAGTATGCAACGTTGCGAAAGTTCGTCGTGCCGAGACACCACTTGATGATCGGGTGTGATAAGCTCTACGTTCAAATACAACGGGTGTAAGCCAGTTTTGCACACGCAAAATACTCGGGTTAAACTTGACGAGCCTAGCATATGCAGATATGGCCTCGAAACACTGGAGACCGAAAGGTCGAGCATGAATCATACAGTAGATATGATGAACATAAGATGATCACCATTGAAACTACTCCATCTCATGTGATGATCGGACATGGTTTAGTTGATTTCGATCACGTGATCATTTAGATGACCAGAGGGATGTCTATCTAAGTGGGAGTTCTTTAGTAATATGATTAATTGAACTTTAATTTATCATGAACTTAGTCCTGATAGTTTTTGCATATCTATGTTGTTGTAGATCAATGGACCGTGCTACCGTTCCTTTGAATTTTAATGCATTCCTAGAGAAAGCTAAGTTGAAAGATGATGGTAGCAATTACACGGACTGGGTCCGTAACTTGAGGATTATCCTCATTGCTGCACAGAAGAATTATGTCCTTGAAGCACCGCTAGGTGACAAACCCCTCCCGCTAATGTAGACGCTTTGAATGTCTGGCAGACGCGTTCTGATGACTACACGTTAATTCAGTGTGCCATGCTTTACGGCTTAGAACTGGGACTTCAATGACGTTTTGAACGTCATGGACCATATGAGATGTTCCAGGAGTTGAAGTTAATATTTCAAGCAAATGCCCGGATTGAGAAATATGAGATTTCCAATAAGTTCTATAGCTGCAAGATGGAGGAGAATAGTTCTATCAGTGAACACTTGCTTAGAATGTCTGGGTACGACAATCATATGACTCAACTTGGTTGCAAAGTTGACGAGGATAGTGTTATTGATAGAGTTCTTCAATCACTGCCACCAAGCTATAAAGGCTCCGTGATGAACTATAGTATGCAAGGGATGCAAAAGACAATTCCCGAGCTCTTCGCTATGCTCAAGGCTACGGAGGTAGAAATCAAAAAGGAGCATCAAGTGTTGATGGTTAACAAGACCACTAGTATCAAGAAAAAGGGAAAGGGAAAGAAGGGGAACTTCCAGAGGAATAGCAAGACAGTTGCTACTCCCGCGAAGAAATCCAAGTCTGGAGCCAAGCCTGAAATTGAGTGCTTCTACTGCAAAGAGACTGGACACTGGAAGCGGAACTGCCCCAAGTATTTGGCGGATAAGAAGGATGGCAAGGTGAACAAAGGTATATGTGATATACATGTTATTGATGTGTACCTTAATAATGCTCGTAGTAGTACCTGGGTATTTGATACCGGTTCGGTTGCTAATATTTGTAACTCGAAACATGGACTACGGATTAAACAAAGATTGGCTAAGGACGAGGTGACGATGCGTGTGGGAAATGGTTCCAAAGTCGATGTGATCACCGTCGGCACGCTACCTCTACATCTACCTTCGGGATTAGTTTTAGACCCGAATAATTGTTATTTGGTGCCAGCGTTAAGCATGAACATTATATGTGGATCTTGTTTGTTGCGAGATGGTTATTCATTTAAATCAGAGAATAATGGTTGTTCTATTTTTATGAATAATATCTTTTATGGTCATGCACCCTCGAAGAGTGGTCTATTCTTGTTGGATCTCGATTATAGGGATACACATATTCATAATATTGAAGCCAAAAGATGTAAAGTTAATAATGATAGTGCAAATTATTTGTGGCACTGCCGTTTAGGTCATATTGGTGTAAATCGCATGAAGAAACTCCATAGTGATGGACTTTTGGAATCACTTGATTATGAATCACTTGGTGCTTGCGAACTATGCCTCATGGGCAAAATGACTAAAACTCCGTTCTCCGGAACTATGGAGCGAGCAACAGATTTGTTGGAAATCATACATACTGATGTATGTGGACCAATGAGTGTTGAAGCTCGCGGCGGGTATCGTTATTTTTTGACCTTCACTGATGATTTGAGCAGATATGGGTATATCTACTTGATGAAACACAAGTCTGAAACATTTGAAAAGTTCAAAGAATTTCAGAGTGAAGTAGAGAATCATCGTAACAAGAAAATGAAGTTTCTATGATCTGATCGTGGAGGAGAATATTTGAGTTATGAGTTTGGTCTTCATTTGAAACAATGTGGAATAGTTTCACAACTCACGCCACCCGGAACACCACAGCGTAATGGTGTGTCCGAACGTCATGACCGTACTTTATTGGATATGGTGCGGTCTATGATGTCTCTTACCAATTTACCACTATCGTTTTGGGGTTATGCTTTAGAGACATCTGCATTCACGTTAAATAGGGCACCATCTAAATCCGTTGAGACGACGCCTTATGAACTATGGTTTGGCAAGAAACCAAAGTTTTCGTTTCTTAAAGTTTGGGGCTGCGATGCTTATGTGAAAAAGCTTCAACCTGATAAGCTCGAACCCAAGTCAGAGAAATGTGTCTTCATAGGATACCCAAAAGAGACTGTTGGGTACACCTTCTATCACAAATCCAAAGGCAATATACTCGTTGCTAATAATGGATCCTTTCTAGAGAAGGAGTTTCTCTCGAAAGAAGTGAGTGGGAGGAAAGTAGAACTTGATGAGGTAATTGTACCTTCTCCCGAATTGGAAAGTAGTACATCACAGAAACTAGTTCCAGTGATTCCTATACCAATTAGTGAGGAAGCTAATGATGATGATCATGAAACTTCAGATCAAGTTTCTGCTGAACTTCGTAGATCAACCAGAGTTCGTTCCGCACCAGAGTGGTACGGCAACCCAGTTCTGGAAGTCATGTTACTAGACCATGATGAACCTATGAACTATGAGGAAGCGATGATGAGCCTAGATTCCGGGAAATGGCTTGAGGCCATGAAATGTGAGATGGGATCCATGTATGAGAACAAAGTGTGGACTTTGGTTGACTTGCCCGATGATCGGCAAGCCATCGAAAATAAATGGATCTTCAAGAGGAAGACCTACGCAGACGGTAATGTTACTATTTACAAAGCTCGACCTGTTGCGAAAGGGTTTCGACAAGTTCAAGGAGTTGACTACGATGAGACTTTCTCACCCGTAGTGATGCTGAAGTCTGTCCGAATCATGTTAGCAATTGCCGCATTTTATGATTATGAAATCTGGCAAATGGATGTCAAAACTGCATTCCTGAATGGATATCTCAAAGAAGAGTTGCATATTATGCAACCAGAAGGTTTTGTCGATCCTAAAGGTGCTAACAAAGTGTGCAAGCTCCAGCGATCCATCTATGGACTGGTGCAAGCATCTCGGAGTTGGAATATACGCTTTGATGAGGTGATCAAAGCATATGGTTTTATACAGACTTTTGGAGAAGCCTGTATTTACAAGAAAGTGAGTGGGAGCTCTGTAGCATTTCTCATATTATATGTGGATGACATATTGTTGATTGGAAATGATATAGAATTTCTGAATAGCATAAAAGGATACTTGAATAAGAATTTTTCTATGAAAGACCTCGGTGAAGCTGCTTACATATTAGGCATCAAGATCTATAAAGATAGATCAAGATGCTTAATTGGACTTTCACAAAGCACATACCTTGATAAAGTTTTAAAGAGGTTCAAAATGGATCAGTCAAAGAAAGGGTTCTTGCATGTGTTACAAGGTGTGAAGTTGAGTACGACTCAATGCCCGACCACTGCAGAAGATAGAGAGAAAATGAAAGTCATTCCCTATGCCTCAGCCATAGGATCTATCATGTATGCAATGCTGTGTACCAGACCTGATGTATGCCTTGCTATAAGTCTAGCAGGGAGGTACCAAAGTAATCCAGGAGTAGATCACTGGACAGCGGTCAAGAACATCATGAAGTACCTGAAAAAGACAAAGGATATGTTTCTCGGGTATGGAGGTGACAAAGAGCTCGTCGTAAACGGTTACGTCGATTCAAGGTTTGACACTGATCCGGATGACTCTAAGTCACAAACCGGATATGTATTTTTATTAAACGGTGGAGCTGCCAGTTGGTGCAGTTCCAAGCAGAGCATCATAGCGGGATCTACGTGTGAAGCGGAATACATAGCTGCTTCGGAAGCAGCAAATGAAGGAGTCTGGATGAAGGAGTTCATATCCGATCTAGGTGTAATACCTAGTGCATTGGGTCCAATGAAAATCTTTTGTGACAACACTAGAGCAATAGCCTTGGCGAAGGAATCCAGGTTTCACCAGAGAACAAAGCACATCAAAAGACGCTTCAATTCCATCCGCGATCTAGTCAAGGAGGGAGACATAGAGATTTGCAAGATACATACGGATCTAAATGTTGTAGACCCGTTGACTAAGCCTCTTCCACGGGCAAAACATGATCAGCACCAAGACTCCATGGGTGTTAGGATCATTACTTTGTAATCTAGATTATTGACTCTAGTTCAAGTGGGAGACTGAAGGAAATATGCCCTAGAGGCAATAATAAAGATGTTATTTGTATTTCCTTATATCATGATAAATGTCTTTTATTTATGCTAGAATTGTATTAACCGGAAACTTAGTACATGTGTGAATACATAGACAAATCAGTATGTCCCTAGTATGCCTCTACTAGACTAGCTCATTGATCAAAGATGGTTATGTTTCCTAGCCATAGACATGAGTTGTCATTTGATCAACAGGATCACATCATTAGGAGAATGATGTGATGGACAAGACCTATCCGTTAGCTTAGCACTATGATCGTTTAGTTTTACTGGTATTGCTTTCTTCATGACTTATACATGTTCCTATGACTATGATATTATGCAACTCCCGGATACCGGAGGAACACCTTGTGTGCTATCAAACGTCACATCATAACTGGGTGATTATAAAGATGCTCTACCGGTGTCTCCGAAGGTGTTCGTGGTGTTGGCATAGATCAAGAATAGGATTTGTCACTCCGAGTGTCGGAGAGGTATCTCTGGGCCCTCTCGGTAATACACATCATAATAAGCCTTGCAAGCAAATGACTAATGAGTTAGTCACGGGATGATGTATTACGGAACGAGTAAAGAGACTTGCCGGTAACGAGATTGAACTAGGTATTGAGATACCGACGATCGAATCTCGGGCAAGTAACATGCTGATGACAAAGGGAACAACGTATGTTGTTATGCGGTTTGACCGATAAATATCTTTGTAGAATATGTAGGAGCCAATATGAGCATCCAGGTTCCGCTACTGGTTATTGACCGGAGATGAGTCTCGGTCATGTCTACATAGTTCTCGAACCCGTAGGGTCCGCACGCTTAAAGTTTGATGACGATCGGTATTATGAGTTTATAAGTTTTGATGTACCGAAGGTAGTTCGGAGTCCCTGATAAGATCACAGACATGACGATGAGTCTCGGAATATCCGAGACGTAAAAATTGATATATTGGACGACTATATTCAGACATCGGAAGTGTTCCAGAAAGTTTCGGAATAAACCGGAGTGCCGAGGGGTTACCGGAACCCCCCGGGGAAGCTATGGGCCCTAATTGGCTTTAGTGGAAAGAGAGAGGGCCGGCCAGGGCTAGGGCCGCGCGCCCCTCCCCCTTGGTCTGAATTGGACAGGGAAAGGAGGGGGGCGGCGCCCCTTTCCTTCTCCCTCTCCCTCTCCTTCATTCCCCCTCTCTCCCTCTTGGTGATTCCTGCTAGGAATAGGATTGCAATCCTATTCCTAGTAGGATTGCTCCTCTAGGCACGCCATAGGAGGGCCGGCCGGCCTCCCCCTTGCTCCTTTATATACAGGGGCAGGGGGCACCCTAGAACACACAAGTTGATCTCTCCAGCCGTGTGCGGTGCCCCCTCCACAGAAACACACCTCGGTCATACCGTTGCAGTGCTTAGGCGAAGCCCTGCGCCGGTAACTTCATCATATATGTCACCACGCTGTCGTGCTGACGAAACTCTCATGTGAAGCTCAACTGGATCAAGACCTCGGGGGACGTCATCAAGCTGAACGTGTGCTGAACACGGAGGTGTCGTACGTTCGGTGCTTGATCGGTTGAATCGCGAAGAAGTTCGACTACATCAACTGCGTCTCTTGACGCTTCCGCTTTCGGTCTACGAGGGTACGTAGACACACTCTCCCCTCTTGTTGCTATGCATCTGGTAGATAGATCTTGCGTGATCGTAGGAAAATTTTAAAATATTACGTTCCCCAAACAGAGGAGGGTACATGGACTTCGGCCCTGTCACTACGCGCAGGCAGACGGGACGGACGTCCGCTGGGTCTTTGAACGTCCGGTGACTTGGGAGGGACCGAACGTCCGGTAACTCTCTGATTTCCGCTAATTATGTTCTGTAGTCGAAGTCACGGATGTCCGGTGGCTTCCGGTCGTCCGGGGGTCCTCGGACGTCCGGTGCCTGCCGGTCGTCCGGGGCCTCGAGATGACCGGTCGTCCGGTGCCTGAAGCATCTTCCGCGACACTTCTTCTTGTTCCTTGCGCTTGTCGATCCCGCCGCCTTGCCCACTGTGCAGAGCTGTCACGTGGCCTTCCTCCAAGTACCTCGGCTTCGAGAGCTCTTGACGGGCTCGTGTCATTGGTCCTTTGGGCACTTGGTGAGTCGACGGTATGTCCATGGGGATGACCTTGGGATGCTCCGCATCATCTCCCCTCCCTTGGAAAAGATCCGACCTCGGATCGAAATCTTCATCACCATGGAAAGGATAGAGGTCCTTGATGTTGAAGGTAGTGCTCACGTTGTACTTGTCTCGTGGAATGTTAATCTTGTAGGCATTGTTGTTGTAGCGTGCTAGCACCTTGAAAGGTCCGTTGGCTCGAGGTAGGAGTTTGGACTTGCGTTCGTTGGGGAAGCGGTCCTTCCGAAGATGAAGCCATACGAGATCTCCCGGTTGGAACACCATTGGTGCCTTGTTGACGTTGACCTTGGTGGCTATGCGTTGCACTTGTCGTTCGATCATTGTCCTTGTATCTTCATGCACCTTCTTGAGATAGCTTGCTCGTGCACTTGCGTCCATGTTGATGCGCTCTTGTAGAGGTAGAGGGAGGATGTCCAATGGGGACAACGGGTTGAAGCCGTAGACGACCTTGAAGGGGGACTTGCCGGTAGTCGAATGTCTTGCGCGGTTGTAGGCGTACTCGGCGATGGGCAAGCATTGCTCCCATTCCTTGATGTTCTTCTTGATCAACACGCGGAGAAGCGTCGAAAGTGTGTGGTTCGTCACCTCCGTCTGGCTGTCGGTTTGTGGATGATAAGCCGAAGGGAAAAGGAGCTTGATGCCGAGTTTGGTGCATAGAGTCTTCCAAAAGTAGCTCAAGAACTTGATGTCCCGGTCCGACACGATCGTCTTGGGCACTCCATGTAGAAGAATGATTTCCCTACAAAAGAGATTTGCCACATGTGAAGCATCGTCGATCTTGTTACAAGGAATGAAATGAGTCATTTTAGAGAATCTATCCACGACAACAAACACGAAATCTTTTCCATTTTGAGTCCTAGGCAATCCAAGTATAAAGTCCATGCTTATGTCTTCCCATGGATGGTATGGAATAGGAAGTGGCATGTAAAGACCATGAGATTGAGCTTTTGACTTAGCTTTGTGACATGTAGAGCATCGGTTGGTGAGGCGTGAGACGTCACGGAGCATCTTGGGCCACAAGTAGTTCTTGGAGAGCGTAGCAAATGTCTTTTCGCGTCCAAAGTGTCCCATGAGTCCTCCTCCATGAGATTCCTGCAAAAGGAGCAAACGGAGCGAAGACTCGGGAATGCAAAGTTTATTAGCTCTCATAAGATATCCATCTTTTATGTAGTAACGTTCCCAAGAAGTGTGAGTCAAACACTTAGTATAAGGATTTGCAAAGAAAGGATCATGCTCATATAAGTTTTCTATGTGCTCAAAGCCAATAACATTCAACTCAAGTTGTGTAACAAGCATGCATTTGCGGGAAAGCGCATCCGCCACAACATTCTCTTTGCCTTTGATGTATTTGATGACATAGGGAAAAGACTCAATGAACTCACTCCACTTAGCATGACGCTTGTTCAACTTAGTTTGACCCTTGAGATACTTGAGAGTCTCATTGTCCGTATGAAGAATGAATTCATGAGGTCTAAGATAATGTTCCCAAACATGCAAAACTCTCACTAAGGCATAGAGCTCTTTATCATATATGGGGTAGTTAAGTTGCGCTCCGGATAACTTCTCGCTAAAGTACGCAATTGGGCGCTTTTCTTGCATTAGCACGATACCTATGCCGGTACCACTAGCGTCACAATGAATCTCAAAAGGTTTGTCAAAGTTTGGTAGGGGAAGAAGTGGTGCGTGGGTAAGCAAGCTTTTTAGCTCATTGAACGCGGTGTCTTGCCAAGGACCCAAATAAAGGGTGCGTTCTTCTTGCTCAAGGCGTGTAGAGGCATATCAATTGTGCTAAAGTCCTTCACAAAACGTCGATAGAAACTGGCTAAACCAAGAAAGCTACGCACTTGTTGGAGATTCGTTGGTTGTGGCCAAGTTTTAATTGCTTCAATTTTAGTTTCATCAACGTGAACACCTTGTGAAGAAACGACAAATCCTAGGAAAACGACCTTGTCAACGCAAAAAGTGCATTTATCCATGTTAGCATATAAGCGCTCTTTCCGAAGGGTTTGTAAAACCATACGGATGTGTGTCACATGGTCCTCAAGCGACTTGCTAAAAACGAGGATGTCATCAAAATAAACCACTACAAAGACGCCTATGTAGGGTCGGAGAACGAAATGCATGAGACGCATAAATGAGCCGGGCACTTCCGATAAGCCCATCGGCATGACCAACCACTCATATAACCCAAACTTGGTTTTGAAAGCCGTTTTCCACTCATCACCCTCTTGAATGCGAATTTGGTAGTAGCCACTTTTAAGATCAATTTTTGAAAAGATGGTAGCACCACATAATTCATCAAGCATGTCTTCTAAGCGTGGAATAGGGTGACGGTATCTAACGGTGATAGCATTTATCGGACAACAATCGGAGCACATGCGAAAACTTCCATCTTTCTTAGGCACGAGAATAACCGGAACGGCACAAGGGCTCAAGCTTTAACGTACAAGACCTTTGTCGATGAGTTGTTGCACTTGTTGTTGTATCTCCTTGGTTTCCTCGGGGTTGACACGGTATGGAGCCTTGTTCGGAAGTGGTGCGCCAGGTACGAAGTCGATGCGGTGGTCGATTCCGTGAAGTGAAGGTAGTCCCGGTGGTAGCTCATCAGGAAAGACGTCCGAGAATTCCTGCAACAATTGAGACAACACTAAAGGTAGAGGTGGTGAAGTGTTAGTGGGTTTGGCTTCCCCTTTGCATAAAAGCACAAGGTGAAAGACACTCGAGGGGTTCTCACACACTTCTCTCATCTCACTTTTGGTGGTGAATAGCACTAGTTGTTTCTTGTCACTCATCGTGGTGGCACTCATATTTGGCTTGTGGCTCTCACTCTCCTTTTGGTGGTTCACTCTCTCACCACTCTCTCCATGATGGTTGGTAGGTATGTGTTTGTTGGCGGCTACTTGACTTGGTGACATTGGGCGTAGCACGAACTCTTTACCCTTCATCTTGAAGCTATAATGGTTGGTCCGTCCATTGTGTGTGACTCCACGATCGTATTGCCATGGTCGTCCAAGAAGAAGGTGGCACACGGACATGGGGACCACATCACACTCAAGTGTGTCCTCGTAGGCGCCTATCTTGAAGGATACTTGCACGGTGTGCTCGACTCAAAGAATTCCGGCATCGTTAAGCCATTGGACCTTGTAAAGATGAGGGTGCTTCATCTTGACCAATTGGAGCTTGTCGCATAGCTCTTCGCTTGCCAAGTTATGGCAACTTCCTCCATCGATGATAACCTTGATGGAGCGTCCATTGATGCCGGCCTTGGTATGGAAAATGTGACATCGTTGATCGTCATCTTGTTGATGTTGGAGTGTCAAGACCTTGGAGACAATGAGATTGGGACTCAAGTCATTGTCGCAAAACACTTGATGGTCTTCATCTTCATTCACTTGGAGATGCATAGCTACATGTTCAAGGGCTTCCATCTCATCGTTGCTCATTGAGTCATAAGATCCGTCATCATTGATAATCATTGTGCGAACGGTCTTGCACTCAAATGACTTGTGGCCTTGTCCTTGGCATTTGAAACACTTGATGGAACTCGTCTTGGAGGTGTCCTCAGTTGGAGTTGTAGATTATGAAGCTCTTGGTTTGAAGTTTTTTGTAGGAGGTGGACAACTAGATGTAGTCACATTCTTGTAGCTTGACTTGTCACCGAAGCTTGTAGATGGCTTGGTAGAGGAACGAGGAACTGAAGTCGTTGAAACTTGGTTGGAGGAGCCGTAGTTCTTGGGGGTGAACTTGGAGTACTTGTAATCCTCTTGAACTTGTCGATCCGCTTTGGTGGCTTGGTGTACTAGCTCGAGGAGATTTGTGTATGGTTGGAAGTCCGCAATCTTCTTGATAGGATAGTTGAGTCCATTCAAGAATCTCGCCATTGTTTGTTCTTCATCTTCCGTGATGTTTGCGTGTATCATGGCAATCTCCATCTCATTGTAGTACTCTTCAACGGACTTGGTACCTTGCTTGAGGACTTGTAGCTTCTTGAACAAGTCACGATTGTAGTGTGTTGGCATGAAGCATGCTCTCATGACTTCCTTCATTTGAGCCTAAGTAGTGATAGGGGGTTCGCCTTTTGCTTCTCTTCGCCCTATGATTTGCTCCCACCAAATGAGAACATAGTCTTGGAACTCAAGTGACGCCATTGCAATCTTCTTTTCTTCATCAAAGTTGTGTAGGCGAAAGATCTTGTCAACTTTCAATGCCGAAGAGAGGTAGTCTTCGGGATCAATGCTTCCGGAAAACTTTGGCATGGTGAACTTAAGCTTGCCATAGTGATGCTCTTCATTGTTGGCTTGACTATTGTGAGGGCGTTCTTGATTTGGACGATTGTCAATCTCATGTTTTTCTTGGCGGAGTAGATGTTCATTGTCATGGTGTACTTGCCGAGCTTGTGGTTCTTGTTGAGCTTGTTGCTCTTGTCGTGCTTGAGGAGGGAATTCTTCTTGCATGTGTGCTTGGTGGCGCCTCTCTTGCATCTCATCACGAAGGAAATCCTCTTCTTGACGTGTGTGTCGATTGCGAGTTGCCACATTGCAATGTGAATCACGTAATGCTCGTTGCGCCTCAAGAGCTTGAGCTTCTCGGCGTTGTTGTGCTTGACGTTGAGCCTCGGCATCTTGTTCTTCTTGGTGTTGACATGCCCGTTCTTGTTGTTATTGGCGTAGTCGTTGCCGTTCTTGTGCTTGCTCAAGTGTAGCTTGGTTTTGACGATGTCGACTTTCTTGCTCTTCAAATAGCTCTTGGGAGCTCTTGTCATGAAGTGGATTCCGGTTGTTATGTCGAGCGTGACGTGCGGCTTGAGGAAGAGTGTTTGATGTAGGGGTACTTGAGCCGGACGTGTAGTCGGTATGACGGCTTGAGCGGCTTCGTCTTTGAGAAGATGTGGATGACGAGCGTTGATTGACTATCAAATTCCATAGCCCATCGAATTGAGTAGACATGTTGGTGTTGATGATGTCAAATTGCTCTCTTTTTCTTGCTTCAAATTGTCGTGCATCGGCGGCGACTTGGTCAATGCGCTCTTGCATAGCTTGACTCTCTTGATGTAGAGCTCGTTGGACACCGAAAAGATGTAGTTTGGTGACGTAGTTGTTTGATTCTTGAGGATCATCAAAGAGCGGGTTCGTAGATGTACTTGGCCTATCAATCATTGCAAGAAAGAATGTGAGTGGGATAAAGGAGAAGACAATACCAAAGTACCTTGACCGAAGTTGACAATGGATCAATGATCACTCAATAAGGTAACCCGGAAATATCACTATTGGTACCACTTCGTGTCGATTCTCACACCTACACAAGTAAAGCTTTGAGAGTAGCTTGGTTAGGATGGTGGCACAAATTCAATGCAATTGTCAAAGTGGCTCAATGATGTTGAAAATGATTCACAATTTGCTCATGCAACAAGTGGATCAAAAGCAATAGGTAGCACACGGAACACACACACGGATAGATAAATGTGGTCGTGATACCAAGGGTGAGCGAAAATGTGGAATCCACGAAAAATGCTCTTGTTGCACAACACTAGAGAGACGCTAACTGATTGCTTAATAGGCGGATACGCACTTGTGCCCGACCTATAAGAGGCAAATGTAACGACTTCCTATCACAAGTATGCTATGAGTGTAAGATGTGCCGATGCTTGAGCACAAGATGATGTATTGCTATCTCATATGATCTCTTTTGATGCAAGGCATATGATGCTATTTGCCTTTTTGCTTATAAGCTTTGGGTGGCTCTTTGGCTTAAAAGCTTGTGAGCTCTTTCTTTGGCCACTTATGCATGCTTCTCGTATCAAGATAGCTATTGTGTATGCGGAACACTCTTGTGTCACACAGAGATATGATGTTGTAGTATGCAATATCTATGACTATTACTAAAGTGCACAAGTGTCGTGGCCCGGCAAAACTCAAATGGCTAGTCTCGAAGGGAAAGCTACGCAAAATGGTCTATAGGGTGACAATGCCATTGCAAGGTAGGATACAAAGCGTTGTCGATGTTACCGTCCTTGTCGAGGCTGAGAGGTGGTCTTGTCGATGTCGTTCCATTCCGAGATAGCCGAAACACACACGGAAACGGATAAACCACAACTCAAATGTTTCCAAGACAAAATGAGGCACAATCATAGTGAGTTTAGTTAGGCAATGGTGGTAGTGGTAAGGTATATGTGGGTGTATGAAGGGTAAGTGGGTGCGGAAGGTGGAACAAAAACTGAGTAAATTCAGTTTCGCCAGGGTTTAACGGACGTCCGGTGGGTTGCCGGTCATCCGGTCGCCGGACGTCCAGTAAGCTGACGGACGATCGGTGCCTGGGCGATTTCGGGCTCGGGCAATGCTAGGGTTCGAGGTATTCGTGGACAAATTAGTCAAAATTGACTGAATTTGCGGAAGAAAATTGGGGAAAAGGTGGGGAATATCGAGATCCACTCGTGGCATAGGAAATCCATGGAACAAATTCAACAAAATATCGTCAAATCAACAGATCACACACAAAAAAAATTTAGGGGCTATTTTTGGTGGGGAATTTTCGAAATTGGATGAACACAACAAAAACAAGCTAGAACACGGTGGAGGGGCTCCAAATTCATGAGAAACCGTGGCTCTTGATACCATATGATGCGGGGTCAACCCGTTCTAAGATGATCTTTCACGAAATGGAGTGGAATCCCACGATGAACACGAAGAACACAAAGGGAACACGGGGGAAAACACAAGAGGAACACTCAAATCAACACAAAGATGGTCACACAAGTGCTAGATCCATGATACATAACAAGACACACGATCCATAGTCAACAACGACGGCACAAAGATAGTCTTCTCTGGGAGGAGGTCTTGGGGGGATCCCGTGGGATCTTCTCCATAGCGGAGGTCTCGAATCCGTGTGGATCTTCTCCGAAGAGGGACGCAGTCACTCTCGAGGAGATGAACCACTAGAAGGTATCAAATGAGCTATCCAAAAGCTACCCTAGGAAGGAGGAAGTCAACGGGCATATATTCTCCGGACGAGGGGGTACATGGGCTTCAGACCTATCACTGCGCGTAGGCAGACGGGATGGACGTCCGCTGGGTATCCGAACGTCCGGTGACTCGGGAGGGACCGGACGTCCGGTAACTCTCGGATTTCCGCTAATTACGTTCTGTAGTCGAAGTCACGGATGTCCGGTGGCTTCCGGTCGTCCGGTCGTCCAGGGGTCGTCGGACGTCCGGTGCCTACCGGTCGTCCGGGGCCTGGACATGACTGCTACTTCTCGAGCTTGCGTTGTATTCCCTCGAAGAGGAAAGTGAGATGCAGCACAGTAGCGTAAGTATTTCCCTCAGTTTTTGAGAACCAAGGTATCAATCCAGTAGGAGACCACGCGCGAGTCCCTCGCACCTGCACAAACAAATAAGAACTTCGTAGCCAACGCGATAAGGGGTTGTCAATCCCTTTACGGTCACTTACGAAAGTGAGATCTGATAGAGATGATAGTTTGTATTTTTGGTATTTTGGTTTATAAGAACATAAAATAAAAGCGATAAAAGTATAGTAGATGTAGATTGATATGTTGAGAATAGACCCGGGGGCCATAGTGCTCTCTAGTGGTTTCCCTCATGATGGCGATATTCTACGGCGGGTAAACAAATTACTGTCGAGCAATTGATAGAAAAGCGAATAATTATGAGACTATCTAGGCATGATCAATGTATATAGGCATCACGTCCGAGACAAGTAGGCCGAAACGATTCTGCATCTACTACTATTACTCCACACATTGACCGCTATCCAGCATGCATCTAGTGTATTGAGTTCATAAGAACAGAGTAACGCCTTAAGAAAGAAGACATGATGTAGAGGGATAAACTCAAGCAATATGATATAAACCCCATCTTTTTATCCTCGATGGCAACAATACAATACGTGCCTTGCTGCCCCTACTGTCACTGGGAAAGGACACCGCAAGATTGAACCCAAAGCCAAGCACTTCTCCCATTGCAAGAACTATAGATCTCGTAGGCCAAACCAAACCAATAATTCGAAGAGACTTGCAAGGATATTATGAGCACACATAAAAAGTTCAGAGAAGAACCAAATATTTCTCATAGATAATCTTGATCATAAACTCACAATTCATCGGATCTCGACAAACACACCGCAAAAAGAGATTACATCGAATAGATCTCCTCGAAGACCGAGGAGAAGTTTGTATTGAGATCCAGAGAGAGAGAAGAAGCCATCTAGATACTAGCTATGGACCCAAAGGTCTGTGGTAAACTACTCACAACTCATGGTGAGGGCGATGATGATGATGAAGAAGAACTCCGTGATGGATCCCCCTCCGGTGGAGCTCTGGAACAGGCTCCAAGATGGGATCTCACGGGAACAGAAGGTTACAGCGGTGGAATTAGGGTTTTCTCTCTGTTGTCGAAGGTTTTGGGGTACGCAGACTTATATAGGAGGAAGGAGGACACCGGCGGGTGCTCAAGGGGCCCACGAGGCACGGGGGCGCGCCCCCACCCTCGTGGGCACCTCGATGCTCCCCTGACATGGTTCTCAAGTCCCCTGTGCGTGATTTTCTCCAAAAATATCTCTCGCGAAGGTTTCATTCCGTTTGGACTCAGTTTGATATTCTTTTTGTGCAAAACCCTGAAACAGGCAAAAACAGCAATCTGGACTATGCCTTTGGGTTAGTAGTTTAGTCCCAAAAATGATATAAAAGAGTATGATAAAGCCCATTAAACATCCAAGACTTCGTAAATAATAGCATGGAACAATAAAAAATTATAGATACGTTGGAGACGTATCAATGACCGGTCGTCCGGTGTTGGTCGGTCGTCCGGTGCCTGAAGCATCTTCCGTGGCACTTCTTGTTCCTTGCGCTTGTCGATCCCGCCACCTTGCCCACTGTGCAGAGCTGTCATGTGGCCTTCCTCCAAGTACCTCAGCTTCGAGAGCTCTTGCACGACTCGTGTCATTGGTCCTTTGGGCACTTGGTGAGTCGACAGTATGTCCATGGGGATGACCTTGGGATGCTCCGCATCATAATGCTACACTCCAGGAACAATATCCGACCCTATACAACATTGTGCATCACAAGGGTGATACCATCACCACGGTTTTGGAATCATTTCCGCCAAATATGACATTCAGAAGAGATTTAATTGGAACCAGACTCCAATCATGGAACATCCTGCTCCAACGGTTGTCCACGGTGCATTTGTCAGATGGGTCCAGTGTATTTTGTTGGAATCTACATGGGAATGGAAAATTCTCAGTAGAATATATGTATAGAGTTTTACTTCAGTCTGATGTGCCAACTGATAATAATAATAAGAAGATCTGGAAGATGAAGATAACTCTTAAGAATAAAATATTTGCATGGTATCTTCGTCGCGGAGTCATTCTTACTAAAGATAACCTTATTAATAGGAATTGGCATGCAAGTATGCAATGTGTATTTTGTCAGCATGATGAGACAATAAAACATTTGTTCTTCCAATGCAAATTGACTCGTTCTATATGGTCAGTCATCCAAATAGCTTCTAGCTTGTATGCTCCTTGTAATGTTGCTAATATATTTGGCAATTGGTTACATGGGATAGATCACAGATTTAGAACGCTTCTCAGGGTGAGAGCGCTTGCCATTATTTGGTCACTTTGGCTATGTAGAAATGATAAGATTTTTAATGATAAAAATACTTCTCTTATGCAGATTATCTACATATGTATCGGGACTCTTCGTTTATGGTCGTCTACAGCATGTGGAGAATCAAGACCAGTTTACGAAGGTGTGTACACAATTGGAGGCTATGACGATGGATACTTTTACCCAACATGGGTGGCATCATGATTTTAGGATTGGCCCCCCTCCTATTTAGACGTTATGGAGACTCTACATGTTTTTTTGTATTTCGCCTTTTTTATTTTTGCTTTTGGTGAGAGGACTTTGTTTGTTTGGCTGTGTGCATTTTAGTTATGCAGAGGCCGGGTGTAATGCTTAAACCTTTTTAAGTAATAAAGCGTCCTTTATCAAAAAGGTGAAGCAGAGTAGAATTGTTCAGACTATTCGATTTAGATTTTTGAGTGGCACACACATCGGCCCCCCTACACCGTCCTTTGTGATTAGCTAGCAAGGATGTATGCTTGTACCATCTATGCTGCGTGGAACATTTTCTTTTCTAGGATTATCGAGCCGATGATCTTATGGGGCTACATAAAAATACTTGTTTGTGGGTTTAGCACGTTGCAAGGAAAATACAAATTAACATGTGTACGGTTTTGGAAGTTGGATTATGTAATTATAGCTGGTATCGGTTTTAGACCCATAAAACATGCAATTATAGCTGATACTGGGATATATTTATTCGAGTTTAATCATGCCGTTGGATCTTTAGGCAAGAAGAAATCTCTAATTGCTGAAACAGAGCATTTAGGTGTTTTTTTATATTTTTTGTGTTAGTAAGTTTGCTGACATAGAATGATTTATTGGTTTATATGGATCTATAGTTGTTTTTGCTCATGCCCTAGCAGGAAGAAATCTCTAATTGCTGGCTGTTTTTTCGTTGCGACACACTGGTACAAGGTGATGCTTGGGAAAGCACCTGATGAGAAGGAGATGAAACAACAATTGAATTGTCTGTCCGTGCTTATGCTGAAAAGGGCGAAGGGCATGTCATCAATCCAAAAATTTGCACGACATTTGACTCGCTGGATGAGGCTTATGAGTTCTACAACCTATATTCATGGGAAACTGGGTTTGGTATACGATTGGCAAAAAGCAGGCTCGCGTCTCCATTGGTTCATTGGAATCTTGTAGGAATTTCATATGATAGGATTTTCAAAGGATAAATTCCTATGGAGCCCTTTGGTTTATAGGAATGAATTCCTATTTCTGTGTAGGATAGGAACCAATCCTTCACATTTCAAAGGAAAAAAATATTAGCCTAGACTCAATGGAAAAATTCCTATCCTATGCATCAAATGACATGTCTTTCTTTATAGGAATTGAGATGCATGCCATCCCACTTCCTATAATTTGCCTATTCCTATGAAATTTCTATCCTATGAACCAAAGGAGGCCTCAATGTGCAAAGAACGAGATGCATGCAAGAGATTGTGTGTGCATGCATGGTACGCCCGTGGGAAAAACCATTTTGCCTGCGATATACTCCCTCCGTCACAAAATGATTGTCTGAAGTTTAGTACAAGTTTTTAATAAAGGCTAGTGCACAGTTGAGACATTTGTCTTGCGACGGATGGAGTATGACCAAACGCAAGTGTCGACTGAACATTAAGGTGGAGATCTTTTTTTTCCAGGGTGCCCCATTGAAGGAGAACAGTCGTTTGTCGAGGTGTGGTTGCAATGCAATGATAAGGTTCTTGCGGTCCAAGGATGTTGGTTGGTACATATCGGAGCACAAAGTAGGGCACAGCCATCCGTTGTGCATTACATGTGGCTAGAAAATGCATTGGAAGTCGCACAGGCATATAGACATATACACAAAGATCTCGTGAAACAGTTGAGGGATAATAATGTTGGCCGTGGGAAGGTTTTCAGCATTGTTGGTACCTTGTTTGGTGTCGCGGAGAATGTGCCATTTACCAAAAGATCGCTCAAGACATTGTGCATGAAGCTCAACAAGGAGCAGTCAGACTTTGATGCTGTCAAAACAATGAACATGCTTGAGGAGATGAAACCTAATGATCCAGACTTCAACTACAACGTGCAGGTCAATGAGGAGAGCCGCATAAAGACACTAATGTGGGTGACAGGTAGAGGGTGCGATCATTACATGTGTTTTGGAGATGCAATAACATTTGATACAACCTACAGGACCAACCTGCATGATATACCGTTTGGTCTATTTGTCGGCGTCAACAACCACTTCCAAAGAATAATCTTTAGGGGAGCCATGATGAGATATGAAAAAGAGGAAACGTTCAATCTTCAAGGAGTTTGTCTGCATGGTGGGTGGGAAACACCCGCATACAATACTTACAGGTTAATTAATTTAGAATTATCTATGCCATGATTTTTGTGTGCAATACTCACTGGTCTGATCCCTTTTTCTTTTCTTTTTTGTACACGACTATAGATCAGGCACGGTCTATGGAGCTGGCAATTGAAGCAGAGCTACCAAATACGGTGCACCGTTGGTGCAAATGGCATGTTCTGAAAAAGGTGAAGGGGTCCATGGGTGTGCTTTGGAGCAAGAACAACGACTTCAAACTTGAGTTCCACAAACTTGTCCATCACATGATCACGGAAGGAGAGTTCGAGGAGGGGTGGAACCAGATGTTGGAGAAGTACTCTTTGAAGAAACATCCACTCTTGACGCAGATATATGAGGTCAGGCATAAACGAGCAAAGCCGTACTTCCAAGCGGTGTTCTGTACTAAGATGACAAGCACTCAACGGAGTGAGAGCGCCAACCATCTATTGAAGGGTTACGTACCTCCAAGATTCCCAATGCATTTACTTTTGAAACAATTTTAGAAATTGTAATTTGACAGAGAGGCGGAAGAGAGTTTTCAGGAGAAGAGGACATCCCTGGCGAGTGCGTTGAAGTTTAATTTTTTCATGGCATTCCCCCTACAATGCATTGTTTGCTCCCCCCTAATACTTTGTTCTCACTAGTGCTGGTGGTTCCAGAGTGGTGTGTGTCTTAGGGTCAACCTTCCAATTGAGAGGCATGCTAGCAAAGTCTACACCCAAGCTATATGTTTGAAAATTTTGGCAAAGAATTGTATAAGTGTGGGGCACATGTGTTCGATGAGGTGGTGCCTAGGAGGATTTATAAGTCAACCCATGTAGAAGTGGCGAACAAGGAGAAGTGGAGCAAAGTTGAATTCAAGATAGAAGTGAACAAGGACGAGAGTTTTTTTAATTGCAAGTGTGGGTACTTTGAACATGTTGGGTTAGTGTGCTGCCATGCGTTGCAGGTGAGCTTGATGTTCAACGTGACGTTTAATTATGTTGCCTTCCCGTGCTTGCTATCCGTGAAACATACTTACAGAATTTGTTTGTTTTTTTCATGTTACATGTGATGGTGCACTTTCGATTGCAGAAAATACCCCACAAGCACGAGATATTCTTCCCGAACATTTGGTTAGGTATCAGAGAGACAGAGGATCTCCAGCTAGTGATACATTCAGGCATCACACCATGTACATGAAAGCGCTAGAGTGTGTGGTGCTTGGCAACAACAATGTTAAGTGTTATGATGTTTTCATGACAATGCTGAAGGAGGTGTATGCGACTCTCCTTCTGCTTAGTGTCGATAAAGATGGAATAGGGCTTGCACAGAGAGAGAAACAACAACACATTGTAGCACAAAGGGAACATCAATAAGTGGAGGGCAATGTTGTGCTGCAAAAACATACTGGCGATGATGAGTCCAGTTGCTCGGGTGTGGGGTTCAATGAGAATAAGTGGCAAAGGGGAAGGCCGACGACAAGTAGGGACAAGACTCCGTATGAGAAACAACTTAAGAGGTCTCAGTTTTGCACGATCTGCAGAGAGCATGGGCACAAGTGTACAACTTGTCCCCAGCAAGGTGATTTGCCGAAGGCTCCAAGGAAGTCGCCAAAATGCACGAACTGTGGGGTGGTTGGACATCGGCGCACACTACAAGAAATATGTCAACTTGTGACCTTGACTATTGGTCACTGAATGGTCATTATTTTCCATTTGTGACCTTTTTGTGACAAAAAACAAAAGGTCAAAAGTTGGCTGCCGTAAAATGAAATTAATGACCTTCTCTGTGAGAAGGTCGTAGACGTTTACGACCAAAACAAAAGGTCGTTGAACCAATGACCTTTTGTTTTGGTCACTGTTGTCTGCCCAGGCCACGTCGGATCTGATGTGGCAAAATTACGACCAAATGAAAATGTTATTGATAAGAATCAGCCCGGTCCAGTTCGGTGTTTTACATGGGCCGAGCCCAATAATTCATCCTTTTTAATATATATTTTTCCTTTTAATTTTCGCTAGCTACACGGGCCAAGCCTAGAAATTCAGACTTTTCATTTTCTGGGCCATGGCCTTTTGACAATCCATTTATTTTCAAGTCCAATTTTCAAATGGGTCCCAACTGTCAGATTGTTCTAGGCGTGGGTCCCAATTGTAAGGTTTTGATTATTTTTCACAGCTTATTGATAAGCAATATATCATTAGGAAGGAGAGAAAAAACATATTTAATTTTCAAATAGCCTCATTCACATTCTAGTTTATTACAATATTCTAGTCAGAACGGAACAAAACACTGAAACTACATACACAAACTATAATAGCCTCATACACATATGAAAATCTTCAAATAGCCTCATTCACATTACAATAGCCAATTTAACCATCAAATCTTGCATGCCCAGGAACTTCAGACTTCACCCATATAACCAAACAATGTTCCACACAATCACAAATATTGCAATCTACAGATAAAACGCTCTTCAAGTGTAAAAGCGGGCTACTCTTGGATACCATGGAACATGATCTTCGACATGGAAAGAAGTCATCAACGACATTCTACCAACAACGTGCATTCTATTCACCTACAAGAACAGAATGGAATATCAAGTACTTGCATTGTTCTAGCAGATTACAACCAACATATATACGTAGAAGTACATCATGTAAGATGATGGAGCAAATCAGACAACAAATACATTAAGTAGACAGCCCAATTGATGGTTGAGGACGACAAGCAAAAAATATATACCCAGGTTTAAATGCAAACAATATTTAGAGCTTGAATGAGAACTAACAGACTATAAGCATACAAAAGAAAATATAATTTCAGCAAAATTAAAACTGATGATGAAAACTAAATAATAGTGCAGCAGATTAGCTCTTAGCATGGAGGAACATCACCAAATTAATCGAGATGGTTGTTCAAGTATCTATACAAGTATTCATGGTTACAGTTTGTTATTGTCGTCCAAATTCTCCAACATGTACAAAATTAATTAATACATCTGAATGAACAAACATGACGCCATGAAGCATCAGGCCAGCCATGATTTACATATTTTCCAACGAAAAAACATGATACATGCATCAAGCATTAGGCCATGAAGAATATGTCCCATATTTGTTCAACAAGACGAGTACATACCTGACTTCAGGTCGATGCGATGGATGGGGCTGCAATTGAACATCTAGTCTAGGGAAGAGCCTGCTAATCCAAATCGAACAAACAAATTCATTAGGAGGGGATTGGAGAGACAATGAAGAAATGAAGTAAACATACATACATACATACATACATGTCTATATATAAGCAGCAAAAGCAAGTAATATAAATATATCATCTTTCTTGCTCTACAACACTAACTAGAGGAACATCAGTCATTGTACACAAGGAGCAGCAGCAGCAAGCCAATAAAGAAAGTTCAGGATTTGTGTATTTTGCAAGTTTTAGCACACTAGTACATGTGTTAAAATGGATGCGTTGCTGCTGGGTTATATTAATAAATAATCCAAGTGTTGCAACAGCCAACAAAATAAAAAATTCTATACACACGCACAGACCACAACACATTTAACCACATTGATGGACTGGACAAACCTAACACATACTTATCATACTAATACAATACAAGATAATGCATGAGAGTGTCTAGATTTGCATGAACAAGATGACCAGTTTCACATCGGATTTGCATGAACAAGTAAAACCTAGCAAGTACTTGTACTGGGATGTTGTCCATACAACGGAGACAACAAACCAGCTTATCACAAGCCTGATGATGGACTCCATTGCCGGTATCTACAGCTAGGCAGTCAAGCTTAAGGGGATCGTCATGTGGATCGAGCATGCATGTTAATCTTAACACTAGCAGGGCCATTTCTATTCTCTTTCTTTCTTTTAAACTAGTGTCTAGTGTTTAGCAGCAGTGTGATATGTTCGAGTAGCATCTAAATTTATGTCAATGCCACAATGTGATCATGGTACAATGTCAAGGAAGCAGATAAATTATTTTGGACACTTTCTTGTGAGAGTGAAAAATACATTTCTTTTCATTTAAAATATGTCAATCAGATAAAATGTATGCAACAAAAATTGATGATAGTTCCTGGTGAGATCTGAAGTACAGTACTAAGACAATCACAAAGGCTAGAAGGGTGAAATGTGAGCGAATAAAGAACTACAAATTGGACAGAACTTTAAAAAAATTCAGGTAAGGTGTCCAGCAACTCCATGCAACTTTCTACTGCAAGAGGAAGAATAGAAAGTCATGGCAATAGTATATGCACATCACTTTCATCAACTAAATGATTTTCTGCAGGTCTGGGTTGCCCACTTTGTATTTAGATTCAAGCATTCCCGGCAATTTCTTCAGTCCAAGTGTGTTGCTAAGAACTAATTCCCCTTCCAGGAAGTGAAATTTTCCTTGGTTCCAATTCTAATTGAACTATTTATTACTGAAAAGAATTTGAAATAATAAAGTATCTGCATATTGATCCACTACCCAGCCGCCACGGAATTCTAATGTAGCAGAGATGGTGCATGAGGAAAGCAGTCCACTAAGAATCTGCAGATCTGATACATTTAGGCTGGACCTCATTTTCCATCGGTGATGATCGAACTACCGCAACGAATCAGTGAACCACCACGGGTTAGCAAGGAGAATTAGCACAATCTAACCCATGCAAAAAATAGTAACACCCACCTTTGGCAGGGCCCAAGGGAACTAGACTGAACTAATAGAACCATGGAGCGGGGACTGAATTGTCGGAGCACAAGGGAGCGCAGCTATAGGAAGTCAGATACGAGGAGGGAAATCAGGAGGAAAAGCTCACCGCCTGGCAAAGACGGATGCTTCTGGCCTCCCCGGGGATGGCGGTGTCCTCTGCCGTACCACCCACGATGCCGGGAGGTACACGTCGACGAGGACCACCGCCCTGGTCTCCTCTGGCCACCTCACGACGATGCTGGTGCCGCCGCAACCGGTTGCCCGCCACTTGGCAGAGCCCCGCGGGTCGCGGTCCGCGTGCCTGCCGAGCCTTGCAGGCGGAGAGGGAGCAGGGGCGCTAGGGAGGGAACTCCAGCAACAGAGGACGGGGCGACGACGGAGGATGGGGCGCTAGGGCTGGATCTGGATCAGGGAGAGGAGATGAGTGGATTTAGGGAGTGTCTATGGGTGGGTGAGAGCGCCGACGAATATGGTTCGCCGGTGGGTGGGTAGGAACGATGGGGCTGCCACCGCCAACCCTAGGCAAGCCACGCAGGCGCCGCGGTCCAGCTAGCCCCACGGAGCACCGTGCATCGAAGGATTCGAAGCACGCACGCACGCACCGGCGAGCAAGCCAGTCGTAGTCACTGGGGCGACGCCTCTCTCTCTCTGGCATTCATGGCATAGTTTGAATCGGGTTAGGGGCGAACGGTGGTCGATCTGAATCGGGAGAGAGGATGAGAGGGGATCGATGGGAGTTTGGGTAGGGAGAGATGGTGAGGGGAGGGAGAGACGAGGTCAGCGGCGGTGGGTGAAGAGGACGGCGAGGTCAGCGATGGGTGGGAGAGGACTGGATCGGGAGGGGGTGGCGGCGGCGGCGGGGAGATTGGGAGGAGGGAGGAGGGGTGCGATGTGCGATGTGGGGATCTAGGGTTTGGGCTGCAGGGGGTATCTTTTTTCTTTTCTTTTTCTTTTTTTCTGTAGATAGATGGATGGATGGATGTGGGATGGAGATATGGATGGATGGATGGATGAGCGCCATGTCATCGATCCGTGGGAAGTGTTATGATTCGTCCGAGAATCTGTGATTTAAAATAATTTCCAAGTACTAAAGATAGAGCTATTTTGTGAAGCAGCTATCAAAAATATTTTGTAAAAGGGCATAACACAAATTTTCACTCAAGTTAGACCACATTTTATGGATGAGCACCAGTTTGTATGCATTTCTAATCATTCTGGCTACTGTTAATCATTTTCCGGTTGCCCAAAATGAGTTTTTTTTATGAAGGACCTACCATATAATTGTTGCAAAATTGGACCAAATCAATTTTCTATTATACTAGGCCATATTTAATGCACAATTGACCAAATGGTTGGGTGTCAAAAGTTTTGATTCACCTCTGGTGAAAAAGACAAATTTCCGCCGATCCAGCTGGAAACGGGTCAAATTTGAACTGCATCTGCCTCATAGTTTGCTATTTATTTTTTCCAAAAATCATTTTTAGGTACACATGTATCTATTTAATCGGAGAAACACCAAAAGTTTTCCAAGATTCAACCACTAGCTAGGAACGATCATGCCCGCCGTTTTGATCACATTTTGAAACGGGCATAAAACACAAAAAAAAAATTTGGAAAACATTGGCATTGTGTCATTATATGTGACGAAGTTACCAGAAAAAATTATAACTGTAATACGGCAATTATTTTAAAAAAGTGTTCTCAGAGATGAGCTATCATGTGTGAAGATTCATGGCTTTCAAGCCAAATGATGAATCTTATGGCCACATTCATGGCATAGTTTGTTCAAATGATCTCATATCATGCACAAATGGGCATCTTGGAATGGCAAACAATGTTGCCGAAGGGAGTTTTTATTTTCTTTGGATGAAAAATCTTTTCAGTTTCTGAGTGCCCGAAATGAGTTTATTTATGAAGGACCTACCATATATTTGTTGCAAATTTGGAGCAAATCAATTTTCTAAAATACTAGGCCATATTTAATGCACAATTGACCAAATGGTTGGGTTTCAAAAGCTTTTATCCACCTCTGGTGAAAAAGACAAATTTCCGTCGATCCAGCTGGAAAAGGTCAAATTTGAACTCTGGCTGCCTTGTAGTTTGCTCTTTATTTTTTTCCAAAAATCATTTATAGGTACATAAGTATCTATTTAATCAGAGAAACATCAAAAGTTTTCCAAGATTCAACCAGTAGCTAGGAACGGTCAAGCCCGAAGTTTTGACCGGATTTTGAAACGGGCATGAAAAATTCAAAAAAAAAATCAAAAAATTGGAAAACCTTCACATCGTGTCATTATATATGACCAAGTTATCAGAAAAAATAATAAACTTGTAATATGAAAATTCTTTTAAAAAAGTGTTCTCAGAAATGAGCTATCATGTGTGAAGATTCATGGCTTTCAAGCCAAATGATCAATCCTATGGCCACATTCATGGCATAGTTTGTTCAAATGATCTCATATCGTGCACAAAGGGGCATCTTGGAATGTCAAACAATGTTGCCTAAGAGAGTTTTTATTTTCTTTGGATGAAAAATCAATTTTTCATTTTCTGAGTGCCTGAAATGAGTTTTTTATGAAGGACCTACCATATATTTGATGCAAAATTGGACCAAATCAATTTTATAAATTACTAGGACATATTTAATGCACAATTGACCAAATAGTTGGGTTTCAAAAGATTTTATCCACCTCTGGTGAAAAAGACAAATTTCCTCCGATCCAGCTGGAAACGGGTCAAATTTGAACTATGGCTGGCTTGTAGTTTGCTCTTTATTTTTTCCAAAAATCATTTATAGGTACATAAGTATATATTTAATCAGAGAAACATCAAAAGTTTTCCAAGATTCAACCAGTAGCTAGGAACGGTCAAGCCCGCGGTTTTGACCGGATTTTGACACGGGCATGAATAATTAAAAAAAATGGAAAATCTTCGCATTGTGTCATTATATGTGACCAAGTTATCAGAAAAAGTAATAAACTTGTAATATGAAAATTCTTTTAAAAAAGTGTTCTCAGAAATGAGCTATCATGTGTGAAGATTCATGGCTTTCAAGCCAAATGATCAATCTTATGGCCACATTCATGGCATAGTTTGTTCAAATGATCTCATATCGTGCACAAAGGGGCATCTTGGAATGTCAAACAATGTTGCCTAAGAGACTTTTTATTTTCTCTGGACGAAAAATCAATTTTCCATTTTCTGAGTGCCCGAAATGAGTTTTTTTATGAAGGACCTACCATATATTTGCTGCAAAATTGGACCAAATCAATTTTCTAAATTACTAGGACATATTTAATGAACAATTGACCAAATGGTTGGGTTTCAAAAGCTTTTATCCACCTCTGGTGAAAAAGACAAATTTCCGCCGATCCAGCTGGAAACGGGTCAAATTTGAACTATGACTGCCTTGTAGTTTGCTCTTTATTTTATTTTCAAAAATAATTTCTAGGTACATAAGTATCTATTTAATCAGAGAAACATCAAAAGTTTTCCAAGATTCAACCAGCAGCTAGGAACGGTCAAGCCCGCGGTTTTGACCGGATTTTGAAACGGGCATGAAAAATTCAAAAAAAATCAAAAAATTGGAAAACCTTCGCATTGTGTCATTATATGTGACCAAGTTATCATAAAAAATAGTAAAATTATAATATGGCAATTCTTTTAAAAAAGTGTTCTCAGAAATGAGCTATCATGTGTGAAGATTCATGGCTTTCAAGCCAAATGATCAATCTTATGGCCACATTCATGGCATAGTTTGTTCAAATGATCTCATATCGTGCACAAAGGGGCATGGCAAACAATGTTGCCTGAGGGAGTTTTCATTTTCTTTGGACGAAAAATTCATTTTCCATTTTTTGAGTGCCCGAAATTAGTTTTTTTATGAAGGACCTACCATATATTTGCTGCAAAATTGGACCAAATCATTTTTCTAAAATACTAGGCCATATTTAATGCAAAATTGACAAAATGGTTGGGTGTCAAAAGATTCGACCCACCTCTGGTGAAAAAGACAAATTTCGGCCGATCAGATGGAAGCGGGTCAAATTTTAACTGCAGATGCCTTATAGTATGCTCTTTATTTTTTACAAAAATCATTTCTAGTTACATAAGTATCTATTTCAGCAGAAGTACATGGTTTGGTGGCGATACGTCGAGGTTTGGATGGTGGCCCAGAGCCCGAACTCCAAAGCACGTAAACTCGTGTGCCCACCACGTGGTTGCCGTGCGAACGTGTCGTTGCCATGCGTTATGGGTGGCCTAGACATGTCTAGTGGGTTGGGCACTTCCCAGGTAAGTGCTAGGAAGAAAATGACAACAGAAGACTCTCACGAGGAGACCGAACTATGCTCAAACATGAATTAGCAGCCAAGTGTTTGATTAGCGGTACGGGAAATGCACATGGCCAATGGTCCTGAATTTTGGCTGAGGATGATCATCTACTAAGGATACTCGCTTGGCTAATATTCAGCTCAAATGGAGGAGCATAGATGGCACTTGCTTTGTAAAGTACCACATCGGGCAGAAATATGAATATTGAAGCTGGGCTCAAATGAATAAATGTATTGAGATGAAATTTTGTGGAGTATGGTCATTTGGGTATACGAAAACACTATAAAAAAATTATACCATTTGGATAATCCTAGCTTGTACTTCCTTCACAAAGCTTGTCTCTTGATAGAAACTTTGGAAATTTGCTGAGGGAGATTTAATAGGCAAATGGAGCTGAATATTGGCATGTGACAATGATATGGATATGGAAGATTGAGCAAAAAGTTTGAGGTCAATAGGAGTGGTATAGGTAGCACTTGCTTTGCAATGTGCTAGTCTGGACATAAAATAAAAAAATAAAGCTGGGCTCACATAGATGATTTCATTGAGCCGCAATTTGGAGGACGGTGATAATTTGGGCATATGAAGGCACTGTATAAATTTCATGCCATTTGGATATGCATAGCTAGTACTTCCTTCACAAAGCTTCTAGCTGAACAAAAACTTTGGAAATTTGCTGAGGAACATTTACTACGCAAGTGGAGCTGAATTTTGTCATGAGGCAATGATTTGGATAGGAAAGGGTGCCCAAAAATATTGAGGGCAATCAAGAATATAAAATAGCACTTCCTTCACAAAGTGATGTTCTGAACAGAATAGGAAAATGAATATTGTTGAATTATTTTTGAACTATGCAAGGAAGGTTTTCTACATATTCGACGAATATATGACCCAAAGAATTTACGAGTTTCTTTTAAGAATTTTGGGAATGACATAAATATAGGTTTCTTCACAACCTAGGGCAAAAATTGACACATGTACATGACACATAGGCAAAACTGATGAGGTGCCACCTAGTCATATGTAATACCCCAGATGTAACACTTTCCAAATTTGGCATTATATGAAACTTTGACTTCATCAATTCCATTCTGGGCTCTTCTTTCATTTCGGGTTTCTTCGTTTTGTCATTTGTGTGTGTGCATTTCATCCATGTCGTGTTGTCATGTGCATTGCATTGCATTCGTGTTGTCACTTGCACCCGGTTCCACTCGCCACTTCCTGTTGTCCGTTTCGAGTTCCGACGCTGACACGTGCCCGTGGCATCCCCGAGTCCTTCTTTCGTGTGTGGCCGTGTAACGTTCCCGGAATAACGTGAGACTTGTCGTGCGTTGTTGTTTTGGTACGTGTAGGCCGCTTGTCAAGTTTCGTCCCGTTTGGAGTTCGTTTGGTACTCCAACGGTTAACCTAGTGGGCTAAAAGAACCTCTTCTTTAAGGCCCAAGACCCCCTCCTCAACAGCCCACAAACCCAGCACAACCACTCCCATCATCTCAGTCGTCGAATTGTGATCGCGTGGCCGAAAACTGCTCCTCATTTGGAGTTTCCTAGCTCCCAGAAACTATAAAACAGTCCCCATCCCCGAAATCTCGGTGCAACCCTAATTTTTCCTCTCCCTCCGTGCGCCGCACACGTACACGCAGCCGCCTGATACGTCCAAAACGTATCTATAATTTCTGCTTGTTCCATGCCCTTTTTGTGTGATATTGCTATGATATTTATGCACTTTCATACATTTTTGATCATATTTGGACTAACCTATTAATGGTTGCAAAAGTGCACAATGTTCTTGTTTTACACTTTATTGTGTAGGAATTACTTGGAAATTGACAAAAACGCAAAAGGAGTCGTATTGGAGTAGGACTATGACTTTCCTGAAATCTGTCTGAGAACGTTTTTTAAAGATGATCACGTTCCGGCCCGAAGACGACGTCAAATGGAAAAAAGTCTAGTTGCGAAAGTTGTGGGGAATTTCGAGGCGATGCTTCTGGATATAAAATTCGTCCAAATCGGAGTCCGGACGGCAGAGTAAAGCCTGTTTTACTGAGGCCCAAAATCTGATGACGGGAATCCGAGAGTCTATATAAAGAGAGGAAACCTAGGTCACCAAGGGCCACGAATTTTCCTCCTCCCGAGCCGCCGTCTTGGAGGGGAGGACCAGCACCATTGCAGCACCATCCACAAGGAAGAAGGGGGGCCAAGGAGCCGCTGCCCCTAGGGCCGCCGCCGTCTCCTCCTCGCCGCCGCCGCCTCCGTGGCCGCCGCCGGCCGCCGCCTCCTTGCGGGGCTGCACCTCTCCATCAACACCATCATCAACCTCCTCCTTACCATGTCCATGCGTGAGTAGTCTTCTCCGGGGCCGAGGGCTCGTACGTGTAGCTATGTGGTTATCTCTCTCTCCCATGATGTGATCTTCGTTGTGATCATAGGCTATGTTAATCTAGGGTGATCCCATGATATTTCCCCTTCCTCTATGTATTGGATTGATGTACTCACTTGTCTTTATCTAGTATAATCCTCGAGACCAAGATGACAGCGGTCTATTGGACATGGATTAGAAAAATATTTTCATGAGTGATTTCCTCTCTTGTGTGTTGATTAAAGATTGAGAGTCTCTTGGTGCTTGTCTTTGACTATCCTTTAGATATGTTATGGTGATTGTGGGACTCTCTTTGGATGGCCGCGGTGACATTGGGAAATCCTTAGATTGAGAACTACGAACTTTGAGGTGTGCTTTTGTAGCCTTACATAATTGTCGTCCTCTCTTGACCACGAAGGAATGACCTCCGGGTGCGTCTCCATTGCATGTTTTATGGGAAATATCATGTGATTTGATTATGTTAATATTGTTGGGAGTTGCCACTAGTGAAAGTATGAACCCTAGGCCTTGTTTCCACCATTGCAATACCATTTGTGCTCACGTTTACCACTTGTTTGCTTGCTGCACTTTTTATTACAGATTTATATTACTTTGTTTTGCCATCCATATCACTTGCCATTTAACATCTCTTCGCCGAACTAGTGCACCTATACATCTAACAAGTGTATTAGGTGTGTTGGGGACACAAGAGACTTCTTGTATCTTAGTTGCAGGGTTGCTTGAGAGAGACCATCTTCAACCTCTACTTCCCTGAGTTCGATAAACCTTAGGTCATCCACTTGAGGGAAATTGCTGCTGTCCTACTAACCTCTGCGCTTGGAGGCCCAACATAGTCAACAAGAGTAGAAGCGTGTGTAGACATCAAGCTATTTATGGCGCCGTTGCCGGGGAAGTGAGTGCTTGAAGGTATATCTTTAGATCTTGCAATTAAATCTTTTTGTTTCTTGTTTTCATTTTCATTAGTTTTGCTTAATGGAAAACAACAAAAATATGAGAGAGCTTTATAAGCTCTACCTTGAACTTGGACATGATGTGTTCGAAGAGAAAATTAAAAAACCTTTGGAACTTTATTATTTGCATAACAATCATGATGGTGGTGATGTTATTAGTATGTTTCTTTTTAATATCAATATTGCTAATGACATGGAAAGCTCTAAGCTTGGGGATGACACGTTTGATGAACATGATATTTTTAGTCCCCCAACTTTTGAGGAGAAAAATTACTTTGATGATACTATGCCTCCTATATATGATGATTACAATGATGAATATGATATTTTCAGTCCACCTACTATTGAGGATAAAATTTATTATGATTATGATATGCCTCCTAAATACGATGATTACCATGATGGTTATGATAGTCTTACTCTCACTATTCCTAATAAGAAAGATTTTGCTTATATGAAGAGTAATGATAATTTTATGCTTTTGGATCATGGAAATAATGCCTTATGTGATAGTTATATTGTTGAGTTCATCCATGATGCCACTGAAATTTATAATGAGAGAGGGAGACATGGTTCTAAATATCTTAATAATAAGAAGTTTCCTCTCTTTATGGTGAATATTTTGAAGTTATGCTTGTTTTGCCTTCCTATGCTAGTTGCTTTATGCTTCAATAATTTATTTTCTTACAAGATTCCCATGCATAGGAAGCATGTTAGGCTTAAATGTGTTTGGTATTTCCTTCTTGATGCTCTCTTTTGTTCTTCAACTCTTATTCCTACGAGAGCATCATTAAAGTCTTAAGCCTATCTTTATGGCTATAAGGAAAGAGCTCTAGGGAGACAACCCTTGTTATCTTTGCTTTCAGTTTGTTCTTTCAGTTTTTAGTGGTCTTGATGTTTGTTACTACTGTAGCAACATCATTGTATCTTTATTTTTCAGCTTTGTGCCAAGTGTAGCCTCTGATTGCAAGAAAGTTCAAAAGTTGTGACGTGCTGTCCAGGAAACAGATTCTGTCCTTGGATAGAAAAATTCGTATAAAATCACCAGATCATCTTTTTGGTCTGAATTTTTTCGACAGCGTGCTCTATACAATTGTCTTTCGGGCGTCTATTCTGAGTTTTTTGATTTGAGTTGCAGAAGTGCCTCGGAAAAATCATTTACTACCTGCTGGTCTGTTTTTCACAGATTCTGTCTTGTTTTGCC
Source organism: Secale cereale (assembly GCA_902687465.1). Classification (NCBI taxonomy): domain Eukaryota; kingdom Viridiplantae; phylum Streptophyta; class Magnoliopsida; order Poales; family Poaceae; genus Secale; species Secale cereale. The sequence goes on along the minus strand of LR738715.1, from coordinate 714,977,801 downwards.
TTTTCTTCATTTTGCAAACCTTGAGCTTGCTTTTTCTTTGCAAAAACCTTTTGGCAATCTTGAGAAACAGTAGACCTTCAAGAATATCCTTATTTCCAGCAAGGAACAATTATTTTAATAAGGGTACTAACCTCGCTAATCAGATTAGGATGAGTTATGTATGAAGGGAGTTTTCAAGTGTGCGAGGGAAGATGATAAAAAGATTCAGGAGTGTCAAACGCTCAAGCTTGGGGATGCCCCCATGAACCCCCAAGAAATATTCAAGAAGACTCAAGCGTCTAAGCTTGGGGATGCCCCCGTGCACCCCCTTCTCCATCAACAATTATCAGTTCGTCTTTCGTTCCACTATATTTTTATCACTTCATGTGTTATGTGCTATGCTTGGAGCGTCTTGCTTTTAGTTTCCTTTTTAGTTTTTTTTAGCTTTGCTTGCTTTTCATAACGAGTTGGAACTCAGCTTTCTTTGTGTGGGAGAGAAACACACTCCACTTCAACCTAGAACACAACATACAATTTTCATGTCTATCTTTGCTGTGTATGTTCTTAGTCTTTCAATAGCTACTGTCATGTTCAACTCTTAGTTTTCATGCTTATCTTTTTAAAGAGCTTTTGTTTAGTTGGTTGCTGGAACTCTCTTTAGTCATCATGCTTATCTTGTTAAGAGAGTTGGCTTCTGTTGCACTGGTTGATATGTCTATGGTAAAAATGTTACGTGCATAATGGTGCTTAGTAGTTCATGTTTTCTTATGGTTAGTCTCAAATAGCTGGGGGTTTCCAATGTGTTATTGGAGTACCAACATGATTTGTTTGCCTATGATGTGGTATGGTTTAGTGATATCTTCCTTCAAGAATTTATTTTGATTGACTTGGCGTATGCTCACGCATATTTAAGACTGTAAAGAAAGTCTGTCAAGCCTTGATGATCTTTAATTTCTGAGTAGCGATATAACTTCCATGCCTGATTCAATGTTGCTTTGTCGCTCTGCATGATTATGACCGTCATTGCTCTTTTAGTTGGTCGCTCCCAGTCTTTTGCTAACCTCCACCTGTACTAAGCGGACTGACTGCTTGTGCATCCAAAATCCTTTAAGCCAGTTATGCCATATGAGTCCACCATACCTTCCTATACATGGTATTTACCTGCCATTCCTAACGAAGACTTTCATGTACCATCTCGAAATTATTCAAAAAAAAACATTTCTATTTTATGCCTTTGTTTTAGCTCATGAGGAAGTAGTAGTTAATTCATGATCTTTTTAAGTTGGACAAGCTTCACCCCGAGATTGCATGTCTAATGTGCAAACCCCTAATACGAGAAGGAACTGGCATAGAGCGCCCGGCTCATTAAAAAATATAATACAACAAACAAACCCTCCTTCACGCTTTGTTCATGAGAAATCAGAAAACTTTGGCAGTGATAAACAAAGGAGATTAAGAGGATGTGATCGTCCTCATGCGGGAGCCGTTCCTCGAAACTTGTCCAGCTCGAGAAGTAATTGAGTTATCTACTAGCATTCGTTGACGAAATATGCATCTCTAAAAATAATTTTACCTCTGCTTTAAAAACCAAGAGCTCTGGTACATGTTTAGTTTTTGTTTCCGACCACGGGTTTTCAACCTTGCCAACAAAAGCCACGGTTCGAGAGTCTCCACCTTCTTTAAAGCACCAACTATTTAGAGCATGATTGTCATTCTGAGTGTAATGTGCATTGTCCCAAAGTACCATTGTCTTTTGCATGATTATGATATTGTTTATTTCTGAAATCATTGTATCTAGTCGTCACTTAAACCTTGGAGGTGCCCCTGCATTTATGTTTTGCTTCACTAAAGGGGCAAGCGAGATATCACTTTGTCATATTTGCACACCATGCTCACTACAAATCTATTGAGTGTTTCAGTATCATATTGTAAAACTTTCAGTTCTTTGTGATTTTCTCATGAGGCAACTTAATTACTACAGATTCATTGTCTCAGTAAGCACTTGTCATGTGACTGTGAAAAGTTCTTATATGGTTAATAGCATGTCACCACAGAAATTATGCTTGTTATCATTTATCTATTCGAGGACGAGCAGGAATTAAGCTTGGAGATGTTGATACGTCCAAAACGTATCTATAATTTCTGCTTGCTCCATGCCCTTTTTGTGTGATATTGCTATGATATTTATGCACTTCCATACACTTTTGATCATATTTGGACTAACCTACTAATGGTTGCAAAAGTGCACAATGTTCTTGTTTTACATTTTATTGTGTAGGAATTACTTGGAAATTGACAAAAACACAAAAGGAATCGTATTGGAGTAGGACTCTGACTTTCCTGAAATCTGTCTGAGAATGTTTTTTAAAGATGGTCACGTTCCGGCCAGAAGACGACGTCAAACGGAAAAAGTCTAGTTGCGAAAGTTGTGGGGAATTTCGAGGCGATGCTTCTGGATATAAAATTCGTCCAAATCGGAGTCCGGACGGCCGAGTGAAGCCCGTTTTACTGAGGCGCAAAATCTAATGACGGGAATCCGAGAGTCTATATAAAGAGAGGAAACCTAGGTCACCAAGGGCCACGAATTTTCCTCCTCCCGAGCCGCCGTCTTGGAGGGGAGGACCAGCACCATTGCAGCACCATCCACAAGGAAGAAGGGGGGCCAAGGAGCCGCTGCCCCTAGGGCCGCCGCCGTCTCCTCCTCGCCGCCGCCGCCTCCGTGGCCGCCGCCGGCCGCCGCCTCCTCGCGGGGCTGCACCTCTCCATCAACACCATCATCAACCTCCTCTTCACCATGTCCATGCTTGAGTAGTCTTCTCCGGAGCCGAGGGCTCGTACGTGTAGCTATGTGGTTATCTCTCTCTCCCATGATGTGATCTTCGTTGTGATCATAGGCTATGTTAATCTAGGGTGATCCCATGATATTTCCCCTTCCTCTATGTATTGGATTGATGTACTCAATTGTCTTTATCTATTATAATCCCCGAGACCAAGGTGACAGCGGTCTATTGGACATGGATTAGAAAAATATTTTCATGAGTGATTTCCTCTCTTGTGTGTTGATTGAAGATTGAGAGTCTCTTGGTGCTTGTCTTTGACTATCCTTTAGATATGTTATGGTGATTGTGGGACTCTCTTTGGATGGCCGCGGTGACATTGGGAAATCCTTAGATTGAGAACTACGAACTTTGAGGTGTGCTTTTGTAGCCCTACATAATTCTCGTCCTCTCTTGACCACGAAGGAATGACCTCCGGGTGCGTCTCCATTGCATGTTTTATGGGAAATATCATGTGATTCGATTATGTTAATGTTGTTGGGAGTTGCCACTAGTGAAAGTATGAACCCTAGGCCTTGTTTCCACCATTGCAATACCATTTGTGCTCACGTTTACCACTTGTTTGCTTGCTGCACTTTTTATTACAGATTTATATTACTTTGTTTTGCCATCCATATCACTTGACATTTAACATCTCTTCGCCGAACTAGTGCATCTATACATCTAACAAGTGTATTAGGTGTGTTGGGGACACAAGAGACTTCTTGTATCTTAGTTGCAGGGTTGCTTGAGAGAGACCATCTTCAACCTCTACTTCCCGGAGTTAGACAAACCTTAGGTCATCCACTTGAGGGAAATTGCTGCTGTCCTACTAACCTCTGCGCTTGGAGGCCCAACATAGTCTACAAGAGTAGAAGCGTGTGTAGACATCACCGCCGGACACGTTCGACTCGCTGCCACCTCACTCCAACCAATTGAAGGCCGCCACGTCATCCCCGTCGCCACGTGGCGACCCCCCATTCGCCGGGCCACCTCATCCACCGCCACCTCAGGCCGCGGCCCCGCCATCGCCGGACCCCGCCGCCGGACTCCGCCGCCGGGTCGCCGGACCACTGCGCCACCATCGCCGGACCTCGCCGCCGCCTCGCCGGAAAACCACCGCAGCGCCACCGCCCTCCGCGCCTACCCCGCCGCCGCACCGCCCGCCGCCGCCAGCGCCTCCGTTAGCCGCTGCTGCCGGCCTTCAACCGCCGCCGCCGCGCGCCCCTCAACCGCCGCCGCCGCGCGCCCTTCAACCGCCGGGCGCCGCCGCGCCTCGACAGCCGCGCCGTCGATCGCCGGGCGCCGCGCCGCCTCCGCCGTCCTTCGCCGCAGCTCCGCCTCCGGCCATCTCCTCGCCGCCCCGTCTTCTTCCCTATCAACTCTGGCCATCTGCTCTGTCTTCGGCCATCTCCTCGCCGCCCCGTTGTCTTCCCCGTCAACTCCGGCCATCTCCTCAGTCTCCGACGCCAACTCCAGCGAACTCCGGATCGGGACGAGATCCACCCATCCCTCCGACCAAACGCACGCCTCCATCCCGCACGGATCCATCCACGTTTGACTTTTGGAGGTATAAAAAACCACTAAGTCCTTGAGATCTGTTATTTTGTTGCATCTTTGCATGGCTGTAACTTTTAGTGTGATTGTCCAAATTGTGCATATGATATATCAAAATGATTGTGGTGATGTGCTCTACGTTTTGTTCCATTGTGGCATGCTTGTTTGAGATCATCTAGAGGTCCTAATCTCTGTTGCAAGAGTGCTACTTGTTATAAACTGATGTTAGTTGTTATTTTTATGCCATGTTTGAGATGCGATAACTCGGTGCATGTTTATCCAAATGAAGCAAATGATATGTCAAAATGTTCATTGTGAAATGCTCTACATGATGGTTGTTGTAGCATTCATGTTAGGGTTCATATTTCCATGTTAATCTTGGTTGCAAAAGTGCATGTGGCTGTTAAGTTATGAAAGATGTTAAGAGATGCTGGTTTGAAGTGCTCGTTGCTATTGATGTGTTTGTCTCCATGTCACATGTCAATATGTTTTAGAATCTCCACCATGTGGTCTTTGATGTGGTGCAAACCACTTTCCATGATATGCCTTGAGGTGACTTAAACATGCTTGTTAACATGCCATGTCAACATAACTGTTTTATACTTTGTGAAAATTCTACTAAGTCTGGAATCTGTTATAACCTGATGCTATGTTTGCTTGATGCCCTAGTAAATTCATGCATGCTTTGGAGTGGCCAATGATCATTCCATGTTGTCCATGTTTTTGTCTATCCATCCATGCCCTCACTTGCTCATATGGCTTGCTGTAGCTTATTTAATTCTTGCTCCCAAGTTGCTATAAATTACATCTGTCAGGTTTTTAACAGCATGATCAATTTGGTGTAGCTTGTTGCTATTGATCCATGCCTCCTATGGAGTTGCTCCAATGGAGTTGTTTGCTGTAGGATATGTCTACTTCATGTCCATGCTTATTTTCATCATGTTTGGGTGCTGTAGAGTATATATTTCTTGCTCCAAAGTTGCTATGTGGTTGTTAATTTCAGCTTTGCATTGTATCTTGTTTCGTGTGTATGTGTTGAACCATTGCTCCGTTTTGAGCGTGCCCTATATGAAACTTGTGTGATTTTGCATTTAGAATCATAATATCATGTTGTTAACATGTTTGGAGTGTGTTTGCTTGATGTTTGGGTGCATCTTGCACCGTTGCCATGCTTGTCTTGTTTTGCTCTTATCTTCTAGACCGTAGCTCCGAATTAAACAAACTTTATATGAAACTTGACTAGAATTTCATGTAGACCATCACGGTGCATGTTAACTTGCTGTTTAACAACTTTAACTTAAGGATTGTTCAGATCTGGACCAATTTCAACATATGCATATGAGGACTTACCGGATTTGCTATATGTGGATTCTGGCCTCACTTAAACTTGTTGTCTTGAATTGTTCTTGTGTGCTTCATCCCTTCACATGTATTGCATCATATATGCATCATAATTGCATCATGTTGATTGTGCATTGCACCTTGTTTGATTTTGTGCCTTGTTGTGTTCTTGTGTTGAGTAGAGCCGGGAGCCGAGATCGAGTGCGAGGTTCCTACCGAGGTTGAGTACGAGGAGCCGTCTTACGATCCCATCGACGACTCGACGGGAAAGATGACCTGACCCAGATATCATTACTATCTTTGCCTATTATTAGATGTCTCGCTCTTAGCTCATTGCCTCGATGCCCATGTTTGTTTGTCAGCCTCCTATTGTAACCATGAATCTGTCTAACCACCCAACCTAGCAAACCTTTGCTTGGCTACGTAAGCATCGCTCGGCCCCTCTTATAGCATTGTTAGTTGCAGGTGAAGATTTGGAGATTCTTGCTTCATGTTGAAGTTATTGTTGGGATATCACACTATATAATCTGTTATACTAAATCATCTATATACTTGGCAATGGGTGGAAGGCAAAGCCTCTTGCTTGGTGTTTTGTTCCACTCATGCCGCCCTAGGAACCGTATAAACCGGTGTTATGTTCCTTGATTATGCGTCCCTAACACGGTTGGGGTTTATGGGCCCCCCTTGATAACCCTCTTAGCGCTAAAGCTTTTCCAGCAAGGCCCAACATTGGTACTCCATTTGCCTAACAACTAAAACTTGCATAGGGCTTTGCAAACCCGAGTTCTTAATCAACAACCCGAGCTAGTGCTCCTCTTGAGTGTTGGTCCAAACTGGGGGTTATGCGGGGCCACCACGAGGAAACTCGAGGATTGGTTTTACCTATAGGATCGCCCATCCGGTCGTGGCCTGAGACTAGATACGCGCGGCTATTGTCAGGGTGTCGGCACGCCGGGAGGTCTTGCTGGATTAGTTTTACCTTTGTCGGAATATCTTGAGCACGGGATTCCGAGAATACTTGGGCCTTCCCACCTTGGAGTTGCGACTCCGCAGATCATGAGCTTGTGATGGGCTAAGTTGGGACACCCCTGCAGGGTTTGATCTTTCGAAAGCCGTGCCCGCGGTTATGTGGCAGATGGGAATTTGTTAATATCCGGTTGTAGAAAACTTGACACCATGTTCAGAACACACTACCAGCGTGAGTAACCGTGACGGTCATTTTCCGAAAGGGGTTCGGGAAGTGAACACGGTGGGGTTATGTTTGACGTGCTTAGTTAGGATCACTTCGTGATCACTTTGACGCTCGTGGCAGTTCTCTTCTCGCTCTAAACATGTAAGCTAGTGCTAGTGCAGCTGCAACCTTTATTCTTCAGCCTTGTTCCACACCCAAGGCTTAGATAGTTTTGCTACCCGGGAACGGGATTGATGAGTCCTCCGTGGCTCACAGATTCTACAACACCAGATGCAGGTACTATGGTGAACTACACAGGTGACGACACAGAGCTGTACTGGGAGTTCGATGAAGAACGTGGGCGATACTATGTGCACTATCCCGATGATCAGTAGTGGCTTCTACTAGGGGCGATCCAGACCTTGTGGCTTTATTTATTTGGTACCTTTCATTTGGATCTTCGTCTGTAGTCGGACTGTGATGTTATTTTGGATGATGATTGCTTATGTAATGTATTGTGTGACATGGCGAGTGTAAGCCAACTACTCTTTTGCAATTTCATCCCTCTTTTACATGAGTCGTGCAAAGATACCATACTTGAGATCATTCTAGTATGAGCTTATACCTTTAAGTCGTGACTCGACACGTAGGAGGTATAATCTCATACTGGGCATTACAAGTTGGTATTCAGAGCCTTCTCCGACCTAGAAGCCCCCACTGATTGATCGAATCATTGACGGTTGAGTCTAGGCACACACTTGGAAAATGTTTATATATATATATATATATATATATATATATATATATATATATATATATATATATATATATATATATATCGGAGAGTAGGATTTCTTTTTGCTCCTCATCCCTTTTCACTCTGGTGAGGACTCCTGATGATTGCTTGTCTCTTCTACTCTCAAAAATTCACCAAAAATGTTTTTAAGATCACGCGAGTATTGTTTGGATTGTTCCGATGTCTTGTGACGAGAACATTGTTCTCGATGCCTCCTGTCATTTAGGGGTTGTGGCAGTGTCCCGGGGAGTTGAGCTCCGAGGTGTTGTCGTCACAAATATATAGCAGCTGTTCTGGAATACTTAAGACGGCCGACATCGAAATCTCTCCTATGCAGTTAGTGGCAAGATAACCCCGACATCACCCAGTACTGGGGAGGTAGTTCGGGAGTATTGCCATAGCTTGTATAGTAGATGCGTTTTGAAGGTCCGAGGTAGACGGTTTCCGGAAATAACTGGTTATGTGTTGAAGGATGGATACAGCTGGATGTAGGATTAGAGTTGAGTGCGTGATGCTTCCCCTGTATCCCCAACACCTGATTGCATAACTGGAAACTTTTGGAAATTAATAGGTGGGTTCATCTAGTAGTTCGTAGGCATTCTTCCAACGAATGCATGATATGGAGTTCGGGGTTCAACATTGAGTGAAGTGGTTTTATGGGCGTTGTTCCGATCGGGAGTTGCATCTTAAAGGGTCCTTGGCTATGCTGATCCGGGGATTGCAAATCCCTTTTGTAACACGTTCCATAAGCTTTCAGCACGAATATGTCGAACGAAGCTTCTATCTTGTATTTGTTCTATCTGCTCCTTGTTATTTTTTATTTACCTTTTGTTCTCCCAAGTGGCTTCTCGTGAAGATTGTTGTTATCATTAAATTGTGGATTACATTCGTTCATTTTGTTCGAATGTTCTTGTGAAGACTTATGTTGCAATTTCTAGCCATTGATTCAGCTTATATATTTTCAATCAATGGCTAATAGTTGTCATCTCATTCAGGATGGCTCCTAAAAGGGTTCCCAACGCTAACCCAGAGGGTGAAGAAGTTCCTGATCGTCCTCCTTCCCCTCCTCCTCCGTCTGAGGCCTGGAGAGCAATTATGCAAGCGACGAACCAGAACACCCAGATGCTTATGCAAATGATGCAGAACATTCAAGAAAATCAAGCAAATCAAGGTGGTCATGGGAACCAAGGCCAAGGCAATTTGTTCAACCAACCTCACTTTGCTACACTCAACCAGTTCCTGGCAAACCAACCAAAGGCATTCAGTTACTGTGTGGACCCGCTAGATGCTGAAGACTGGATAACAGACATCAAGAAGCACTTTGAATGCAGTAATGTGAGACTTGAGGACTATGTGAAGTTTGCCGCCTTCCAACTCAAGGACCAAGCCGCTGATTGGTGGAAGCAGTACAAAGATTCCAGAGAAGGACGTGAAATCTCGTGGAATGACTTCTGCAAGGATTTCCGCTCCCACCACATTCCAACTAGTGTCATCGAAGGTATGCGTGAGAAATTCCGCAACCTGAAGCAAGGCACCATGTCCGTTTATCAATACAATGTCAAGTTCCAGAACCTTGCCCGCTATGCCAAGAAAGACATCCCAGATGCCAAGAGCAAGATTTATCAGTTTCTTGGTGGTCTGAAGGATGAACTCCAACTAGCTCTCACCTTGTTCGAGCCGGATGAATTTGATCAATTCTATAACATGGCACTTAAGCAAGAGGCAACCCAACTCAAGATGGAAGCTTCCAAAAAGAGAATCAGAGATGTTGTTCACTCCTCCTCTTCTTCCCAAGTGGTCGCAAAGCAGCAGAAGTTTTGGCTTCCACGTCCTCCAGTGATCCGACCTTCCAACAACAACTAGCATTCTGGTGGCCGTGGTTTCTCCCACCCACACAACCAAGGCAATCAGTCCAAGTTGCAGTACCAAGCTCCAAGACCAAGTGTTCCTCCTCCTCGTCCAGTTTCTGAGGTCACTTGCTACAAATGTGGTCTGAAGGGTCATTATTCCAACAAGTGCACCAACCAGAGGCGCCTTCCGCCTCCTCCACCTGTCAGTACTGCTATTGTCAAGCACAATCCCAAGCAAGCAAGAGTGAATCTCATGAATGCAGCTCAAGTAGAGAATTCTTCAGATGTGATACTTGGTAACCTTCCAGTCAATCTTAAACCTGCTAAAGTCTTGTTTCATTCGGGTGCATCATGTTCCTTCATGTCATATCCATTTTGCATCAAAGCACAATGTTGTCACCAAAAATTTGCCAAGGGAGTTATCAATTGTTTCTCCGGGAAAACTAATGCATTCTAGTGTGTATGCTCCGGACGTATCTATTCGTATGGGTGATTACCGCTTTCTGGCTTCTCCGGTTGTTCTCGGCAACTCCGACATTGATCTTATTCTTGGGATGGATTGGCTTTCCCAGCATGATGCTCACATTGATTATGCAAATAAGGAAGTCAAGCTTACTCATCCTGATGAAGACGTGATTATCTTCGCCTCTCGAGATAACACAATCAGGCTATTCTCTCTCAATGACAAGGGCGAGATTAATGCCATCTCTCAAATTCCTGTGGTCAATGAATATGAAGATGTTTTCCCTGAAGAGCTCCCAGGCATGCCTCCGCATCGTCAAGTTGAATTCGTCATTGAACTCGAGCCCGGTACTGAGCCAGCATGTCGGCGTCCGTACAAGCTTTCCCCTGAAGAGTTGAAGGAGCTGAAGAGACAACTCGATGAGCAAGAGCGTATGGGTCTAATCAGGCCTAGTACTTCTCCTTGGGGCTGTGGTGTTCTATTTGTCAAGAAGAAGGATGGCATGGAGCGCCTTTGCATTGATTACCGGCAATTGAACAAGAAGACAATAAAGAACAAGTATCTGCTCCCCAATATTAATGAATTGTTCGAGCAGCTCAAAGGAGCAAAAGTGTTCTCAAAGCTCGATCTCCGGATGGGTTATCACCAAATTCGTATCCGTGAAGAAGATATTCACAAGACTGTATTCAGAACAAGCTACGGCTCCTATGAATACACAGTCATGTCTTTTGGCCTCGCAAATGCTCCACCCACCTTCTCGAGAATGATGCACTACATATTCAACCCCTACACCAACGAATTTGTTCTCGTCTATCTGGATGACATCTTGGTATTCTCCAAGAATGAAGAAGACCATGCCAAGCACCTCCGTTTGGTTCTGGACAGACTCCGTGAACACAAGTTCTATGCAAAGTTCTCCAAATGTGAATTTTGGCTCGATAAGGTCTTATATCTTGGCCATATCATCTCTGGTGAGGGTATTGCTGTCAACCCCGAGAAAGTTGAAGCGATTGTCAACTGGGAACCCCCGCAGAATGTCAAGTAACTCCGGAGCTTCCTTGGTCTCGCTAGCTATTGCAGAAGGTTTGTTGAGAACTTCTCCAAGATTGCTAAGCCTCTTTCCAACTTGCTGCAGAAGAATGTCAAGTACAACTGGTCTCCGGATTGTGATGTGGCATTCAAAACACTCAAAGAAAAGCTCATCTCTGCTCCGGTTCTTACTCCTCTGGATGAGTCCAAGCCCTACAAAGTATTATGTGATGCTTCTCTTCAAGGACTTGGTGGTGTTCTAATGCAAGACAAGAAAATTGTGGCATACACTTCTCGTCAATTGAAGCCAAATGAGAAGAACTACTCCACACATGATCTCGAGCTAGCAGCAGTGGTACATGCCTTGATCACGTGGAGACACCTTCTGTTGGGCAGAAAAGTGGACATCTTCACCGATCACAAGAGCTTGAAGTACATCTTCACACAGCCAAACCTGAACCTTCGCCAGACTCGTTGGGTTGAAATGATCCAAGAGTATGATCCAAGCATCGAATATACACCTGGCAACGACAATGTCATTGCAGATGCCTTGAGCAGAAAGGCATATTGCAACAGTCTCCTTATCAAGCCGTTCCAGCCTGAGCTTTGTGAGTCATTCAGGAAACTCAACCTCCAAGTTGTTCCGCAAGGTTTTCTTGCAAATCTTCAAGTTGCTCCTACCTTGGAAGATCAGATCCATGAGGCCCAACTCAGTGATGCTATGGTGCAGAAAGTGAAACATGGTATTGCTAAGGGTACTCCCAAATACAAGTGCTATTGCATTGATGAGAAAGACACCTTGTTCTTTGAGGACAGACTTGCGGTTCCCAAGGGTGATCTCAGGAAGCTCATAATGAACGAAGCACATGACTCCCTCCTCTCGATTCATCCTGGAAGTTCTAAGATGTACCAAGACCTCAAGCAATCTTACTGGTGGACTCGCATGAAAAGGGAGATTGCCCAATTTGTGAATGAATGTGATGTCTGCAGAAGAGTGAAGGCAGAGCATCAACGTCCAGCCGGTCTCCTCCAACCTCTTCCTATTCTCGAGTGGAAATTCGACCACATTGAAATGGATTTCGTCACTGGGTTTCCCAAGTCCAAGAAGGGGAATGATGCTATCTTTGTTGTGATTGACAAGCTAACCAAAGTAGCTCACTTCCTTCCAGTCAAAGAATCCATCAATGCAGCTCAACTGGCAGAGTTGTACACTTCCAGAATTGTGTCGTTACATGGCATTCCTCAAGTTATCTCCTCAGACCGTGGAAGTTTGTTCACATCCAAGTTCTGGAACTCCTTTCAGTCAGCCATGGGCATTAAGATCCGTTTCAGCACTGCGTTTCACCCTCAGACTAGTGGTCAAGTCGAAAGAGTGAACCAGATCCTCGAAGACATGCTCAGAGCTTGTGCCATCTCTTTTGGCATGAAGTGGGAAGATTGTCTCCCATTTGTCGAGTTCTCTTACAACAACAGTTTCCAAGCAAGTGCCGGCAAAGCTCCGTTTGAAATACTCTATGGCAGAAAGTGTCGTACCCCTCTCAACTGGTCCGAGACTGGTGAACGTCAACTTCTTGGCAATGACTTGATCTCAGAAGCCGAAGAAATGTGCAAAGTCATACGTGAGAATCTCAAGGCTTTTCAGTCGCGTCAAAAGAGCTACTATGACGGCAAGCATCGTGATTTGGCTTTCTACATTGGAGATCATGTCTATCTCCGTGTTTCTCCTATGAAAGGAACCCAAAGATTCGGTATCAAAGGGAAGCTTGCTCCGAGATACGTGGGCCCTTTCAAGATCCTTGGCAAAAGAGGCGATCTAGCCTATCAACTTGAGCTTCTATCCAACTTTGCAAATGTTCATGATGTGTTTCACGTGTCTCCACTCCGCAAGTGCTTCAAGACACCTGAACGCACCATTCTGTTCGAGGAGATTGATCTTCAACAAGACTTGTCTTACCGTGAGCACCCTGTTGCTATTCTTGAAGAAACTGAGCGCAAGACCCGCAACAAGTCAATCAAGTTCTTGAAAGTTAAGTGGTCACACCATACCGACCGAGAAGCTACGTGGGAACGAGAAGATCACCTTCGTTCCGAGTACCCTTCCTTCTTCCAGTCCTAGATCTCGGGACGAGATCTTTTTGTAGTAGAGGAGAGTTTGTAATGCCCCAGATGTAACACTTTCCAAATTTGGCATTATATGATACTTTGACTTCATCAGTTCCATTCTGGGCTCTTCTTTCATTTCGGGTTTCTTCGTTTTGTTGTTTGCGTGTGTGCATTTCATCCATGTCATGTTGTCATGTGCATTGCATTGCATTCGTGTTGTCACTTGCACCCGGTTCCACTCGCCTCTTCCCGTTGTCCGTTTCGAGTTCCGACGCTCACACGTGCCCGTGGCATCCCCGAGTCCTTCTTTCGTGTGTGTCCGCGTAACGTTCCCGGAATGACGTGAGACTTGTCGTGCGTTGTTTTTTTGGTACGTGTAGGCCGCCTGTCAAGTTTCGTCGCGTTTGAGTTCGTTTGGTACTCCAACGGTTAACCTAGCGGGCTAAAAGAACCTCTTCTTTAAGGCCCAAGACCCCCTCCTCAACAGCCCACAAACCCATCACAACCACTCCCATCATCTCGGTCGTCGAATTGTGATCGCGTGGCCTAAAACCGCTCCTCATTTGGAGTTTCCTAGCTCCCAGAAACTATAAAACAGTCCCCATCCCCGAAATCCCGGTGCAACCCTAATTTTTCCTCTCCCTTCGCGCGCCGGGCACGTCCACGCAGCCGCCGGACACGTCCGACCCGCTGCCACCTCACTCCAACCAATTGGAGGTCGCCATGTCATCCCCGCCGCCACGTGGCGACCCCCCATTCGCCGGGCCACCTCATCCGCCGCCACCTCAGCCCGCGGCCCCGCCATCGCCGGACCCCGCCGCCGGACTCCGCCGTCGGGTCGTCGGACCACCGCGCCGCCATCGCCGGACCTCGCCGCCGCCTTGCCGGAAAACCACCGCAGCGCCGCCGCCCTCCGCGCCTACCCCGCCGCCGCACCGCCCGCTGCCGCCGGCGCCTCCGTCAGCCGCCGCCGGCGGCCTTCAACCACTGCCGCCGCCGGCGCCTTCAACCGCCGCCACCGCGCGCCCCTCAACCGCCGCCGTCGCGCGCCCTTCAACCGCCGGGCGCCGCCGCGCCTCGACAGTCGTGCCGCCGGGCGCCGCGCCGCCGCCGCCCCGGAGCGCCGCCTCCGCCGTCCTTCACCGTAGCTCCTCCTCCGGCCATATCCTCGCCGCCCCGTTGTCTTCCCCGTCAACTCCGGCCATCTCCTCCGTCTCCGGCGCCAACTCCGGCGAACTCCGGATCGGGACGAGATCCACCCATCCCTCCGTCCAAACGCACGCATCCATCCCGATCCACTCCATGCCGCACGGATCCATCCACGTTTGACTTTTGGAGGTATAAAAAACCACTAAGTACCTGAGATCTGTTATTTTTTTGCATCTTTGCATGGTTGTAACTTTTAGTGTGATTGTCCAAATTGTGCATATGATATATCAAAATGATCGTGGTGATGTGCTCTACGTTTTGTTCCATTGTGGCATGCTTGTTTGAGTTCATCTAGAGGTCCTAATCTCTGTTGCAAGAGTGCTACTTGTTATAAACTGATGTTACTTGTTATATTTATGCCATGTTTGAGATGCGATAACTCGGTGCATGTTTATCCAAATGAAGCAAATGATATGTCAAAATGTTCATTGTGAAATGCTCTACATGATGGTTGTTGTAGCATTCATGTTAGGGTTCATATTGCCATGTTAATCTTGGTTGCAAAAGTGCATGTGGTTGTTATGTTATGAAACATGTTAAGAGATGCAGATTTGAAGTGCTCGTTGCTATTGATGTGTTTGTCTCCATGTCACATGTCAATATGTTTTAGAATCTCCACCATGTGGTCTTTGCTGTGGTGCAAACCACTTTCCATGATATGCCTTGAGGTGACTTAAACATGCTTGTTAACATGCCATGTCAACATAACTGTTTTATACTTAGTGAAAATTCTACTAAGTCTGGAATCTGTTATAACCTGATGCTATGTTTGCTTGATGCCCTGGTAAAATTCATGCATGTTTTGGAGTGGCCAATGATCATTCCTTGTTGTCCATGTTTTTGTCAATCCATCCATGCCCTCACTTGCTCATATGGCTTGCTGTAACTTATTTAATTCTTGCTCCCAAGTTGCTATAAATTACATCTGTCAGGTTTTTAACAGCATGATCAATTTGGTGTAGCTTGTTGCTATTGATCCATGCCTCCTATGGAGTTGCTCCAATGGAGTTGTTTGCTGTAGGATATGTCTACTTAATGTCCATGCTTATTTTCATCATGTTTGGGTGCTGTAGAGTATATATTTCTTGCTCCAAAGTTGCTATGTGGCTGTTAATTTCAGCTTTGCATTGTATCTTGTTTCGTGTGTATGTGTTGAACCATTACTCTGTTTTGAGCGTGCCCTATATGAAACTTGTGTGATTTTGCATGTAGAATCATAATATCATGTTGTTATCATGTTTGGAGTGTGTTTACTTGATGTTTGGATGCATCTTGCACCGTTGACATGCTTGTCTTGTTTTGCTCATATCTTCTAGACCGTAGCTCCGAATAAAACAAACTTTATATGAAACTTGACTAGCATTTCGTGTAGATCATCATGGTGCATGTGAACTCGCTGTTTAACAATTTTAACTTAAGGATTGTTCAGATCTGGACCAATTTCAACATATGCATATGAGGACTTACCGGATTTGCTATATGTGGATTCCGGCCTCACTTAAACTTGTTGTCTTGTGTTGTTCTTGTGTGCTTCATCCCTTGACATGTATTGCATCATATATGCATCATACTTGCATCATGTTGATTGTGCATTGCACCTTGTTTGATTTTGTGCCTTGTTGTGTTCTTGTGTTGAGTAGAGCCGGGAGCCGAGACCGAGTGCGAGGTTCCTACCGAGGTCGAGTACGAGGAGCCGTCTTACGATCCCATCGACGACTCGACAGGAAAGATGACCTGACCCAGATATCATTACTATCTTTGCCTATTGCTAGATGTCTCGCTCTTAGCTCATTGCCTCGATGCCCATGTTTGTTTGTCAGCCTCCTATTGTAACCATGAATCTGTCTAACCACCCAACCTAGCAAACCTTTGCTTGGCTACATAAGCATCGCTCAGCCCCTCTTATAGCATTGTTAGTTGCAGGTGAAGATTTGAAGATTCTTGCTTCATGTTGAAGTTATTGTTGGGATATCACACTATATAATCTGTTATACTAAATCATCTATATACTTGGCAATGGGTGGAAGGCTAAGCCTCTTGCTTGGTGTTTTGTTCCACTCATGCCGCCCTAGGAACCGTATAAACCGGTGTTATGTTCCTTGATTATGCGTCCCTAACACGGTTGGGGTTTATGGGCCCCCCTTGATAACCCTCTTAGCACTAAAGCTTTTCCAGCAAGGCCCAACATTGGTACTCCATTTGCCTAACAACTAAAACTTGCATAGGGCTTTGCAAACCCAAGTTCTTAATCAACAACCCGGGCCAGTGCTCCTCTTGAGTGTTGATCCAAACTGGGGGTTATGCGGGGCCACCACGAGGAAACTCGAGGATTGGTTTTACCTGTAGGATCGCCCATCCGGTCGTGGCCTGAGACTAGATACGCGCGGCTATTGTCAGGGTGTCGGCACGCCGGGAGGTCTTGCTGGATTAGTTTTACCTATGTAGGAATATCTTGAGCACGGGATTCCGAGAATACTCGGGCCTTCCCACCTTGGAGTTGCGACTCCGCAGATCGTGAGATTGTGATGGGCTAAGTTGGGACACCCCTGCAGGGTTTGATCTTTCGAAAGCCGTGCCCGCGGTTATGTGGCAGATGGGAATTTGTTAATATCCGGTTGTAGAAAACTTGACACCATGTTCAAAACACACTACCAGTGTGAGTAACCGTGACGGTCATTTTCCGAAAGGGGTTCGGGAAGTGAACATGGTGGGGTTATGTTTGACGTGCTTAGTTAGGATCACTTCGTGATCACTTTGACGCTCGTGGCACTTGTCTTCTGCTCTAAACACGTAAGCTAGTGCTAGTGCAGCTGCAACCTTTATTCTTCAGCCTTGTTCCACACCCAAGGCTTAGATAGTTTTGCTACCCGGGAACGGGATTGATGAGTCCTCCGTGGCTCACAGATTCTACAACACCAGATGCAGGTACTGTGGTGAACTACACAGGTGACGACCCAGAGCTGTACTGGGAGTTCGATGAAGAACGTGGGCGATACTATGTGCACTATCCCGATGATCAGTAGTGGCTTCTACTAGGGGCGATCCAGACCTTGTGGCTTTATTTATTTGGTATCTTTCATTTGGATCTTCGTCTGTAGTCGGACTGTGATGTTATTTTGGATGATGATTGCTTATGTAATGTATTGTGTGACGTGGCGAGTGTAAGCCAACTACTCTTTTGCAATTTCATCCCTCTTTTACATGAGTCGTGCAAAGATACCATATTTGAGATCATTCTAGTATGAGCTTATACCTTTAAGTCGTGCCTCGACACGTAGGAGGTATAATCTCATACTGGGCATTACATCATAGCAATCCACCACAACTTACAAGGTTATGACCATCTATATTGGTCGTGATAAGCTAGAAATAAGGCAGCGAACCAGTGCTGTCTGCTTTATGACCATTTCGTGTAAGGAAATTATGACCTTTCTGACCAAAATGGTCGTTATAGTTTAGGGTTTGGAGCCCCCCGAACAACTTTTGACCAATTGCTCCCAAATGGTCATAGATTTATGACCAATTCTCCCAGGGTTACTGACAGAAGGTCATAAGTTGACATATTTCTTGTAGTGGCAATACTTGTGGCACTCGGAAAACTGGGCCATTTGAGCCAAACTTCCTCTAGATTGTTTGCGTTCGACACATGTGCAATGTAGGCGGCATTGCACAACCAAATCTCCATGATCCAGACATTTTCATTAGCTGCTTCCAATTGGAGACATTTTATTTCTTGCTTCCATGGTGTGGTTGATTTATCGTATCTTGTCAGATTTATGTCATGTATGCCTAAAAACCTCAATCACGTGTGATGCAGAATTACATCTGGTTATTTTAGCTTTTAGTAGAACAGCTGGGAGGAAATCTGTTCAAGCAAAATCATGCAAATGTTGCCGTCGTCATCTCTTATTTGTTGGATCTTTGTGTGCCAGCCCCAGCAGTAACATTGGCCCGCTTAATTACATCTTCTTGCCTGTAAGAAACTGTTTGTAGATTTCCAAGACGAAGCCGTCAACTGCCAAGCTCTACCAATTGGGTCGGTGTGGTTTGATTATGTTACCAGTCTTGTGCATCTGCTCCATGGGGCGTCGTCCTTGTTTTAATCTTATCCACGTACGACCATGGATCCTGAAGTCAACAAATTGTACACAGAGGACGGCGATGTTTTCATCTTTTGAAGTGAAAAATGTCAGAGTTTGTAGCTTGCCATAGGGTGCTCCATTGCACTGCGACCAAGGTAGAAGTGATGAGCACGCGAGCTTTGGCTTCCACAGGTGTGCCTGACGTATGAAATAGGCAGGCATTGCCTGCATCAGATCGGTGTGGGGTGTTGAGTCCCATGGTCCATTACAAGGCATGGCCACAACGCTCGTTTGTATGTGGAAAAAATAATCTGTTTAATTTGGTGAACAAATTTACGAGAGGAAATCTTTATTATGTAGTAAAACTGCCAAGAACTAAACCTGTTTATGTGTGATAAAATGGTCTTGTGCTTAGTGGGCCGTGCTTACTGACTATTGTTCCAACTCTTGTCATCGTAGTTTGTGTGAGCGCCACACCGTATGGTCGCTTTGCTAGCATTGGGGGGGGGGGCACACATGCAGTGACATGTTGTGAAGTGACTGGTGATGGAAGCACTACCCCCAAAACTTTTCCTTTGAACTGATCACGCTGCTTTCTCTCCGCGCCAACACGGCCAGTGGTTTGACAAGATTCATCGACAGGTGCACCACGCCGTCCATCTATGTTGCACTTAATGGACAAGAGAAAACGTACTAGCTCGGGGCATAGGGAGTAGCCATCGTATGTGCAATGCGTGGGTGATCTGGTGCCACGGAATTCAAATTCACAACTAGACATGAGACATAGCTGATGTTGTTCGAAATTTGAAACTCATGTTTGGGAGGGAAGCCAAAAATTTCGGTCCTCTATTTATCGACGTGGCACGGACACCTGAAAATCCATTCAATCAGCAAGGAAGGGATGGCGCCCAACAACACACATTCGCCAGATTCCCTGCTCACAGAGGCATCGGGTTCCACCTTGACAGTTGGGGGTGCAGGTTAGAACGTGGATCTCAAACTTACACCTTTCCATCCTTTGACATGATTTGATTATGTAACATGGTCTTCCAATGCATCACCAGGTCCTTGGTGACGTTGTAGGGCTCGATGCTGTCGTGTTCCATGATCCGTCATCAGACATAGAAATTGCGAGTGATGAGGTTCTTGGTTTTTGCACAAACTTTCGCTCAAACAGATGATTTGCGTGTAAAAAGTGGTCGGAAACTTGATCGTGTTGGTAATTGCAGGCTAGTGTTATGGGTCAAGGGCCGCCAATTCTGATGGACCCGAAATGATTGAAGAGGTCGTAGAAACTGCAAGTGATGTTTTAGTTGGTAGTTTGATTCTGCCAGAAGCATTGTGCTTGTGACCTCGGAATGCAAGAGCTAACTAAATTTATAACTCTATTTGAGAAGGTGGATCTTACCATGGAGCTGCCAATTTCCTTGTTGGAAGAGGAGTTGGCAGACTTCGACCCTTGCATGGCACATGCAAAGCAAGGCGATGCATGCACGTTGGCTGATGGGGACCACCTGTCAGTGATTGGCCCTGGCGTGGATGGTTGTGAAGAAGATGACGCTGAGAGCCCTCCATGCAAGCGTGCCAAGATCTAGATTAACTTAAGTGAAAAAATATCAGTTAGTCCCTTTGCAATATGTAAGTGTGCGTACTTAGTGGTTAGTGCGGACCATTGGTTATGCTATGATTTCTGTATTCCAAGTTGGTATGTGGTTCTGTTTGAAAATGTTGTTGGATAATTGTTTGTCCATGTGTCAAAAAAATGCGCTCTTCCTTCCATAGTTGTGAACTTAGCATACGGTGATTAATCATGGGGAGAGATACTATTAATCATCTGTCCCTAAGCAGAGGTGGTGTTGTCTCATTTGGTGAATGCAACTAGGTGAATAAACAACTCTGGCTACGCACTTGTGGACGTAGATTAACGTGAAGGTGGACACACTGGTACCCACTCGGTTAGTATACATATCGAGGAACATGGTGTTGTGTGGCCGGTGAAGTTCTATATATGGACTGCTAGCACCGAGCGATGCATTCAACAGACCCAAAGCACATCTCCCAGAGCTGGGCGGAAGAGGAGGAACCCAAGGCTAGAAACAGGTACTAGTTGTTCGTCGTCAATCTCCAAGCCATTTCACATTGCCTTCTCTCTTCTGTTCTTGGAGTTCTTATGCATGTGTTGTTCTCGAGATAGATTGGGTGCGAGGATGGGGCACATACCAAGGTACTACTCACCTGCAGCTCTGCCGGATGTGCCGTCTTCCTTGACCATGGTGGCTAAGAAGAAGGTTCCTGTCCTCAACACAGCCTACCATGGTGGTATGCTTCACTCGATCGCGGGGGACTAGAACCCCAACATAAAAGGGGTGTTCATGGGGATGGGGATGGATGAGTTGTGCAAAATCAAGCTCCTAGGCAAGAACAACCGTATCTTCTCCATGTCTTTGCTAGCGCGGATAGACTTGAAAACCATGAACATGGACATGGGGGGTGGTAACTTTGTAGAGATAAATGCTAAGGAGGTTTTTAAATGCCTAGAACTAGAGCCTTGTGGTAGGAAAATAGATATCCCTGGTGGTGCTAGTTTGGCAGACCGGGGAGCCTTGCTAGCAAAAATTGCATGACATTTTAGATACAAAAATGCACAGGACGTGCAAGATCCCGATTGTTAAAGTAAAGAATATATTGTAAACTGCAAGTAAGGTAGAAATAGTTGGCGCAGAGAAGGAGAAGATGATGGCGGCGTGTACGCTCATAGTCGTGTCAACCTTTCTTCTTCCTAGAGGAGCCCATCCGAAAATTTTGAACGAGCTGTTGTTCGGGCTTGCTAACCCAAATCACATATCAGACTATGATTTCTGTGATTATGTGGTCAAGGGGGTGAGAGAGGTTGCAACCAAGCTGAGGGAGGATCTTCTCCATGACCCTTCCCAGCTAATCCTCAGGGGTCTCTCATCGTACCGCATGTTAGATTTAGTGTTGTTTTTGTTGCATTTTTTATTTCTGAACATTTTTTGTGGCCCACTAGCAATGGCACATTTGATTGATGTTCTTGCGACATGAAAATGCAGATCACTTTCTGCAACTACCACGAGCACGGTATGCAAGGATGTGAGGACGTCCTTGCATCCCGTGCTCGTGGTAGTCGCGTCCTTGCATCCCGTGCTCGTGGTAATCGCAGAAAATGATCTGTATTTTCATGTCGCAAGAACAGCAATCAAACGTGCCATTGCTAGTGGGCCACAACAAGTGTTCAGAAATAAAAAATGCAACAAAAACAACACTAAATCTAACATGCGGTACGATGAGACACCCCTGAGGATTAGCTGAGAAGGGTCATGGAAAAGATCCTCCCTCAGCTTGGTTGCAGCCTCTCTCAACCCCTCGACCACATAATCATAGAAATCGTAGTCTGATATGTGATTTGGGTCAACAAGCACGGCAGCAGCTCGTTCGAAATTTTCAGATGGGCTCCTCTAGGAAGAAGAAAGGTTGACGCGACTATGACTGTACATGCCGCCATCATCTTCTCCTTCTCTGCGCCAACTATTGCTACCTTACTTGCAGTTTGCAATATATTCTTTACTTTCACAATCGGGATCTTGCACGTCTTGTGCATTTTGTATCTAAAATGTCATGCAATTTTGCTAGCAAGGCTCCCCGGTCTGCCAAACAAGCACCACCAGGGATATCTATTTTCGTACCACAAGGCTCTAGTTCTAGGCATTTCAAAACCCCCTTAGCATTTATCTCTACAAAGTTACCGTCCCCCATGTCCATGTTCATGGTTTTCAAGTCTATCCGCGCTAGCAAAGACATGTAGAAGATACGGTTGTTATTGCCTAGGAGCTTGATTTTGCACAACTCATCCATCCACATCCCCCTGAACACCCCTTTCATGTTGGGGTTCCAGTCCCCCGCGATGGAGAAGCATACCAGTGTGGTAGGCTGTGTTGAGCACGGGGACCTTCTTCGTAGCCACCATGGTCAAGGAAGACGACACATACGGCGGAGTTGCAGGCGAGTAGTACCTTGGTCTGTGCACCATTCTCGCACCCAATCTGTCTCAAGAACAACACATGCGTAAGAACTCCAAGAACAGAAGAGAGAAGGCAACATGAAATGGCTTGGAGATGTACGACGAACAACTAGTACATGTTTCTAGCCTTGGGTTCCTCCTCTTCCGCCCAGCTCCAGGAGATGTGCTTTGGGTATGTTGAATGCATCGCTCGGTGCTAGCAGTCCATATATAGAACTGCACCGGCCACACAACACCATGTGCCTTAATAGGTATACTAACCGAGTGGGTACCAATGTGTCCACGTTTGCGTTAATCTACGTCCACAAGCGCGCAGCCGGAGTTGTTTATTCACCCAGTTGCATTCACCAAATGAGACAACACCACCTCTGCCTAGGGACAGGTGATTAATAGTATCTCTCCCCATGATTAATCATCGTATGCTAACTTCACAACCATGGAAGGAAGAGTGCATTTTTTTGGCACATGGACAAATAATTATCCAGCAATGTTTTCAAACAGAACCACGTACCAACTTGGAATACAAAAATCATAGCATAACCCATGGTCCACACTAACCACTAAGTACGCACACGTACATATTGCAAAGGGACTAACTGATATATTTTTCGCTTAAGTTAATCTAGATCTTGGCACGCTTGCATGTGGGGCTCTTAGGTCATCTTCTTCACAACAGTCCTCGCCAGGGCCAGTTGCTGACAGGTGGTCTCCATCAGCCAACGTGCTTGCAACACCTTGCTTTGCATGTGCCATGCAAGGGTCGAAGTCTGCAAACTCCTCTTTCAACAAGGAAATTGGCATCTCCAGGGTAAGATCCACCTGCTCAAATAGAGTTATAAATTCAGTTAGCTCTTGCATTCTGAGGTCACAAGCACAATGCTTCTGGCAGAATCAAACTAGCAACTAAAACATCACTTACAGTTTCTACGACCTCTTCAATCATTTCGGGTCCATCAGAATTGGAGCCCTTGACCCATAACACTAGCCTGCAATTACCAACACGCTCAAGTTTCCGACCACTTTTCACACACAAATCATATATTTGAGCAAAAGTTTGTGCAAAAACCAAGAACCTCATCACTCACAATTTCTATGTCCGACGACGGATCATGGAACACGAATGTGTGCTGCTGGGCACCATCCTAGTTATATATAACTCATTGGCTCAGGCATTGGTCCCCGTCCCTCCCGTCCCCCGCGTCCCTCTCGAA
Organism: Secale cereale; assembly: GCA_902687465.1. NCBI lineage: Eukaryota > Viridiplantae > Streptophyta > Magnoliopsida > Poales > Poaceae > Secale > Secale cereale. The sequence goes on along the minus strand of LR738715.1, from coordinate 714,954,155 downwards.
GGCAACATGGGGGAACTCTAGCCGCCCCCGCCGCCGGACCTCCTCCCCCCTCGCCGCCGCCGAGAGCCACCGCTAGGAAAAGCCCGGGCAGTGTCGGCTGCGGCGGGGCTTCTCCCCTGGCGTGGCTTCCCTTCTTCCTCGCGGCGGCTCAGTCGCTCCCAATGGGCTTGGTGGCGTGGTGCTTCGAAGTTCGGGCGGCGACTCGCTTTGCGGCGGGGTGGAGGGCATGTCCCCATCTGGTGGTGCCGCCTAGACAGCGGCTGCGGCCTAGGGCTCTTGACCCCAGATTGGATCTGGGTGGTGCTCGGGCCTGGCCGTGGCTGCCTGACAGACGTGGTGGCGGCGAGTCTCGCGGCCTCTGGGCATCGTGGAGATGCAGGTAGCGGCGTGTGCTTAGCCTGGTGGTGGCGGACGTGCATGAGAGTTGGATTCATTGGAACAGATCTGGGTGAAAACTTGCTTTCGGCTACTGCCAAGGCCGGCGGCGGCGGCGCTATCTGCATCGTTCCCTTCTTGAAGGCATCGCCGTGGAGAAATTCAAGACCATTCTCTACTACATTCGGGGGAAACCCTAGACTGGATGATCAGATGACGGTGGCACTCTAGTGTCGTTCCCCCCTAGGGGCGTCATTCTTGGAGGTACATACATGATCGAGGGTCGAGAGGATGGATTCTTTGGTGGAGCGGTGCGTCATCTAACTCATTGATGCCGATGGATCTCGGCGGCATGGCGCTATTGTGACTCGGCGTCCGATGCGCGGAGATGGACTCCCGCAGGAGGAGGAGGTTGTCTGGCATCATGGTGGCATTGATGGCAGAGAGGCCTGGCAAGGTCAGTGCATCATTTCTGCTCTGAGGATGGATCGATAGAAGATGGAGGTGACGGCCCTCGCAGTGTGCGGTGCTCACTGGGAGTGTGTCGGACCAGTGTATGACCCAATCTAGGTAGTGGCTTGGATGGGGCGTCCGGCTTTAGATGTTAGGCTTTGGTACGTTGTCTGCTTGGTATTAGGCCTGGACATTCGGCATACCTTCATCAAGGGGATAGGAGTACAGCGTTGCCAAGATGGTGGCTTCAGGCTTATTGATGTATCACTTTGTATGGCCTTTGAGAATAATTAATAAAATGGATGCATGCATCATCCAGATGCAGAGGCCGGGGTACATCCTCCTTTTCTAATAAAAAAATCCCTTCCTCGCTGCTTGAATGGATTTTCAGGTGTCCACCCATGATCAAGGGCTTGCCTACGACGTCATTTGAGGAGTTATGGTCCAGTATTTGCGTCAACAATGGCGTCGCTTCGACTGCCGGGGGGAGGATGTTGAGTATATGCCTTATGTGCATATTGTGTATTGGGTCCACCTTCTTGTTTCTTAGGGCATGGCTAATGCATCGCCTCAACTGGGTGCTCCGCAGGCCAGCTAAGTTCGGGTGTCAGGAAGGGTTGCCTCGCAGTGTACTAGTGCTGCCTGCAGAACAAGCGGGTGCTTAAGGGAAAAAGCTAAAGAAAAAGGAAAAAAGGTCTGGCTTAGCAGCAGCCCATCATTAGCCCATCGTTTGTCTCCTGGCTGATGCGTGTGTGAGTAAGGAAGAAAAGGATGGGTAAAGTAAGAGAGGGAGCAACATGAGCCCCACATGCTGCTGCTGCTTCCGTTCGATGATATTATGGAAAGCGATGGCTTCGTACATAGAAGCCTACATGGAGGGCATGAGACCACCGTATACTAATGCTTCGAGTGTTCATGCCCTTATATAATTGAGGTCGTGTAGTCCATTGTTATACATCATATATACATGCGATTGCACCCGATCAATACATCATGCAGTTCCATCATACTACACTACTCTTTCCCCAAGGAAAAATCAGGACGCAAAGCGCTTGTCTGATCAATTTATGGAACCTTGGACCAGCACAACCAGTCGATATCGGGCTTGCGGCCTCGATCAGAGTTGGATCCACAGCACAGCCAGACATGGATTGACCAGCAAAACAAGTCGAAATCGGGCTTGTCATGGACGGGACATCGTCGTTCACTGGTGTCACACCCTGTTCGACTGAAGATCAAGTTCAGTTAACTGTTCATTATCCAGCATGCATCCTACGCCCTCCGATCAAGATCCAACGTCCCAACACATCCCCCGAACCAGTAGGATAAAAGCTGGAAGACGACGCCAGATCTTGATCAAACGGCCTCAATTACTTACCTTTTACCGCTACTTTTGACTGTTCCTAGTCAGCAATTGTCGCTGCTCTTTTACCCTGAGACTTGCTATATAAAGTCCTGGACTCGCTGTGAGCTGGGCATCGATTGTAATCGGGTTAAACCCTAGCCGCCACAAGTTGGCTCAGTTGCTACTTTCCCCTTCCTGAAATAGAACCCTAGCTAGCTTTCCTCCTCAAGCGGGGCTAGTGCTGGTGAATTCTTCCCTGTTCTTCTTGTTTGTGAGTCCAGATCGTGACAATTGGTATCAGAAGCCATCCATCCTCGGCGGCGTGATGGATTTGAGGACGAGATGGAGTTCGGTTGGCCAGTAAAATCCTCCCCTCGTCTTCAGACTCCGGAGGCGGAGAAACACCGGCGGCGCAGGCGGTGGTAGACTGCTCGAGTGTGAGTCAGGCGCAGGGAGTGGTTGCCGGGGAACAATTCCCTGGATTTAAAATCCCACCACCCACCCTTTCTGGCACACTTCGGAGGAGGGCGACGGCGGCGGCGATTGGCGGCGGTGAATCCAAGTGCTTGCTTTAGGTTGACGACGGTCATAAAATCCCTTCCCAACCCACCCGATCTGATCTCAGAAGGTACGAAAGTCCTCTGCTTTTGATAAATCCTCTCTGCGATGGCCCGTTCCACCGAGACGTCGGACACCATGGAGCTCGAGCTCAAGTCCCTCCAACTGGATGTGCAAACCTTGCAACAACATCGTGCTACGGATAAGCAGGAATTTGTCCAATTTGCAAATTCAGTCAACAAGAACTTCGCAACACTACAGGGCAGTTTCAGCAAAATACAGTCTAGTTTCGATCGTTTTTTCGCTGAGCAGCCATTCTTGGGAAAACAACAGGCAGAAGCTCATGCCCCGGCACTACCTGCTATGCCAGAAAACATCAACACCACTCGCCTAGTAGCTCTATCCCCAGGCCAGGGCAGCATCACCCAGGATGTTCCACCTAACAGAAGCCATGGTCTAGTTACCACAGTGGTTATGGATCCAACGGGCAAAGAAAATCAAGCAGAACAGCCACAACGACTTCCTTACAGGCACCCTAATTATGGCCAACAGCAGACAGGAAACCAGCAAATGCAGAAGCAAGACCAAGGCCATTACTACTCTGAAGATGAAGCGTTTGACCCTGGACTGAAACATCACAAGAGCTCCAACCAAAATACGATTGAGAATAGAAAGCAGGTGGCTGTTGTAAAGCCGGCCAAATACAACATTCCAGAATTTGAGGGAGAAGATGCTGACCACTGGATTCAAACTATTGAACAGTACTTTGACAATGCCAGAACACCACTGGAGCAAAGGACAGCTTTTGCAGTGTCCTACCTCAAAGGAGAGGCCGTGCAATGGTGGCGAGGCACTGGATATAACATTCAAACGCTACCCTGGCACAGATTCTGTAGGTATTTGGGAGACAGATTTTCTGTAGTTTCCATTACTAAAAATGTCAAAATGTTCCATGCACTGACTCAAACTGGATCAGTAGCTCAATATATTCAGCAGTTTGAAAAGTTGCTCAACATGATGCGAAGGGACAATCCCTCCTTGCCCGAGGATTATTTTGTCACAAGCTTCATTGCAGGCTTATCTGACTATATCAAAGCTCATCTGGAATGTCACAAACCTAAGGATCTGCAAACAGCTATGTGGCTAGCTCGAAGAATGGAAAATGCGGTTCCACCAAAGAAGACATCTTTTACCCCTTTTGGAGTCAAGAGACAAGTCAATTTCGACTTACCAAAGACCACAACTCCTACTGCAAATCCTGCTCCCAATCAAGCTATCATTCAGGAAGCCAGACAGAAAGGAGTTTGTTGGAGGTGTAAAGAAGTTTGGTTCCCTGGCCACAAACAAGTTTGCAAGTTAACCCAGAAAAATATGATCCAAGCATTACAAGCTACAACCACTGAAAATCCTGAGTTGATATACATAATTAAAAGTGAGGAAGACCTTGTGGAGTTCCAAAAACAGCAGGAAGATGAAGTCCTTCAGCTGTCCATGCATGCTGTTATGGGCAGGGGCACTAGCAAAACTACTTTCACAGTTAATGTCAAGATTGGGAACATTATGGCAACTGCTCTCATAGACAGTGGGAGTTCTTCTACATTCATATCCTCTGAACTAGCAGCAAAACTTCCTGAAAAACCAGTAACAAGCAAGAAAGTCAAAGTCCAGGTTGCAAATGGAGGAGTACTGTGGAGTCAGCACACTTGCCATAACTGCAATTACAGTATTCAGGGAGAACCATTCACTGGAGACTTTAAGGTCCTGCAGTTATCTGGGTATGATATAATCCTTGGGGCTGATTGGTTACAACAATTCAGTCCAACAGAACTGGATTTCATACAAATGATCATGAGAATCACAAAAAGCAAGGGACACAAAGTAACTTTCAAAGATGAAACTATGCCTTCCCCTGCAACAGTCAGGGAAACTTCCAACTTGGTCAAACTACTGGAACAAGCAGACTGTGGAATTTTCCTTATGGTCTTAGCTTGCAGTACTGTAAAAGAAGAACCTACTGTGACAGTTCCTCCTGTCATACAACACCTCATACAAGAATATGCAGATATCTTTGCAGAGCCAACTGAATTACCACCTTCTAGGCACTGTGACCATGCAATACCACTTCAGCCAGGAGCCAAAATTGTAACTCAAAGGCCTTACAGATTGCCCCATCATCAAAAGGATGCTTTGGAGGAAATAATCAAAAAGCTGATTGCAACAGGAATAATACAGCCTAGCTCCAGCCCTTGTGCAGCCCCTGCTATTTTAGTGAAGAAAAAGGATGGCACATGGAGACTATGCATTGACTATAGGAAATTAAATGCTATCACCATCAAAAACAAGTATCCTATTCCTGTGATCGAGGACCTCCTCGACGAACTACATGGAGCTAAATTCTTCACAAAAATAGACCTGAGAAGTGGATATCATCAAATTCGAATGAAACCTGAAGATGTTGAGAAAACTGCTTTCTCTACACACATGGGATTATTTGAGTTCTTAGTAATGTCCTTTGGACTTACTAATGGACCCCCATCATTCCATTCCTTGATGCACTCTGTGTTAGGACCTCTGCTAAGGAAATGTGTGATTTTCTTCTTTGACGACATACTGGTCTACAGCAAGACTTTGAAAGAACATGTGCAAGATCTTAAACAAGTTTTCTCCCTACTCAGAGAGCACAAATTATATGCAAAAACTTCCAAGTGCACTTTTGGGCAGCAACAAGTTGAGTATTTGGGACATGTCATCACTGCTGAGGGAGTTGCTACTGACCCCATCAAAATTCAAGCGGTAGTTAACTGGCCTGAACCACAAAACACTACTCAATTGAGAGGTTTCCTAGGACTGACAGGGTATTACAGAAGATTCATACAAAATTATGGTATAATCTGCAGACCCCTCTTTGATTCTCTGAAGAAGGACTCTTTTGTCTGGGCTACAGCTCAACAGGAAGCATTCCAGACACTAAAGAACAAGATCACCACTGCACCTGTACTTGCTCTTCCCAATTTCCAGAAACCTTTCATTCTGGAAGCAGATGCAAGTGGATTTGGACTAGGAGCAGTATTAATGCAAGAAGGAAAGCCTCTTGCTTATATGAGCAAAAGCATTGGTCCCAAAGCACAAGGCATGAGCACCTATGACAAGGAGGCCATGGCAATAATAGAAGCACTCAAGAAATGGAAACATTATTTTGCTGCTTCTTCTCTCATAATCAGGACAGATCAACAAAGTCTGAAATACATCCAAGAGCAAAAGCTCACTGAAGGAATACAACACAAGTTGTTGGTTAAGCTCCTGGGATATAACTACTCTATAGAGTATAAGAAAGGAAGAGAGAACAGAGCAGCTGATGCACTGTCCAGAATTAAACATGCTGTACACAGCATGATGGCCTCAACTGTACAACCTGCATGGATATCTGATGTAGTCAAGTCCTACAAGAATGACAAGAAATGTTCTGACATCATTGCTGAAATAGCCATTAATGCTAAGAGCAAACAACACTTCACATTTATGAATGGTGTTTTGAGATACAAGAACAAAATTGTTGTGGGCAGCAACACTAATATCAGACATGACATTATTCAGGCCTTCCACAAGTCTGAACTAGGAGGTCATTCGGGAGAATTTGCAACCTATCAAAGAGTGCACCAATTGTTTCATTGGCCAAGCCTCAAGCAGGAAGTAGTTGACTTTGTCAAAGCTTGCCCTGTCTGCCAAATCAACAAAGCAGAGCACACTCCTTACCCTGGGTTACTACAATCATTGCATGTCCCTGATTTTTCTTGGTATCACATTAGCATGGACTTTGTTGAAGGACTGCCTCCCTCTGAAAACAAAGATCTGATTCTGGTTGTTGTTGGCAGATTCACCAAATATGCTCACTTTATATCCATGAAGCACCCAATCTCGGTACAGGCTGTTTCTAGAGCATTCTTTGAAAATGTTTTTAAGTTGCATGGATTACCAGCAGTAATAGTAACTGACAGAGACAAGATTTTTACGAGTCACCTGTGGCAATCCTTGTTCAAAAACTTGGGAGTAAAGTTACATATGAGCACCTCTTACCATCCACAGTCTGATGGTCAAACTGAGAGGGTCAACCAGTGCCTGGAATCCTACTTAAGGTGCATGGCTTTCAAGCATCCTAAGAAATGGCACTCATGGTTAGCCCTAGCTGAATGGTGGTATAATACTTCTTTCCATACCTCTCTGAAAATGACCCCATTCCAAGCACTGTATGGCTTTCCACCTCCACTTATCGCTGAAACAAGTCTGCCTGAATTCATTTCTATGGATAATGCTGAGTTACCACAAAACAGAGAGCTAGTAACTCAACTGCTCAAGGAGAACTTGCAGAAAGCTCAAAACAGAATGAAACAGTTTGCTGACAGAAAAAGAACTCCAAGAGAATTTCAAGTGGGCACCATGGTCTATCTCAAGATACAACCTTACACGCACACGTCCTTGAGCATTCACAAACACTTCAAACTTCATTCTAAGTACTATGGGCCTTTCAGAATTCTGGAGAAGATTGGCAAATGTGCTTACAAATTACTGCTTCCAGATGATTGCAAATTGCACCCCACCTTCCATGTCAGCCAACTCAAGCAGCATATTGGACATGAAGTGGTACCACATCCCTACCTGCCATTAGTGGATGACCAAGGCCAAATCAGACTAGAGCCTGAAGTTGTTCTTGACAGAAAGCTTATTCCTCGACCCCAAGGAGACATCAGTATTCCGGTTGTACAATGGCTGATCAAATGGATGAACTTGCCCCAAGAACAAGCAACTTGGGAGGATGCTACGTTCATACAAAAAGTTTTTCCTGCCTTTACGCCTTGAGGACAAGCCTTGTCTTCGTCCGGGGGTATTGTCACACCCTGTTCGACTGAAGATCAAGTTCAGTTAACTGTTCATTATCCAGCACGCATCCTACGCCCTCCGATCAAGATCCAACGTCCCAACACATCCCCCGAACCAGTAGGATAAAAGCTGGAAGACGACGCCAGATCTTGATCGAACGGCCTCAATTACTTACCTTTTACCGCTACTTTTGCCTGTTCCTAGTCAGCAATTGTCGCTGCTCTTTTACCCTGAGACTTGCTATATAAAGTCCTGGACTCGCTGTGAGCTGGGCATCGATTGTAATCGGGTTAAACCCTAGCCGCCACAAGTTGGCTTAGTTGCTACTTTCCCCTTCCTCAAATAGAACCCTAGCTAGCTTTCCTCCTCAAGCGGGGCTAGTGCTGGTGAATTCTTCCCTGTTCTTCTTGTTTGTGAGTCCAGATCGTGACAACTGGCCAGCTGCTCATCTCTGCATGCCCTCTTCCCCTCCTCCGGCCACCAGACCTCCTCCACACCGCTGTGCATCGCCGTCAGCTCGTCGGCCGCGCTGCCGGTTGTCCTCGCCCTTCCCACGAACGGGGCTCTCTCCGGTTTTGCTGTTAATAGCCATCCGTGCGTTACGTTGTGCTCTGTCTCCGAGTCTTTGTAGCAGCTCAACGTTGGCCTCGATCTTGGGTGTCACCTCACCTTCTCAGTAATAGTTGCAAAGGGGCTCTTCAAAACAGCAGCTTATACCAGTCATACTTGAACAGGAAGATGCGCATACTCATAAGAAACTGTGTTTCTCATGAGGACTTCTTCGGTCGTATTGGTACTAAATAAGCATGATTTTCCTCTTACAAAGTAGAAAGAACCAAGTGACTACCGAAGTAAAAATTGGTACATTTGAATTTAGATCGGAAGAACAAAACTGTGGGGAATTGCCTTGAAATGGTGTCAAGTCAACGGGCTGAATTCCTCTTACATTTCCTCATCATCCATATATATGTTCGGGAAATGCTAGAATAAGTTGATGTATGAATCTGAACTTTTGCGGTAACTTTCTGTACTAACTACTAACCATGTATTTTACTCCAAAATAAGACATCAAGAGAAGAAAATCTTGCCGTTCACAAATTACAGTGTCAAAGATCTCTGTATATATTCTTCCAATCAAGTGACATCTACTCCCTTGTAACACTTACAGCGAGGGTCTGCATTTTCGTACTACTTCAATCCTTCCTTTGACATTTATCATCTACAGATAAATCTCAGCATTGAAAAGTGAAATGTTAAGGCCATGTGTTTTCTTGGATGAAGCAACATCTGCTCTGCAGTAACATCTACAATGAGCCTCTTCAGATTTCACCGCTTCCTTTGCCACTTATCGTTTGCGTATTCTTGGATCTTACACCGAAGAACAAGGAGAAATAAATAAAGTTATGTCCATGTTTTTCTATAGAGTTATGTCCATGTTTTTCTACCCACGACTAGGTTGAGCGGGTCTGGGCATTGTCAAAAGAAAGAAGTTGAGCGGGTTTGGGCACACTAACACAAACACAAAGAAGTGGATACCTAGAAATGCCCATATCCATAGGCAAATTTACCCTCCTTAGTCCCAAGTTAAAAGACAAAGCACATGTCACCCATAGAAGATGCCGACCCGATAGACTACCTATAAGCCGACAACAAAAAATTCAACCGGTGTGGAATTGCCTTGAGCTTATTGAGCTGTATATTGGCAAATACTCGATTTCTATAGCTACAACACATCTTTATTGTAAATGTGGCATATGACATTAGTTACTTCTTATAAATATAGTCTTTACAAAAGAAGATGCAAATACAGTACAATATTCATCATGGAATAGGGAAAAATTCCAGTCTTCGAGATACATGAAACTATCAAATATAATCAGAAGGTTGTCATCATGGATGCAAAGCTCTACACGGATATATAAAACCAACTACCTAGGCTTGATTTACAAACTCCCTCAAGGGCTTTTCCAATTGTTTCATCACAACTTCCCATCCTGCATGGGTCGGATGCATGTCGTCCCAATAGAAAAATTTGCTCGACTTGTCGCACACAGTGTACAGAAGCTCCGCGGATGACTCGTCGTGCTGTCCGCAGTAACCTTTCGAATTCAAACTTTCACAGCACGGCCATAGTTTGCGCTTGAATTGTTTGGACAATTCTGAGCCTTTACCTACATTAATGCACATGAAATTTAAAATGTTCAGATAAAGTATTTGAAGCATACACAATCAAACCTATCTAATTAGAAGGATAATTCTAAAATAATGAGACGCTTTTGAATGCATGTAGATACATACCTGCCGCATGATCCACAATATCGGTGAAAGTGGTGTACAAGTCAATGATGTAGACATTCTTCTTTGATGTCATAACTTGTTTCAGATTATCGTTGTGGATGGATGCACCCAAGTTTCCAAAAATATCACACGTGGTGTAGTTGTTGGTTCGGGTGTGCGATGGTGTACAACCGATAGGGTGCAAGTTATTGACAAGAACCTTTGTCACCCCAAGCTTCAACAACTGATCCACATTAGCCGCAATCTCTTTAGTCACCTTCCCAATATAAGCATTAATCTACATCACATACATGAAAATTATAAGTTAGTAAGGTGCACAAACAAATTAATTGTTCAAATTAGTGTACACGTATATACATTGTGCATTGATATGATACTCACATCGTTGGGGCTACTTAGGCCAATGACGCCGGTGCCTGCATAGTCATTGCCAGAGAAAGCCACGAGCGCTACGGAGCGACTCAGTTGCTTCTCCGTAATGGTTCCATCCTTGACCATCTTCTTGAAACTATCAACCTGCTTGGCGAGGGTGGGAATCTTGTGCGATGTACTGTCCAATACGCATGCACCACCGGTAGCAAAAGTCATGCCGGATGGGTCACAGGTTTTCTCCGCCGTGCGGGCATGCGCTGGAGGGGCTTCCTCCAATCCCAGCATTGTTGCTGCAAGTTATTAATAAAACAACGAGTAGGGTTAATTGTGATGCACCACGAATTACAGTATAACATGAGATTACAATATATCAGAGTATTCTTTTATGATAATAATATAACACAGCACTTACCGATGAAATCCGACTGGATTTTATAGTTTGAGAAGCGGCCGGAGGGAGTATTCGGCCGTGGAAACCCATCGGCATCGACGTAGTTCGAGCCGTAGGGGTAGGCCCATTGCCTCGACATCTCAGTGACGGGGTCGGTCAGAGGGAGGTGGCCGTTGTCGGCGAAGTCATCCCCGAAGACAAAGAAGGTGGCACTCGATGCCTTCTTCTGATGGCCGCCGGCCGGGGCTGGACGGGCCTCCACGCCGTTGGTATTCAGAACGAGGAGGAGGAGGGCGAGGCCGAGGACGGCCGGAAGAAGCTTCATCGATCCCGGCGGCGCTTTTGCGTTGCTGGCCAACTCTTTCGCCAACGAAAAACCAGCAACGTAAAAAGCTTTTGTCTGCGATGCAGGTACACCATGGCCTGGCCCTCTCTTCAGTTTATATATGCTCGTACACCAGGAGACCAGCAAAGCAAGTCGAAATCGGGCTTGCGGCCATGACCGGAGTCGGAGAGAGCCACAGCACAGTCGTACAAGGATTGACGGATTACGACTCATGGACGGGACGTCGTTCATGGCCAATCCCACCAGGCACCAGCTGCTAGTCTCGCGAGGCCTGCGCATCCTCTGCATGCCCTCTTCCCCTCCTCCTCCTCCTCTCCGCTGCGCACCGCCGTCAGCTCGTCGGCCGCGCTGCCGGTTGTCCTCGCTCCTCCCCCGGATGCCATGGGGTTCTCTCCGGTTATGCTGTTAACGGCTCCGCCCCAGTTGGAGCCGTAGGCGCGTTACCTTCTGCTCTGTCAGTCTGTCTCTGAGCCTTTGTAGCAGCTCAACGTTGGCGGTTGTCACCTGCATAGGGGAGGGCTCCGCGGCTTATACTATATGCTCTATGCCTCTAACTGTAGAACATAAGTACTCAGGTCAACATGCTCATGCATGCTCATAAGAAGCTGTGTTTCTCATGAGGACTTACTGGTACTAATAAGCATAATTTTCCTCTTACAAAGTAGAACCAAGTGACTACCAAAGTAAAAATTGGCACATCTGAATTTAGATCACAAGAAGATAATTGTGGGGAACTGCCTTGAAATGGTGTCAGGTCAACAGACTGAGTTCCTCTTACATTTCCTCATCTTCCATTTATATGTTCGGGAAATGCTAGAATAAGTTGATCTATGAAACTTAACTTCCGCGACAACTCTCTGTGATAACCATGTATTTTACTCCAAACTAAAGACACCAAGAGAAGAAAATCTTACCGTTCAGAAATTACAGTGTCAAAGATCTGTGTCTTCTTCCAATCAAGTGCCATCTACTCCCTAGTAAAACTTACAGTGCGAGACAGGGAGAGGGTTTCCCTTTCCATACTTCACTCCTTCCTTTTGGCAGCTATCATCTGCAGAAAAATTTAACCATTGAAAAGTGCAGTGTCAATGCTCTGTGTTTTCTTCTGGTACACTTACAATGATAATTTCTCCCTTCAGATTTCACTGCTTCCTTTGCCACTTATCATCTGCATATTACGCTGATGGACGAGGAAAATAAAATAAAAAGAAGTTTCAGACCTTGCAATCACAATAACGCTAAAGCATTATGGGACCCTACAAGATTTAAATGATACGTACTACATAATTTCACTTGACTGCTGAATGGCAGATTACTCTTGGATGGATGAAGCATTTGCACAAACTGAACTGCAGATATAACTTGATCGCGCTTTACAGTTTTTTCTTAACAAAAACATGATCGGTCAGCATAAATCAAGAACTGGAGGTACCACCAAACAATGCGATTATTTTACAGGTACTAGCATGCAGTACATGAGAGAGGCCGGTGTAGCCTGTGCTAATCTTCAGTAATTCTGGGCTTCAGACAGGACCTGATGCTGAGCTCCCTGATGAAGCGAACGAGCCGCTCCAACTCGGACGACGATGACCCCGCCTCCGCGACATCCAGCCTCAACTGATGCGCCATGGCTTGGGCCACCCCCCTGATCTCGTCGGACACCATGGCCTCCCTCACCATCCTCTCGACAACGCCTATGTCGCAGACGTCCTTCATGTCCAGCCCCGTCCTCCACACGGTGCCCACGAAGCGGCTGTTCGTCTGCTGGTCAGAGAAGAAGGGCCAGCACACCATCGGCACGCCCTCCAAGGCGCACTCCAGTGTCGAGTTCCATCCGGCGTGCGTCAGGAAGCAGCCCACCGCCCGGTGCCGAAGCACGTCCCGCTGAGGAGCCCACTCGACAATGCGTGCCTTGCCGCCCTCCACTGCCCCGATAGCTTCTCGGAGAAGCGCGGAGCTGGTCATCTGGATCATGTCCGGCCGGAGCGCCCAAAGGAAGGCATACCTGGTAGCAACCAGACCGGAGAGGAACACGGTAAACTGCTCGTGTGTGATCACGGCGCGACTCCCCAGGCTCACGTACACAACGGACCGGTCCTCGTGGCCGTCCAGCCACGCCATGCACCCGTCGTCCTCCTGCCACAGGCTTGCGCTTGCGCCAAACCTCGACCTGGCATGCAGTGGGCCCAAAGGGAAGACGTTGCTTGTGTGCGATGCAATGTGGACGAGCGCTGGCTGCTCCATGGACGCGGCGGTGTTGAGTATGAGCGCACATGCCTTGCTGGAACGAGCGGTGACCTCGGCAAGCTTGAGCATCCAGGGGTCTCTGTCGCCTTGTTCAGCGTAGTAGAGTCCACGAGGAAGATCTCGGCGCCGGAGGAAGCCCTCCATCCCAGGAACGCCGCACACCAGGTCGTCCGTGGGGAAGGGGGTCTCGCCGAGCTCGATGAGCTTGGGCATAGACAGGAGTGCCAGGTAGCTGCACGCGCTCTGTGTGGCGAAGGCGAGCGCCGGGATGCCGAGCTCCTCGGCGATGTCGATGGCGAATGGCATGGTGCCATCGGCGACAACGCATGTCACCGGCACGTCGGCGGCAGAGAGCAGGGCACGGTACGCGGCGCTGCTGGTCCTGCACATGGACTCCAGGAGCTCCAAGAAGCTGCGGGGGTGGTCGTCGGGGAGGCCGTCAGGGACGGAAACCAATCGTAGGCGCGGCGGCAGAGGCGTCTGAGCAAGACGGCGGAGGTTGTGCTCGGTGTGGAGGAAAGTGACTTGGGCACCAGCATCGACAAGGGCGGTGGCGAAATGGAGCATGGGGTTGATGTGCCCCTGCCTTGGCCATGGAAACACGAGAACGTGCACCGCGGCATCCATCACTCCGGCAGATGGCAGCTCAGGAAAGCGTTGCTCAGAGTTTCATAGGCCTGATGAAGGAGGAAGAAACCATTGTCAATAAGAACACTCCAAATTAGAAGTGACCTCCAGTAGCATCGCTGCACCTGATCCGTTCGTCATGTGGCTGTCCGTTGCATGTAGCGCGATTCAGCACGGCAAGGACGTTAACTGTATTTGCCTTGGTACCACACAGACACACAGGGTTGGTCCTACTTGCACTAATTGAGGTGCCGTGTGCGTGTGGTAGACACATTATTTGGACTATTTCCACCCACCGACCCGTGGGTGTACTGTGACTGTGTACATGTGATCGAAATTATTTTTGTCATCTTTTGGTCCTTTAACAAAGTTCTTCTCAGTAGATCCAGGTGACATGGCAGCTTTGTGTAGGTTGCTATCGCCACGTAGAAATGATTTGGTGTTTAATATTGTGATCTGTTGCAATCCATCACGGTAGGAAATAGCTAAAACTAACCAGATTCAAATGCATTCCAGCCGTGTTAAAAAAAATGCATTCCAGCCACAAAAGTTGGGAGCAATAACCTTTAACAGATTATTAAGCCAGTAACAAAATAAATAAATGGTAAAGAAGAGCGTGCATGTGAAGATAACTTATGGTTGTTTTTAGAGCTGCTAATTGTTAAGATTATTTAGTTCCAGGTGGAATAAATAAATGGACAGTATGAGAGTTCCTGGACTACTCCATGTTTATTAGCTAATATTGTTTGCAATCATTGGTTCTTTGGAGATGAGACCAAATCATAATCAACATGAATCATATGAACATCAGTACCTGAACTAACCTGATAATCCCTGAGAGCGACTAAAACAAATGGCGGGCCCTCATGGCGGCAACCACTTGTTGCCTTCTTTGCCAGCAGCATACTTCTCGATCGAACTTAGATGGTCATGTACATCATGACCTTGGAACAGCAGACGTCCAGCAGCCTCTTGGAATCAGAGCACCGTGACCATGACCCTGATGGAAAATTCAGCAGGTCAAAGTTTAAAACCCTCACTGAACATTTCAGTATAGTTTCATCATGGGAACATACAATATGTAAATGGTACAGAAAGCCCAGAACACACCAGGCACAAAGGAAACTGAGAGAGCAACCTGATTGAAGAAACAATTGAGAAAGAATGTAGTTAGTGAATCCGCACATCGCTGAGGATGACCGGAGAGAAGTTTCAGGTCATCACAGTAACACATACAGAGCACCACTTGGCCAGACTTGCAAGGTTTGATACAATGGCACCAAAGTTTTCTAACTCACCAATTCCTGAAAGGGAAATCTCGAGCAAGTAACTGTTAATAGCAGTAGAGTCATCGTGACTAGAAGTGGGTAGCTAATGAACTTTATAGGAGGAGATTCAGAATAGAGATGCATCAGGTTGTAGCAATGTTTCCCTAAAAATACAAATATGCTTTCTGAATTTGTAGAAGCTCTTTCGAAATTTTGAACAGAGTTTATAAATCTTCAAATATTCTTTGCACATGTGTGCTTCTTGAATAACGGTCAACTAATCTAAAGAAAAATATTTCTGAGAGTCATGGGAGCAGCTAAGTTTTGCAAACAATAAAAGGGAAAAATATTCTCGTACTGAAAACCTCAGGGTCATCTTATAGTCATCTAATCAGCACACCGAAATCAACTGACTGAAGGGAGATTTGTCCTAGATATAGATCTTTAACATGTTGAGTACACAACCCAATTCGTCTACCATTTAAACTCCCATGAATTGATGATGAGAAACCTGTCCTCCATCCTGGAAACCGCTGTTTCTCCTTCACATGAATAATGTACAAACTTGGTGATGAAGATTGACAGCCCATGACAAAGCAGTTAAATTTCCGAGCAGGGACTCTAACCCTTGAGAGGGTGAGCACACATAAGCCACTACTAGAAATGCCATATGTCAGAGCTTCATCAGTGGAAACTGAGGAAGAATTAGGTTCTAACTGTGCTATCATTGCCTCAAAGTCCTCTACCATTGGAATGCCATAATCATCAAGTTCAAACCTCTTTTCTGTCAATTTTTCGTACATTCGGTACTTTGCAGATAGTGTCCTGATGCAGGATTTTCTGACACATTCAACTAACATAAGCTGAAGCTCTTTAAAATTGTCAACCTCAGAGAACCATCTTACCCAACGATGAATTATTCCTGCAAACCAACTTATGATTAGCTCATCATCTTGCAAAACAAGGGCTGAGACATGTTTAGGGAAACCTTCAAGATTAGTTACACCATAGCGATTGAGGCACTTCTTGATATAACTAAGAGGCGCATAAATCTTAATGGCAGCATCATCAGGGCAGGTATACATTGATTCCTGATTCTTTAAGCTGGACAACAGTGCTTCTGTAGCAACAGTTTCTGATGAGATATAGTCTTTAGCTTGCTTCTGAAAGTTGTTAAAAGCATCTCTGAGTTCCTGCGGAAGTGCTGGTTCAGCAATGTATTTTGACAGGAGCACCTCCTCATTGGCTTCATTTTTGGCATTGATGTCCTGCATCCATACCTTGAGTAAAGTTTTGAACCAATGGTCTGTCTTCATGCCCTCTTTCCTAAATTGTGCAATGTGATCCAGCAACGGAGTACTAAGACCAAGTGACTTGATCTCAGACTCCTTTACCCTCCTCAAACCATATGCCAACCACTTCTTTCCTAACCTAAGATTCATAGCATCCCATATCTCTTGCTTCTGACAAGCAAATAAACGAACCTTCTCCTTCAACTTGTGAACAGTTTTCAGTGCAGCACTTTCTTTTGTTGCGGCCTTAACTATGGTGCCAGCAAACTGCAACCCCTGGGAGTCCTTTTTTACTGGCACAAGACACAATCCATCATCAACTTTCAGGTAAAGTGATTTGCTTAGGTAATCAACAACTTCAGACTTTACAGTTTCTGCTATGTCTCTGGATCCCACAACTGCAACAAAAATCTCATCCATGTATCTGCAAGCATATAATCTCATGTTTGGCTGGCCCTCTGTTTGATCTTCATTATTTATATCCCTGTCCTTCATTTGACTTCTAAACCAGAGACGCAGCTTGGAGCCCTGGTTGTCTGTAACACTTTTTGCCCCTGAATAAAGGCCTTCATGTTTCATGCAAATCCTAAACACTTCATGGTCAAAACTGTCAAGATATATATTCATCAGGATCGGTGCAAGTACTCCTTCTTGAGGAACTCCATGGCCCTTGGGAAACCCTCCAAATACCAAATTGATCACCTCGGCATCAAACATATCTTGCATGAATGCCACTAACTGGTCGTCAACAATCTTTTCCTGTATTTGTAAAATAAGCTTTAAGACTACATCACTATCCACCTCCTTGTACAAGGGGACAGTAAAGCACCAATCTGGAACCCCAATTTCAGTGGATATGAACCTCAGAGCAGAGTGATATCCTCGCCCACTCCGACAGCCATGTGATATCTTGGAGAACTGAGGTCTGTAAACAACCTCAAGCACCACCCTAACTGCTTCCTGGATAACTTTCAAGTTGAGCCGTGGAAGAACAATGTGCTCTCCTCCTTGCCTCTTTGCAGCTACTGAGAAAGAATTCGCAGCGATATCAAAGTCGCCGCTCCTGAGCTGCTCCGCCAATGCGATGAAGCAAACATCGTCCCTTGCAGACGCCAGATCGACATTAGAATTCAGCCGGACAATGTCATAAGCATCCTCCAACGTCTCAGTGCTAGCCACCACCTTGCCCATGAGATCATAAAACTTGCCGTTCAAATACTGCGCCTTGACCCTCTTTTTTATCCGGAGCTCGGCCAGCCTCTTCCGCTCCATCCGGGACAGGGGCTTCCGCTGGCTCTGAGTAGCCATGGTTGACTCCTCGGTGAGAGAGGCCAGACTCTTCGCCAGAGACACCGGTGGTTGCTGCGGTCCGACAGCGCTCTCCGCTGCATCCTCAATCCCGTCAAGCGAGAAATGCGCCTTGTAACGCCGGAAGCACGCGGTGTAGCATCCTAGTTCAAAACCTACAAAACGCAGGATTAGTGGCACAACTTTTTAATGTTGGAGCGGACGTCATGATGACAGATAGTTCACGCACCTTGCTGCGCTGGACGGTGCCTGGAGATGCCCCGGAGGAGGCAGCCGCGGCCAGATGCCAGGAAGGACATGGAATCAGCTGCCCTGGTCTAGCGGGGCATTTGGTCGAGCAAGTTGTGTGCACAGGAAGACCAGCTCACGGCGGAGGCTATGCGATAGGCGAAGTCCCCCGTCGGTGCTAGATGAGGCTCGATCACCGGCTGGCTCCCCTCTAGGACCGGCGGTAGATGCTGCGGTGGTTGCACAGCGCCACGCAGTCAGGTGGCTGGCGGGCAGAGAGTGGCGAGGTGGCGACTGGTCCAGGCAGCCCGACGGCAGAGCGTCAAGCATCCGACGGGTAAGGGCTACGAGAAGGCAGCGTAGCGGCCAGGGCCACCGGCGCAAGACGGCAGTCCGTGCGGCGCGGGTGGCAGAGCAGCCGAGCGAGCACGGCGGAAAGAGTCGCGGAGACTGTGCAAAAGCCGGCAGAGCGCCGTCAGTTACCAAACTATCTGAAGTTTTGAACTAGTGGCGAACTGCTCCTTTCACCGCCTGATTTGATCCCATTTTCTTATTAAAAAAACCTTACATATTCAGATAATAAGTATTACTGCTTTCGTCCTCTTATAATACTAGTAAATGCGCACGGTGCAACGCACGTGTAATCTTAATCCGGCTCGAAGATATATATATATATATATATATATATATATATATATATATATATATATATATATATATAGCATGGATTTTCTATCAACAACCAGCAGGGTGGATGCTATCAGAACCGTTGGTTGTCTCTGAGATCCGTACTTTCTATGGATAAGGTTCCTGAATTTCGTAATTATTGATTTTCGCCACGCCCGAAGAGGAAAGTTCAGAGAGGCGCTTTCTGTCAGTGCACACCTGCTAGGAAACCTACCGGCTGACATGTCAGTCTATTGGAGGGCAAAGTCATATGCTACTTTCTTTTAGCGCAGAGGGAGTCAGCGACAATTGGGCAAACGCTACAGTGCATCATTGAGGCTGTTTTTACCAAAGGTTCTTCGCTTGGTCGACCCGTGGTGACGTTGTAGGTAGTTGTTTTTTGTGCCGGTCAATCTGTACGAAAGGTTCGTCACCCCTTGCCGCATTTAATTGATTCATTTGGACAGCTCTTATCACATTGCAGCAGGGAAGGTGCTGTTGATTGCAGCCCAGAAAAAGGCAGGTGATTAACTGTCCACGCCGTCCAACTGCGTCTGCCCCTCTGAACCCCACCGTCCATCCGGGATGCAATAATTACGCCACGTTTTTCAGCTTGCTGCTCTGGCTTTTTAAGCTTCTGAGTGACAACATTTCTCACCGCAGCCTGCACCCCCCCCCCACCCCACCCCTCGCTGCAACAAGCAACTGATTTCGTTGTTCGTAGCAAGCAGAGAATGGATCCGTCCGGAGATGGTACTGCAAGCAAAGGTTCTTCGCTGAGTCGGGCTGTTCGGGTTGGAAACGTGTTTGCAGGATCCATCGCCCCTACTGCCGGCGACGTCGTCGGTGTTCAAGCCATTGAGAGCAACGGGCAGCCGGTAATGACCCTGCATCTGTCGAAATTTTTGGTTTTTTGGTACGCGAACACTGTTTTTGCAAAGTATTTGATCTTCATTTTGCAGTACAATGATCATCCAAAAACATTGGTCCCTCTAACTGTGAAGCAAGTGAGCATGCTCGTTCCTTCTATGGAGCACGGGGGGGCACTGTCGATTCATGGAACGCCTGTCAGCACGGTATGCATGACCACGTGCGCGGTCTCTTTGTCTTCCTTTTTGTCCTTCATCGGAAAACACTTACATGGTGTTGTTCTAGGCCCGGCTTGTTGGGAGGATGCTGAACCGTAGGGACACGACTGATGAGATAGACTTCATCCTTGCTGACGGCACTGGAGCAATTCGAGCCAAGATATGGTGCTTATTCAGCCCCCTATAGATCGCTGAAGAAAGTTAGGATAAGTTGTCGAAAATCGACTAAGCGTTTTGGTGTCCATTTTTCAGGTCGATCCAGTCGGAGTACATTCTGGCGTTGCGTTCAGTTAGGTAAGTCTCTTTTGTGCATTTCTGAATGTCAACTTTGTTTTTTTCTTGCAATGCCAAACTATGCCTTGACTCACCAGTTTACGCTGAAAAAAACACACAAAAAAATACAGCGATGGCGACTACGTGATAGTGAATGGATCTATAAAGGAAGAAGGTTGCCTGAAGCACATTCGTGTTTACTCGCTGAGGTTCGCGTCGGATAACGTAGCTAAGCAGTTTTTTGCGCAGAGTTTCAGCAGTTTGCTTCATGTGTTCTGTGACGGGAAATAACCAGAAAGTATGCCCCCTTTTTTCCGTAATTACAGTGTGGTGACAAACTACAATACTATCACTCATCATTTCCTTCAGTGCATATATGTTCACTTGGATCTTCAAAAAAAGGCATGTTCCAGACTGTTTTGCCTGATCTCCCATTTTGTTAGAGTATGTGCAATGTTTTGGGTTGGCTCACATATTCATGTCTTTTCTGCAGTACCGGGATAGGCGAAATGATATTAGACGGGTAGACTTGGCTGTAGCTGCCCACGAGAAAACATCTTATGTTTCAGACAGCGCCAACAGGCTCTTTGATGATGTGCTGCGAGTATTCTACCATCCAGGGATTCTGTAAGTGTGTTTCTTCCTAGCTTTTGGTAAAACGTTAATTTTTTTAGTACTTATTGCTGTCTTCACCTGAATCGGTCCCTCCGTCCGAACAACAAAAAATGAACAGTGAGTTGGAAAATGGCGCTTCATTTTCTCTGATCCAATCTCAAACAGGCGCGGATGCGGAGCAACTCAGGTAATAAAGGACGCCACTATATTTTCGCAGCTACCGAACACTCTCTCCTAGTGTGCTTTGACATCTTGTTTTCCTATTTCAGGGCTGTTATTGGAGCTCATGTTGCCATGGGCAGCCTATTCACAACCGTCGATGACGACCACTACAAGTGCTCGTTCAATGGGTAGGGGGAATGTCCATTCGGAAGATCCTCGCCTTCTGTTTGCACCCGAAGATCAGACTGATGGTTCAAATGCTTGCAAGGATCACAAACTTATTTTCAATGGTCGCAAGTGGTTATTTGTTCTGAACTTCCAAAATAAAGTTCCACCTTTACCGAACAAAGTCTGTATTGTAACAGTGGACCTGCCAGGAAGTTGAACCCCCCCCCCCGCATTTGCTCTAATATGCTTCTGTAAACCCTGGCATGCCAAAAACATTTAGCTAAATTTTTTGCCGACATGCAAAACCTTCCCAACTAAAATACTTCCAGACAGGCCTAGATAGGAACTCTGTGGGGAGCAGAGTTGAGTTACAAAAAGAAAGCATCCCAATGCATAGGAAGAATGTTTTTTGGACAACAAAGCAGTCTGCAAAAACTAACTTCGTTAACGCCGATTGTCGCAGATCGCTGTAGTTTGTGACGTGCTGAAGACCATTCCTTCTCAATTAGGCCATACCGGTGGTTCTTGATGGTGTCAGTACTACGAACATGGCACATTGCTCGCTTCCTCAGCAATCAGTCTGGCAAACTTTGATTTTCGCTGGAAGTTGCCCGATGTTCCCAGCTAGGCCCAAAACTTCATAGAGTAGAATCATCCTAGATTGGTCGAATTCATCCCCTATCTGTAGTGTAGAACAGAACTTCAAGTCAATAAAAAAATTTCTTGTCGCATATATCAGAAGTTTCGAAACGATGTCCTCTTCGCATGCATACCGGAGACAGAGTACGCTGTAACTTTGTGCCCGTCCACTGCCTTGCATAATGTAGTGCAACGACGCCGCTGGATGCCCTGAAAATTAGGCATATATTCATGTCAGGTGTGCATCCCACAAAATTGGAAAATGAGGAAGGTGTATGTACGTGTCACGCGCCCAGTACCGGCTGCAGATCCAAGGTCCAGTGGTGAGCTTTGGGAACCAATTATGCCACCCTTTTGTCTTGGGCATCCAGCCATCAAAGTATTCAGCTATGCAGAGCATTAGCGCCGTGCGTACCTCGTCGGCTATCTTTATGTGCTCATTGCGTAGTTCGTCTGCCGGCCTGTCTCCGTTGTTTATCATAGGGTCGAGAATTGTTGTTCTCCTCCTCGAGAAATCAAATATGTAAGTAGACCAGGCGTGTGTGTGATGCACTGGCAAAACCATCTACCCAAAAAAAAGGAAGCATCAAATATATGAAGAATGGGTTCATTTCTTTTCTAGCAATGCACAGCTAATAACAATGTGAAGGGGGCGTGTTACCATAGGGCATCTGTTGACGTCGTGGGAGATATGGTGGCCAACAAAAATGTTCCTCACATAGTCGTGACGAATGTAATCACCACCACGCAACACGTGGCTCTGCACGCTTGGCCAAACGGCCACCAAAAGAAAATGTTAGACACCGTTCAGCGATTGGAGGGACCGTAACATTGCTGATAAAAGAGAATAATGTATGTACCACGAATTCTGGCTCCAGATAATGCCTCCAGGATGAATCACCGTATTTTCTTGCCCAAACATTCTCCAGCTGCTGGAACCTTCTCATGAAGACATTCATTAGGTCCATCTCTATGAAGCCTCCGACACTAAGCTGGTCCTTCAATACGGCGCCCGTCAGTTCTATGTAGCTTGGGTATGGGCTAACAACCCAGTTGCTGCGGGCACATTCATAAGATAAGTCGGTGCTTTCGTGTCATCTTAAGGCACATGGATAAATCTTGAAAAAAGATAACATGCGTCAAAGACGTAACTTACTTGTTTAACACGGCACCACTCATCTGCGAGAAAACTAGATACAAGTGGGTGGCATTCCCTGACGCCCTTTCAGACAGGCGGTACTGCATTACGAATGGCGAACGTCCGGCAGGTCCAGGCACCACTCTCCTTTTTGGTGCCGGTGCAGATAGCGAATTTTCCTGTACTGGCTTGTGTGCAGGAATGTTGTGAGTGGAGAGTTTGGCAGGTGTTTGTTGGCAATTTCAGAAAGGAGGCGCTTGCCCGACTTTAATGAACTGAAGCCCTTAAATCGTTTGCAACAAATAGTACCAGAAGCAAAGAAAGAAAGAGGTTCGATACAGAAGGTGAAGACAAGGCTGCCAACATAACGGGAGGCGTTTGCTGGCAATTGCTGAGCCATAAGGCCTAAGCGGGGGCCTCTGTGCGGGGCCTCAGTACTTGCGCGATGGGCCTGGCCCATATGCGGGGTGCAACCTGGCCCGTATGCGGGGGAAAAGGTTCGAACCTTTCCAAAACGGTTTCCCTGGAACCGCATGGGCCTAGTGCAGGTGGTCCAAGCCTCCTGCGCTCCTGGCTTGGCAGCCTACTTCTGCCACCCTGCAGCCCACCTGGTCCACTTCGTCTACAAGAGGAAAAACGCATGAAATGAGAAATGGAGTGAAAATGCAAATGAGGAAAGAGGAGGGACCAGATCCCCACGTGATTGAACGCTTGTGATTGCAGCCGCGCCAGCGAAACTTTATATCTTTGCTTTTCTCTCTCTCTCTCTCTCTCTCTCTCTATATATATATATATATATATATATATATATATATATATATATATATATATATATATATATATATATATATATTTATAAAAGTAGTATAAAAAAATTGTATGTTTGTCTCACAAAAAAAAATTTGTTTGTGTAAACATCATCAATGGCAGGTCCATCTCTTCCTACAAATGAATTGAAAATTATACTAATCCAACGGAGAATCACCCATTCCCTTCCTTACTTACATCATGGGCGTTCATTGTGGCAGTTTCCTTTCTTGTGAAAGATGTATGTGAGGAAGGGAATCGGGGAGAGAAATGATTGATTAGCACTAAACACATTTGGCGTTAAACATTGTTTTGCTTTGGAAGAGCCAAAGATGAACAAGATGCTTACATGCAGCTTTTTGGATGCGGGGTAGGGTCGTTACCGTTCACATACCTTGGCATTCCGATCCACCATCGGAAACTCTCTAATAAAGAGTGGAAGAGTCTAGAAGACCGTTTCGAGAAGAAACTTAGCTGCTGGAAGGGCAAGCTTTTGTCGTACTGGGGCCGATTGATTTTAATTAATTCGGTACTTACGAGTATGCCCATGTTTCTTCTGTCCTTTCTATTGATCCCAGTAGGGGTGAGGAAACGACTCGATTTCTATCGGTCGCGGTTCTTTTGGCAGAGTGATGAGGTGAAGCGCAAGTATAGGTTGGCTAGATGGGATGTTATGTGCAGACCGAAGGATCAAGGAGGTCTCGGAATTGAAAATTTGGAGGTTAAACATAGGTGCTTACTCAGCAAGTGGCTGTTTAAGTTATTCTCTGAGACTCAGGCTACATGGGCCCAGATTCTACATAACAAATACCTTACAACCAAGACACTAGCTCAGGTGACAGCTAGACCAACTGATTCACCCTTTTGGAAAGGACTGATGAAAGTAAAGTCGGCCTTTTTCAATAGAACTCAGTTCTTGGTTGGCAATGGTGGCTCCACAAGATTCTGGGAGGATACTTGGTTGGGAGAGACGCCCCTAGCCACTCAATATCCTTCCCTTTACAACATTGCTCAACGTAAAGAAGATTACGTTGCATCAGTGTTACAGTCAACTCCTCTTAATATTCAATTCCGAAGGGCGCTGGTTGGACACCGCTGGGAAGCCTGGCTCCATTTGGTGAGAAGACTGATGGATGTTCAGTTGACTCAACAGGCAGACCGTATTCATTGGAAACTGACTAAGAACGGGATGTTTTCAGTGAAATCGATGTATTTAGATTTAATTAACTCGGTGCCTATCCCTAGGTCTGCTCACATTTGGAAGGTCAAAGTGCCCCTTCGAATTAAAGTGTTTATGTGGTTTGTTCATAAACAAGTAATTCTCACTAAGGATAATCTAGCCAAACGTAACTGGGGTGGCTCTTTGCGATGTAGCTTTTGTGACAAGGATGAATCAATTAAACACCTCTTTCTCGATTGTCCTATGGCTAAAGTTTTATGGCGTTCGGTCCATATAGCCTTTAATATTACTCCACCAACTAGTATCACCACGCTTTTTGGGACGTGGTTGAATGGAGTCGCGAAAGAATCAGCGAGCCATATACGTGTGGGTGTTTGTGCATTACTATGGGCTATATGGAAGTGCAGGAATGATTTGGTTTTTAACAGATCAACGAATGTTCATTTTTTGCAGGTTATTCACAGGGCCACTGCTTTGATCCGTATGTGGTCGCTACTCACTCCGATGGATGACAGGGAGCGTTTGGTTACTGGGTCTATCCGATGGGAGATGGTAGCTCGGGCTATCTTCAGCCGGTTTGGATGGCGGTCATGTAATAGGCTAGTAGTCTAGGTCCTGTTTACATTAACGCATCCGAATGTGGCGTACTCACGTTTTTTTCTAGCTCAGTCTGAGCATTTTGTACTTTTATTTCGCATATTTGGAGACCTTGACCTTGTTTTTTAATAAGATGGCCGTATGCATCAGTTTGATGCAGAGGCCGGGGAATACCCCTTTTCTAAAAAAAAAAAATTAGGACAATAAGGATGGTCGGATTAATGCTAATGGATGGCCAAGATCTTTTGGATCTGCCCTAGTGGGTCTTTTTATATTGGTATATAGATATAGATAAGAGAATTTTTTACACTTATAAAAAACCTACATATTCAGATAATTATTACTCTCTTCGTCCTATAATATTAATAACGTTTTTGACACTACAGATTATTCGCGAAAAGAAATACAGATCAGTTCACTCCACAATCAGAAATACAAACTCGACACAGAGCAGATTATTTTTTTTCGTCCATTTCTCTGACCGAACGTAGCGTCATGATCGAACTTTCAGGGAGAGGGAAAAAAATCACCACACTACAAATTTAGTCATGGAATCACTGCTCCCCCGACGTAGAGGAAGATATGGATTGAGATTCTCACCTGACTTTAGAGCATCTCTAGCAGAACCCTCAAACCCCCAAACCCTTTGAAATAACCGCTTTTTTACAGGTTTCGTCCGAAAAACCACATAGACTAGAACCCTTAAACCCTTAAAACTGTAAAAAAAAATTAAAGGTCCAACCCTCAAACTAGATTTCAGCCTGTAGAAGTGAGGGTTGGGAGAAACTCCTCCCAACCCGCACTTCATTTCCGATCCAGCGCGGGAACCTCCTCCCGCTCGCAACCGCGCCCCCATGGAGTTCCCCGCCGCCACCTCGCCTCCGCCGGCCGCCGCGCCGGCCGCCGCCCCCGCCCCCGCCCCCGCCGCCGCGCCCGCCGCGCCCGCCCCCGCCCCCGCGCCCGCCCCCGCCCCCGCCCCCGCCCCCGGCCCCGCGCCCTCCCC
>LR738715.1:714827375-714915870 GCA_902687465.1 Secale cereale | reverse complement strand
CCCCGATAGCACTCATAGATTCATCAAAATAAGCAAACAACACACGAAAAACAGAATCTGTCAAAAACAGAACAGTCTGTAGCAATCTATAACTTTCGAATACTTCTGTAACTCTAAAAAAATTGAAATAAATTGGTGGACGTGAGGAATTTGTCTATTAATCATCTACAAAAATAATCAACTAAAAAGCACTCTCCAGTAAAAAAAATGGTAGCTAATCTCATGAGCGCTAAAGTTTCTGTTTTTTACAGCATGATCGCATAAACTTCACCCAAGTCTTCCCAAAGGTTCTACTTGGCACAAACACTAATTAAAACACAAAACCACATCTAAACATAAGCTAGATGCAATATTTATTACTTAATAGAAGCAAAAACAAAGAAAATAAAATTGGGTTGCCTCCCAACAAGCGCTATCGTTTAACGCCCCTAGCTAGGCATGATACAAGAATAGATCTAGGTATTGCCATAATGATAAGGTAGATCGCAAAAACTCATCTCATATTCCCTACGTTCAGCAGCAAGTTTTCTTTGTGGCAAGCAAAAGTAATCAAAAGGGCTAAATTTAATAGGACAAAATTCCCCCATATCAATCTCAGGAGGTATAGGTTCCTCTTTTCGCCCTTCATATTGCACAACCAATTCATCATTATAAGCATTCTTTTGGCAAAAGGTCATGAGCCTTCGCTTGAGAGAAAAACCTAACCCATTGTTTTGAATAGCAAAATCATCATTTAATTCAAAGGTTCTATCAACTAAGATATAGGTAGGAACCTTTTTCTTAAGGTTTTCATTAAAAGCAACATGATCTAAAGATTGCAAACGCATTATGTCCTCTTGATTAAATAGGATAGCTTCTATGGGAGGACGACCAGCGTCTACCCTATAATGCGTAAAGATTTCTTTGGCCTCTTTCATTATTAATCTAAAATCGTGAGCCAAAAAGATAGTAAATGTGCGCTTAACAGAAGAATGCTCAATATTGGAAAATTCTAGAAAAATTATCTAAATGCAAGGATCCATATGGATAAATTGCCTTTCAGTTTCAACTACAAGCATAGATATGGCATCTGCAAGACTACTGGTTCTATGAAGAATAGATCCACCCATAGTGGGTAAAGCACCATCACAAGTAAAGAAGTCTTAAAGAACTCCTTTTCCAATAATATTACCACTACCAACCCGGAACTTCTTAGTATGTAAAGTGGTAGTTTCATCCGGAGGATCAACAAAAGCAAAGTTGCCCTCAACGTTACTACCCTTTTCAACGACAACCTCCCCCATCTCAGAGATGATAGCAACAAACCGCAATAAAGACGAACACACAAGAGGCAAGTGAAAAGAGGCGAACGGGAAAAGAAGGGCAAATAAAACGGCAAAGGTGAAGTGGGGGAGAGGAAAACAAGAGGCAAGTGAAAAGAGGCGAACGGGAAAAGAAGGGCAAATAAAACGGCAAAGGTGAAGTGGGGGAGAGGAAAACAAGAGGCAAATAATGTAATGCGAGGGATAAGGGTTTGTGATAGGTACTTGGTATATGAATTTTGCATAGATCTCCCCGGCCACGGCGCCAGAAATTCTTCTTGCTACTTCTCGAGCTTGCGTTGTATTCCCTCAAAGAGGAAAGGGTGATGCAGCATAGTAGCGTAAGTATTTCCCCCAGTTTTTGAGAACCAAGGTATCAATCCAGTAGGAGACCACGCGCGAGTCCCTCATACATGCACAAACAAATAAGAACCTTGCAGCCAATGCGATAAAAGGGGTTGTCAATCCCTTCTCGGTCACTTACAAAAGTGAGATCTGAAAGGTATGATAAGACAATACTTTTGGTATATTTGGTATAGGGAAAAAGTAAATGCAAAGTAAAGCAATGGTAAAAGAAATTGGCAAGTTGACGGGAAACTAATATAATAAAGATAGACCCGGGGGCCATAGGTTTCACTAGTGGCTTCTCTCATGATAGCATATTTCTACGGTGGGTGAACGAATTACTGTCGAGCAATTGATAGAAAAGCGAATAGTTATGAGAATATCTAGGCATGATCATTGTATATAGGCATCACGTCCGTGACAAGTAGATCGAAACGATTTTGCATCTACTACTACTAGTCCACACATCGACCGCTATCCAGCATGCATCTAGGTATTAAGTTCATAAGAACAGAGTAACGCCTTAAGCAAGATGACGTGATGTAGAGGGATAAACTCAAGCAATATGATATAAACCCCATATTTTTATCCTCGATGGCAACAATACAATATGTGCCTTGCTGCCCCTGCTGTCATTGGGAAAGGACACCACAAGATTGAACCCAAAGCCAAGCACTTCTCCCATTGCAAGAACTATAGATCTAGTAGGCCAAAGCAAACAGATAATTCAAAGAGACTTGCAAGGATATTTAAATCATGCATAAAAGATTTCAGACAAGAATCCAATATTGTTCATAGATAATCTTGATCATAAACCCACAATTTATCGGATCTCGACAAACACACCGCAAAAAGAATTACATCGAATAGATCTCCTCGAAGATCGAGGAGAACTTGGTATTGAGATCCAAAGAGAGAGAAGAAGCCATCTAGCTAATAACTATGGACCCGAAGGTCTATGGTAAACTACTCACAACTCATCGGAGAGGCTATGGTGTTGATGTAGAAGCCCTCCGTGATCGATGCCCCCTTCGGTGGAGCTCCGAAACAGGCCCCAAGATGGGATCTCATGGGTACAGAAGGTTGCGGCGGTGGAATTAGGGTTTCGTGGTCATCCTCGATAGTTTTAGGGTACGTAGGTATATATAGGCTGAAGAGGGACGTCAGGGAAGCAATAGGGGGGCCACGAGGGTGGGGGGCGCGCCCCTGCCCTCGTGACCGCCTCTCTCGCTTCCTGGCGTGTACTCCAAGTCTTCTGTGTTGATATTGTTCCAAAAATAACTCTCCCGAAGGTTTCATTCCGTTTGGACTCCGTTTGATATTCCTTTTCTGCGAAACACTGAAATAGGCAAAAAAACAACAATTTGCACTGGGCCTTGGGTTAGTAGGTTAGTCCCAAAAATAATATGAAAGTGTATAATAAAGCCCATTAAACATCCAAAACAGAATATATAATAGCATGGAACAATGAAAAATTATAGATACGTTGGAGACGTATCAATCCCGCAACCCGTCATCATGGAAAATTCTTTTACGATATCCCCTAAATGTTTTTTGCATGACACCGGGCACGCGGCAAGAACAAATCCTGCATATCGATCCTGCAAATTTAAACATACTAGTACGCGCTAAAACATCTCGTCAGAGTTCATCACAAGCATAGTATAGCATAGGGAGTTCGTCGCACGCATAACATAGGGGAGTTTTTAATATAAACTGAACTTAAACGCTACTGAAATTAAACATGCATAGCACATGGGACTTTTTAATACAAACCAAAATTAAACACGCGTAGCATAGATCTACTCATCGGAGTCGTTGTCGTCACCGGAGTCGTTGTTGCTGTCATCGCGGGGCGGGGGCTCGTTGCCGTGGATTATGTGGTAGATGAGGGTGTTGGAGAGGGTCGCCGCGAGCTGGTACTCCTCCAGGAGCACTGGCACACGCGCCGCCACAACTGCATCTCCGACTGTAGTGACCCGTTTCACCTCATACCACGCGCGCTCGGCCACCCTATGGTGCTGGAGGACGGCATCGAAGAGGTTGCCAAAGCGACGGAAATCATCCCAAGCCCGCGATCCAGCACTGTGGGACTTCGCGTCGCGGGTGCACGCCTCCTTCCTTTGCTTGTCTGACATGGGAGGGCAGGGGCTGGAGCCACCGACATCATCGTCGTTGTGCCGCTTGCGACACGCGAACCCACCGCGGTGGCTGAAACCCCCACTGCCGCCACGCTCGTAACCCGCGAACAACATCTTCGCACTACAAAAAAAAAACACTTTCGTGATAATACGTGCTTGTCGCGGTAGGTCACGTTTTCTGTCATGCATGTACATCCATGACGATTTTATGACATAATCAAGATAGTCATACCTGTGCTATCGTAGAAGTGTTCCATGACAATACCAAAATTATCATCACGGAAGTGTTCACTTCCATGACGATAAATGGCGCATCATGGAAGTGCTTTCATCAAGGGTAACCAACACGTGGCATCCACCGTAACGGGTTGTCGTTAAGCTATCGGGTCCGGTTTTGGATCTGATAACCCGCTAACAGCGAGGACCAATGTGAATTTCCACGTGTAAAATTCTCATTGGCCGAAGGAACCACGTGTCAGCTCCACGTGCGGACAGATGTCAACCAACCAATGGACAGGAGGCGCCAATGATACGTCGACACATGGCACGGCCCAACAGTGGCCCATTCAGGTCAAAAGGCCGGCCCGTTTTACTTGGTCCATGGATGGCCGGCCCATCGAATGTGCGCTAACCACCGGCTCGCATATAGCCCATTCAGGCCCAATAACTCATGGCCCATTATTTCATTTACAAATTCGGCCCACTGGCTTCATCTGGGCTATCCAATATGATTCAAGTCCGTTGTAACTTCCGGCCCATGTACGGCCCATGACGTCTTTCAGCCCATATGAGGCCCTTTGTAACTCTTGGCCCATTAACGGCCTGTAGTGAAACTAGCCCATCATGAATAGTATATCGCTTCATACCCATTAACGACCCATTACTCCATTGGGTCGTTCCCAGCCCGTGTTATCTTTCGGCCTTTTAAGGGCCCATTTATTCTCGGACTGATTTGCAACCTTCGGTTGCTTACGGTCCATTACTGGCCTTTTCCACTTGTGGGCCAAATTCAGCCCGTGGTTAAAGTCGGCTTGTTTGTGGCCCGTTAAGCCATTGGGTCGTTTTCATAGCGTCATCAAATACGGCCCGTTAATGACCCGTTATGCCTATCGATGGAATTAAGCCCATTATACTCGCTGGCCTCTTAAAGGCCCGTTATGGTCGGCCCATGAACGGACGGCTGCCACTCTGGCCCGTTTACGACCCATAATGCGGTCCATTATTGGCCCATGTTTGGCCAATCGATTATACAACCCGTAGAAGGCCCATTGATTCTACGACCAGTAGAACCATAGGAGGCCCATGGTCACTACAACAAATAGCAAGACCATGGTGACAACGGTCTGTATGTTGCCCATGGTTATCGTGGCTTAGTATTTAAAAATAGGTTATTGCGACCACTAGCACACCACGGAAAAAGAATTGCACTGACTACAACTCTACAAGCAAACAAATAAAAAATACAACAAGGAAATAAATAAACAAGCAACATACGCTAGGCTATTACGGTTATTACACATATTACAACCACTGGGCATCAAAGTTCGCCACGAGTGCAAATATAGGGAACAAAGCAGCATATTACATACACTAGTTGTCAAAGAAGGCAACAAGTGCAAATAAACGCCGCAGCAAAACAAGTCCAGAACTAAAACCACTTCACAAAAGCTCAAGAAACAATATCCTGGGTATCCACCATGCTGGCAAGACGCTTAGCAAGCTTATTAGCTTTCTCTTGTTTGGTGCTTAAATCCTCCAGCGCTTGTTGTTGCACCAGAAAGTATGCATCTGAATTCTCCAGGGACTTCCGCAGTCCTTCGACTTCTTGTCGCAGCACAACTGATCGATGTCTTTCAGCTTGTAGTTGAGACTCAAGAAACCAAACTGATTCAGATAGTGATTTCGAGGAGCTTGTGCCAGCGGTAGTGGCCTGTAATTCGAACACTACACCAAGACAGGACTTTGGGGTTGTCTCACTGTCTTCAAGATAGTTTTCCTTAGCTGTTTTATCAACTTTCTTGGAGACCAACAAGGATGTCTCCTTATCTTGAACCTTATCTGCATTACTTCCTTTACCATTGCATAACGGGGTACTCTTCTCCAATATTTTGTCCGCATTCTAAAAGAGAAACAAGCAGACACATCACATGTTTAGCATGTATATGAAACTCATTTTGGTAAACCAATTCTGTAGTAAGGTGGACAAGATAACAACATAAAACAAACATATATCCATGTACTATGGTCATTGTATGGTCTATATCATTCTAGTTTATGCTGCCAAATCAAGATAGAGAAAATTCAAATCATATTTGTTTAAGACAAAGCATGATAGACAGAATATAAGTGTGGGAAACTACACAACACTGACTACACTTGTAATGTGCATGGCATGAGAACATAATTGTTTATTCAATTGAAACTCAAACCAACATAGAGCAAGTTACAACAACAAACCAATTACAGAAACAGGTTTAAAACATACCTGTTGCGCCATTGGAGTTTCAATTCCATCCTTCAAATTTTAAATTAGTTGGTATGAGTAAATACAGTGATGCAAGAGCAACGGAGTATGAACCATAGCTACGGAACCTGACCTGAGAACAATTCTTCTTCTGCTTTAAGCGTTGACTTGGGGTTCGGAGTGGTGGTCCTCGTGCTTTGGGCATTGTAGTTGCCTTACTAACTGCTTGTGTTTGGGTGCTCTGTGGTGGAGACGGTGATGTGTCAACTGGAACTGGTTTACTATCTGTTGGGGTTGGGGTTAGAAGGGGTGTAGCTGGTTCTCTGTCCAAGTGGGTAGGGGTATAATCTGCGTGAGTCTGGGTTATGTGTGGTGGGGCTGGTTCTTGAGCAAGTACAACCGTGGTTCTATCTGCATCAACGGGTAGCACTATCTTTTTCTGAAGACCGTGTTTTTACTCCCATAGATACTGCCATCACCCTCTCCAATTCAAATGGCTGATAAATAAAAAAAGTAATTAAATGTACAGACATTGTATGATAGACATGTGCAATAGATAGTAGGGAAGAAAACATGCCACAAAATAATTCACATGTATGTTGTCTAACCAAACAGGATAGCATGACACAATTTCACATGTATGATGGCTAACTAAACAGGATAGCATGACACAATTTCACATATATGATGTCTAACTAAACATGATAGAATGACATACTTCAAAATATGATGACTATGTAAACAGGATGACATGATATAACTATACGAAGTGTCTATTAAAGTGGTTGGCATACCATAATTCACATACATACCGTCGATGGAAACATGATGGCATGATATAATTCACGGATAGAATGACATAATTCAATATGGTGATTATGTAAACAGGATGAGATGATATAACTATATTATGTCTTTAGAAAATGGGTTGGCATGCCATAATTCAGATACATGTTGTCTATGTAAACATCATGGCATGATATAATTCAAATATATGATTTATATACTAAGAAAGTGAGCAAAGGGCAATCGCATATATAATGTGTAAACTAAGCAGATGGCACTCAATATTGTGTATATGATGTGAAAACTAAGCATTGCAAGACAACATATGCGTGATATGAGTAATATAACCCTACCAAGTTTGAGCATACACCCCAAGGGGGAAATAGGACTGGTCATCTGTCTCTGGATTCTCCTGTGAGGAGCTATCTGTAACCAGCAAGATATCTGCTTCAGCAGGTAGCATTGTCTGCCCTCAAGAACTTGTTTTCACTCCAGATTTTTCCATCACTAATTTAAATGGTTGATGCATAGGAAGATTAGTTGAACATACAAACATTGTCTACAGATGGAATACGTAATACAAAAAAGGATGGCATGATATAATTCACATATATGATGCTTGGGTAAACAACATGGCATTGCATAATTCACATATATACTCCCTCCTTTCCAGTTTATATGGCTCAAATCTGAAATCTCATCAACCAAGGCAGATGGTGAGTGGAGGAATATATCTCGTACTTTACAAAACTACCCAAATTAAACTGGTGAATTAATTTTGATTAATTGTAGTGCATGCATGCTTGGCCACTAGATGAGTAGGAACATTACATGCATTGGCGGGTTCCTATTTAATTCTTGCATGCAAACATTTAATGCACCTTGAAATCTCAATAGGAGATGGAGATGAGCCCTTTAAATTAGTAAAACAAAAAAAGTTGAGATAAGCCCTATAAACCGGAAAGGAGGGAGTAATGCCTTGCAACAAGATATCATTGCATAATTCACATATATAATGTCCTGCAACAAGAGGGCATTGCATAATTCACATATATGGTAATTACACACTAAACAGGTGGCATTCACACAAAACATGTCTAAACTAAGGAAATGACATAGCAATGCAAGACACCATATGCATGATATGAGCAATATATCCTCGCGGGAGAAATAGGACTGAGCATCTGTTTCTGAATCCTCATCTGAGGAGCTATCCGTAACCAACAAGACATGCACTTCATCAGATAGCATTGTCTGCTCTGAAGACCTTGTTTTCACTCCAGATTGTTTTCCTTACCGTGTGGAATGGCTGATGCACAGGAAGAGTAATTCAATGTACTAACATTGTTGACAAATTTAATACGTAATAAAAAAGGATGCCATGATATAATTCACATATAAGATGACTGGCTAACCAGGATGGCATTACAAAATTCACATGTATGATCCATGGCTAAACAAGATGGCATTGCATGATTCACATATATGATATAGAAACTAAATAGATGGCATTCACACAAAGCATATCTAAACTAAGCAGATGACATATTTGATGTGTAAAGTAAGCAACGCAAGGCGCCATATGCATGATATGACCAACATCAGCAGGCCAAGTTAGAGCAAAGACCTCAGGGGCTAAACATGAGTGGTTTGCTCCCTCTGAACCCCCCCTCTGAACATCTATCTTCCTCTTGATTGCAATCTGGAATGGTGGGTGGGGGGTTGTCTTTGCGCCCACCATTGAGCAACGCCTGCATGACAATTTATTGGCACAAAAGCCTCGTCTCTTTTGTTCTACATGTTCAGTACCATTGTGTACAATAACTGACATGCATAGGAATAAAACATAGTGAGATTGTAAGGAGTGCATGCAGAAATCCAGAGTGATGGTAGCTACTTATGGATAGACCCAAACCAATGATAGCAGGCAGATAATAGCTTCAGTTTAAAAACACAGATACGGGCTCCTTTACTGTTTGTTTCCCACCCAACATGAAACACATAGTAGACACCCGACATTGACCAGATAGTAGACATATACTAATCGTTACTGCCCCGATATGTACCCCACAACTATTTAAAACTCGAGTTTGAGCATTAGTTTGGACCAGACTCGGAGTTTAAGAGGTGAACATGACGATAAAGTAGCAGGTTATATTAAGCGATTCATAACGTAAGAAAACGTGAAATAGTGTAACCTCTCTTGCGGACGCGTGTAGTCCTCAAGGTCCTCTGCTCAGTTGATGATGGTAATGCTGTTGTGGTGGCTGCCGTGTAGGATCAAAAGTATGTCTAGAGGGGGGGGGGTGATTAGACTACTTGACCAAATAAGAACCTAGCCTTTTCCCAATTTAAGTCTTGGCATATTTTAGCAAATATGCACAAGTCAAGCAATCAACCTACACATGCAATTCTAATAGTATAGCAGTGGAATGTAAATCATTTGCATATGAAGGTAAAGGGAGAAGTTTGAGGGAGCAAACGCAATGTAGACACGGAGATTTTTTATCGGTGGTTCCGATAGGTGGTGCTATCGTACAACCATGTTGATGGAGACTTCAACCCACGAAGGGTAATGGTTGTGTGAGTCCATGGAGGGCTCCACCCACGAAGGGTCCACGAAGAAGCAACCTTGTCTATCCCACCATGGCCATCGCCCACGAAGGACTTGCCTCACTAGGGTAGATCTTCATGAAGTAGGCGATCTCCTTGCCCGTACAAACTCCTTGGTTCAACTCCACAATCTTGACGGAGGCTCCCAAGTGACACCTAACCAATCTAGGAGACACCACTCTCCAAAAGGTAATAGATGGTGTATTGATGATGAACTCCTTGCTCTTGTGCTTCAAATGATAGTCTCCCCAACACTCAACTCTCTTTCATAGCATTGGATTTGGTAGAAAGATGATTTGAGTGGAAAGCAAGTTGGAGAAAGCTAGAGATCAAGATTTTAGTTGTCGGAATGGAATATCTTGACCTCAACACAAGTGTAGGTGGTTCTCTATCAAAAAATGTATGTTGGAAGTGTAGGCATGTTCTAATGGCTTTCTCCACGAATGAAGAGTGGGTGGAGGGGTATATACAGCCTCCACACAATATCTAACGGCCATCACACACAATTTACCAAACTCGATGGGACCGAATCAGAGAACTCGATCAGACCGATTTAGTTCATAATGTGACCGTTAGGCATTTCGGTAGGACCGACATGTCAACTCGGTAGGACCGATTTCATTAGGGTTAGGGCATAACGTAATCTCGGTGAGATCGATTACACAAACTCGGTAGGACCGATTTTGGTAATAAGTTAACCAGAGAGTTGGTCGGGCAAACTCGGTGGGACCGATTCGCTCGTTTCAGTTGGACCAAAACATTACGAAGGGGAAACAGAGAGTTTGCATTGCGAACTCAGTGGGACCGATCGCTCATTGCTACTTCTCGAGCTTGCATTGTATTCCCTCGAAGAGGAAAGGGTGATGTAGCACAGTAGCGTAAGTATTTCCCTCAGTTTTTGATAACCAAGGTATCAATCCAGTAGGATGCCATGCGCAAGTCCCTCACACCTGCACAAACAAATAAGAACTTCGCAGCCAACGCGATAAGGGGTTGTCAATCCCTTTACGGTCACTTACGAAAGTGAGATCTGGTAGATAGGATAGTGTAATATTTTTGGTATTTTTGGTATAAGAACAGAAAGTAAATAAAGGAAATAAGCAACGGCAAAAGAAATTGAAGTAAAGTAATATGATAAAGATAGACCCGGGGACCATAGGTTTCACTAGTGGCTTCTCTCATGATAGCAGAATTCTACGGTGGGTGAACAAATTACTGTCGAGCAATTGATAGAAAAGCGCATAATTATGAGAATATCTAGGCATGATCATTATATATAGGCATCACGTCCGTGACAAGTATACCGAAACGATTCTGCATCTAGTACTATTACTCCACACATTGACCGCTATCCAGCATGCATCTAGAGTATTAAGTTCACAAGAACAGAGTAATGCGTTAAGCAAGATGACATGATGTAGAGGGATAAACTCAAGAAATATGATATAAACCCCATCTTTCTATCCTCGATGGCAACAATACAATACGTGCCTTGCTACCCCTGCTGCCATTGGTAAAGGACACCGCAAGATTGAACCCAAAGCCAATCACTTCTCCCATTGCAAGAACTATAGATCTAGTAGGCCAAACCAAACCAAACATTCGAAGAGACTTGCAAGGATATTATAATAATACATAAAAGGTTTCAGAAAAGAATCAAATATTGTTCGTAGATAAAATTGATCATAAACCCACAATTCATCGGATCTCGATAAACACACCGCAAAAAGATTAGATCAAATAGATCTCCTAGAAGATCGAGGAAAACTTTGTATTGAGATCCAAAAAGGGAGAAGAAGCCATCTAGCTAATAACTATGGACCTGAAGGTCTGTGGTAAACTACTCACAACTCATTGGTGAGGCTATGGCGTTGATGTAGAAGCACTCCGTGGTAGGTCCCCCCTCCGGCGGAGCTCCGGAACAGGCCCCAAGATGGGATCTCATGGGAATAGAAGGTTGCGGCGGTGGAATTAGGGTTTTCTCTGTTGCCTCGATGTTTTCAGGGTACATGGATATATATAGGAGGAAGGAGGGCATCGGGGGAGCCAGAGGGGGCCCACGAGGGTGGGGGCGCGCCCAGGGGGAGGGGGCGCGCCCTGGACCCTCGTGGCCACCTCCTTTGTTCCCTCGCGTGTACTCCAAGTCTTCTGGGTAGATACGGTTCCAAAAATAATTCCACCGAAGGTCTCATTCTGTTTGGACTCCGTTTGATATTCCTTTTCTGCGAAACTCTGAAATAGGCAAAAACAGCAATTTGCACTAGGCCTTGGGCTAGTAGGTTAGTCCCAAAAATAATATTAAATTGTATAATAAAGCCCATTAAACATCCAAAACAGAATATATAATAACATGGAACAATAAAAAATTATAGATACGTTGGAGACGTATAAAGCATCCCCAAGCTTAATTCCTACTCGTCCTCGAGTAGGTAAATGATAAAAACATAATTTTTGATGTGGAATGCTAACTAACATAATTCTCAATGTAGTTCTCTTTGTTGTGGCATGAATGTTCAGATCCGAAAGATTCAAGATAAAAGTTCATATTGACATAAAAATAACAATACTTCAAGCATACTAACAAAGCAATCATGTCTTCTCAAAATAACATGGCCAAAGAAAGTTCATCCCTACAAAATCATATAGTTAGGATATGCTCCATCTTCGTCACACAAAATACTCAAATCATGCACAACCCCGGTTTCAACCAAGCACTTGTTTCATACTTTAATTTTTTCAAACTCTTTCAACTTTCACGCAATATATGAGCGTGAGCCATGGACATAGCACTATGTGGAATAGAGTGGTGGTTGTGGAGAAGCCAATAAAGAGGAAGATGGTCTCACATCAACTAGGCGTATCAATGGGCTATGGAGATGCCCATCAATAGATATCAATCTGAGTGAGTAGGGATTGCCATGCAACGGATGCACTAGAGCTATAAATGTATGAAAGCTCAACAAAAGAAACTAAGTGGGTGTGCATTGATGACCCACAACCGTAAGGGATCTATTGCAGTGTTTTCGATAAGTAAGAGTGCCGAACCCAACGAGGAGCAGAAGGTATTGATAAGTGATTCTGAGCAAGGAATAACTGCAAGCACTGAAAGATAACTTTTTAGGGGTTTTCTTGATATAAGCAACAGGAAAGTAAAAGCGAGCAAAGTAAAAGGCACTGGAGAGTAACAAGTGGCCCAATCCTTTCTGAGCAAAGGAGATGCCTAGCAACTGAACTTATAAAGGCTAAAGTGTTCTTGAGGACACACGGGAGAGGTAGTCATGTGCTTTCGCCATATTCCGTATCGGTACTATGTGATGTGTTGATAAGTGTTGAGTGGGTGGATCTATGCTAGTACACCCTCTAGACTAAGATGAGTGCACTCTTATGATTAAACACCTTGCAAGCATCTGCAAATACAATATAGTATTTAAGGCAAAAGCCTAACCATAGCAATACGATCGATGATCCATTGTTCCCTTGTGCAAAAGCGTGCGGACTGGGGTTCAGGTTTCTGTCACTCCGGCAACCCACCGTAAGCATTCTTTGTACACAATGTATTCCCCTAGGTCCTTAATAAGGCGAAGTGTTGAGTGTTCGACTCATACAACACCACTAGGAAAATAACAACACAACTTAAGTATCAAACAACACATATTATTTCAACATCATATGACTACTAACAACAAGACTTCTCCCATGTCCTCAAGAACTAAAGTAACTACTCACAAGACATAAAAGAGATCATGATCAGTGGAGATAGATGGATGATAAACAATCTGGACACAATGATATTTCTCCAACAAAACTCAATAGCATTCACCACAAAGTAGTAATCAACACCGATAGGGTAGAGAGGATAGATAGTACGGATTACAACACAAGTTGCAATTGTGAGATGGGATTGGATGAAGATGGAGATGGTGCTGATGTTGGGGATGATGTTGATGTTGATCTCGATGATGCCCGTGACGATGGTGATGACGATGGCGATGATCTCCCCTTCCGGGAGGTGATCTCCCCGGCGGAATCTGCCCGCCGGAGATGGCTTTTCTTCTCTGTAGGTTTCTGCCACGGAGCGGCGGCGGAACTCCGTAAACTCCCCTCCTTTTAGGGTTTCTGGATGACGAGGAGTATATAGGCTAGAGGAGGGGAGCCTGGAGTGGGCCAGGGCCTCCAGGCGCCCTCCCGGTGCGGCCAGGGTGGGGGCCGCGCCAGGTGGCCGCCTGGGCACCCTATGGCCCCCCTCTGGTTGCTCTTTTACGTATCTTTGTGATCCTTCTGGAAAATACCCTCCGTCGATTTTCAGGTAATTTGGAGATATTCTTCTTCAGCAACTTAGCGTCCACTTTTTACCGCTGAATCCTGCGTCTGCTGCTTCGGCACCGGAAAGTTGCAAACTGTATAAAATAGGCCAAAACAACATAAGAACATCATCGTAATGTGAAATATATCAATGAATAAGGATGAATTACGATATAAAATAGTGATGCATTTTGGACGTATCAACACCCCCAAGCTTAGACCTCGCTTGTCCCCAAGCGAATACTGAGCTCGGTAAACCTGTCCACAAGTTTAGAGAGTGAAGTGTCGATAAATAGAATATGGACAAGAAGCATCACAGTTTCTTCACCAAACTCAAATATCCTCAACAACAATCTTCAACTCATAAGGCCCTTATAAAAGAGTGGTAACACTTATAATCGAAAGTAGGGCTAAGGAAACTCATCAAATCATGGCAAACATGTCCTTTGGTCAAAGTGTTGGGGAACGTAGTATTTTCAAAATTTTCCTACGATCACGCAAGATCTATCTACTAGATGCATAGCAACGAGAGGGGAGAGTGTGTCTACGTACCCTCGTAGACCGAAAGCGGAAGCGTTTATCAACGCGGTTGATGTAGTCGTGCACCTTCACGATCCGTCCCGATCTAGTACCGAACGTACGGCACCTCCGTGTTCAGCACACGTTCAGCTCGATGACGTCCTCGCCTTCTTGATCCAGCAAGACGGGCGAAGTAATAGATGAGTTCCGGCAGCACGATGGCGTGGTGACGGTTGTCGATGAAGAACAATCTCTGCAGGGCTTCGCCAAGCACTACAGAAACTAGACGGAGGATAAACTAGAGGGTCGGGGTAGCCGGCACACGGCTTGGTGTATCTTGATGTGTCTTGGGTGCTAGCCCTACCCCTCTATTTATATGTTGAGCCTTGGGGTCGAAACTTGGAGTAAAAGCCTTCACAAAGTCGGTTTCATCCGAAAGGCAAGAGTCCTTCTCGGACTCTAGGGCCAGACGCCAGGGTTCCCGGCGTCTGGACCCAGACGCCAGGGACCCTGGCGTCTGGCCCCTGGACTCCGCAAAACTTCCTTTTGCGCTTTCCAAAAACTTTGTGTGCTTTCCCTTTTGGCCCAAATAACGTGTTCTCGTACCCAAACACTTCGGGAAACATCCGGAACCTCTTCCGGTAAATTCCGGAACCCTTCCGGAGGTCAAACACTATTATCTCATATATTAATCTTTATCTCCGGACCATTCCGGAGTTCCTCGTCATGTCCGTGATCACATCCTGGACTCCGAATAACATTCGGTCACCAACATACATAACTCATTAAATACTATATCGTCAACTAAACGTTAAGCGTGCGGACCCTACGGGTTCGAGAACTATGTAGACATGACCGAGACACTTCTCTGGTCAATAACCAATAGCGGAACCTGGATGCCCATATTGGCTCCTACATATTCTACGAAGATCTTTATCGGTCAAACCGCATAACAACATACGTTATTCCTTTTGTCATCGGTATGTTACTTGCCCGAGATTCGATCGTCGGTATCACTATACCTAGTTCAATCTCGTTACTGGCAAGTCTCTTTACTCGTTCCGTAACACATCATCTCGTGACTAACTCATTAGTCTTTTGTTTGCAAGGCTTATTATGATGTGTGTTACCGAGAGGGCCCAGAGATACCTCTCCGACACTCGGAGTGACAAATCCTAATCTTGATCTATGCCAACACCACGAATACTTTCGGAGACACCTGTAGAGCATCTTTATGATCACCCAGTTACGTTGTGACGTTTGATAGCACACAAGGTGTTCCTACGGTATTCGGGAGTTGCATAATCTCATAGTCATAGGAACATGTATAAGTCATGAAGAAAGCAATAGCAGTAAAACTAAACGATCATAGTGCTATGCTAACGGATGGGTCTAGTCCATCACATCATTCTCCTAATGATGTGATCCCGTTGATCAAATGACAACTCATGTCTATGGCTAGGAAACATAACCATCATTGATCAATGAGCTAGTCTAGTAGAGGCATACTAGGGACATACTGTTTTGTCTATGTATCCACACATGTACTAAGTTTCCGGTTAATACAATTCTAGCATGAATAAAAGACATTTATCATGATATAAGGAAATACAAATAACATCTTTATTATTGCCTCTAGGGCATATTTCCTTCAGTCTCCCACTTGAACTAGAGTCAATAATCTAGATTACAAAGTGATGATCCTCACACCCATGGAGTCTTGGTGCTGATCATGTTTTGCCCGTGGAAGAGGCTTAGTCAATGGGTCTGCAACATTCAGATCCGTATGTATTTTGCAAATCTCTATGTCTCCCTCCTTGACTAGATCGCGGATGGAATTGAAGCGTCTTTTGATGTGCTTTGTTCTCTTGTGAAACCTGGATTCCTTCGCCAAGGCTATGGCTCCAGTGTTGTCACAAAAGATTTTCATTGGACCCGATGCACTAGGTACTACACCTAGATCGGATATGAACTCCTTCATCCAGACTCCTTCATTTGCTGCTTCCGAAGCAGCTATGTATTCCGCTTCACACGTAGATCCCGCCACGACGCTCTGCTTGGAACTGCACCAGCTGACAGCTCCACCGTTCAATAAAAATACATATCCGGTTTGTGACTTTGAGTCATCCGGATCAGTGTCAAAGCTAGAATCGACGTAACCGTTTATGACGAGCTCTTTGTCACCTCCATATACGAGAAACATATCCTTTGTTCTTTTCAGATACTTTAGGATGTTTTTGACCGCTGTCCAGTGATCCACTCCTGGATTACTTTGGTACCTCCCTGCTAGACTTATAGCAAGGCACACAT
Organism: Secale cereale; assembly: GCA_902687465.1. Classification (NCBI taxonomy): domain Eukaryota; kingdom Viridiplantae; phylum Streptophyta; class Magnoliopsida; order Poales; family Poaceae; genus Secale; species Secale cereale. Next base: position 714,899,089 of record LR738715.1, on the reverse strand, counting down.
CAGGTCTGGTACACAACATTGCATACATAATAGATCCTATGGCTGAGGCATAGGGAATGACTTTCATTTTCTCTCTATCTTCTGCAGTGGTCGGGCATTGAGTCTTACTCAACTTCATACCTTGTAAAACAGGCAAGAACCCTTTCTTTGACTGATCCATTTTGAACTTCTTCAAAATCTTATCAAGGTATGTGGTTTGTGAAAGTCCAATTAACCGTCTTGATCTATCTCTATAGATCTTGATACCTAATATATAAGCAGCTTCACCGAGGTCTTTCATTGAAAAACTTTTATTCAAGTATCCTTTTATGCTATCCAGAAATTCTATATCATTTCCAATCAACAATATGTCATCTACATATAATATTAGAAATGCTACAGAGCTCCCACTCACTTTCTTGTAAATACAGGCTTCTCCAAAAGTCTGTATAAAACCATATGCTTTGATCACCTCATCAAAGCGTATATTCCAACTCCGAGATGCTTGCACCAGTCCATAGATGGATCGCTGGAGCTTGCATACTTTGTTAGCACCTTTTGGATCGACAAAACCTTCTGGTTGCATCATATACAACTCTTCTTTGAGATATCCATTTAGGAATGCAGTTTTGACATCCATTTGCCAGATTTCATAATCATAAAATGCGACAATTGCTAACATGATTCGGACAGACTTAAGCATCGCTACAGGTGAGAAAGTCTCATCGTAGTCAACTCCTTGAACTTGTCGAAAACCTTTCGCAACAAGTCGAGCTTTGTAAACAGTAACATTACCGTCAGCGTCGGTCTTCCTCTTGAAGATCCATTTATTTTCGATGGCTTGCCGATCATCGGGCAAGTCAACCAAAGTCCACACTTTGTTCTCATACATGGATCCCATCTCAGATTTCATGGCTTCAAGCCATTTTGCGGAATCTGGGCTCATCATCGCTTCCTCATAGTTCGTAGGTTCATCATGGTCTAGTAACATGATTTCCAGAACTGGGTTGCCGTACCACTCTGGTGCGGAACGTACTCTGGTTGATCTACGACGTTCAGTAGAAACTTGATCCGAAGTTTCATGATCATTATCATCAACTTCCTCACTAATTGGTGTAGGAATCACTGGAACAATTTCCTGTGATGTACTACTTTCCAATATGAGAGAAGGTACAATTACCTCATCAAGTTCTACTTTCCTCCCACTCACTTCTTTCGAGAGAAACTCTTTTTCTAGAAAGGATCCGTTCTTAGCAACGAATATATTGCCTTCGGATCTGTGATAGAAGGTGTACCCAACAGTTTCTTTTGGGTATCCTATGAAGACACATTTTTCCGACTTGGGATCGAGCTTATCAGGTTGAAGTGTTTTCACATAAGCATCGCAGCCCCAAATTTTAAGAAACGACAACTTTGGTTTCTTGCCAAACCATAGTTCATAAGGTGTCGTATCAACGGATTTAGATGGTGCCCTATTTAACGTGAATGCAGCTGTCTCTAAAGCATAACCCCAAAACGATAGTGGTAAATCGGTAAGAGACATCATAGATCGCACCATATCCAATAAAGTACGGTTACGACGTTCGGACACACCATTACGCTGTGGTGTTCCAGGTGGCGTGAGTTGTGAAACTATTCCACATTGTTTCAAATGAAGACCAAACTCGTAACTCAAATATTCTCCTCCACGATCAGATCGTAGGAACTTTATTTTCTTGTTACGATGATTCTCTACTTCACTCTGAAATTCTTTGAACTTTTCAAATGTTTCATACTTGTGTTTCATTAAGTAGATATACCCATATCTGCTCAAATCATCAGTGAAGGTCAGAAAATAACGATACCCGCCGCGAGCATCAACACTCATTGGTCCACATACATTAGTATGTATGATTTCCAACAAATCTGTTGCTCGCTCCATGGTTCCAGAGAACGGAGTTTTAGTCATCTTGCCCATAAGGCATGGTTCGCAAGCACCAAGTGATTCATAATCAAGTGATTCCAAAAGTCCATCTTTATGGAGTTTCTTCATGCGTTTTACACCAATATGACCTAAACGGCAGTGCCACAAATAAGTTGCACTATCATTATTAACCTTGCATCTTTTGGTTTCAATATTATGAATATGTGTATCACTACAATCGAGATCCAATAAGAATAGACCACTCTTCAAGGGTGCATGACCATAAAAGATATTATTCATAAAAATGGAACAACCATTATTCTCTGATTTAAATGAATAACCGTCTCGCAATAAACAAGATCCAGATATAATGTTCATGCTTAACGCTGGCACCAAATAACAATTATTTAGGTCTAAAACTAATCCCGAAGGTAGATGTAGAGGTAGCGTGCCGACGACGATCACATCGACTTTGGAACCGTTTCCCACGCGCATCGTCACCTCGTCCTTAGCTAATCTTCGTTTAATCCGTAGTCCCTGTTTCGAGTTACAAATATTAGCAACCGAACCGGTATCAAATACCCAGGTACTACTACGAGAATTAGTAAGGTACACATCAATAACATGTATATCACATATACCTTTGTTCACCTTGCCATCCTTCTTATCCGCCAAATACTTGGGGCAGTTCCGTTTCCAGTGTCCAGTCCCCTTGCAGTAGTAGCACTCAGTTTCAGGCTTGGTTCCATAATTGAGGCTTTCTGCGATAACAGCAACAATCTTGCTATTCTCCTTGAAAATCCCTTCCTTGCCCTTTTTCTTGAAACTAGTGGTATTGTTAACCATCAACATTTGATGCTCCTTTTTGATTTCTACCTCCGCAGCTGTGAGCATAGCGAAGAGCTCGGGAATTGTCTTTTGTATCCCTTGCATATTATAGTTCATCACGAAGGCATTATAGCTTGGTGGTAGTGATTGAAGAATTCTATCAATAACACTATTCTCATCAACTTGGCAACCAAGTTGAGTCATATGATTGTAGTGCCCATACATTGTGAGCAAGTGTTCACTGATAGAACTATTCTCCTCCATCTTGCAGCTGTAGAACTTATTGGAAATCTTATATTTCTCAATTCGGGCATTTGCTTGAAATATTAACTTCAACTCCTGGAACATCTCATATGCTCCATGACGTTCAAAACGTCGTTGAAGTCCCGGTTCTAAGCCGTAAAGCATGGCACACTGAACTATCGTGTAGTCATCAGACCGTGATTGCCAGACGTTCAAAGCGTCTGCATCAGCGGAAGGGGGCTTGTCACCTAGCAGTGCTTCAAGGACATAATTCTTCTGTGTAGCAATGAGGATAATCCTCAGGTTACGGACCCAGTCCGTGTAATTGCTACCATCATCTTTCAACTTAGCTTTCTCTAGGAATGCATTAAAATTCAAAGGAACGGTAGCACGGGCCATTGATCTACAACGACATAGATATGCAAAACTATCAGGAAGTTCATGATAAATTAAAGTTCAATTTAATCATATTAATTTAAAGAACACCCACTTAGATAGACATCCCTCTGGTCATCTAAATGATCACGTGATCCAAATCAACTAAACCATGTCCGATCATCACGTGAGATGGAGTAGTTTTCAATGGTGAACATCTTATGTTGATCATATCTACTATATGATTCACGCTCGACCTTTCGGTCTCCAGTGTTCCGAGGCCATATCTGTATATGCTAGGCTCGTCAAGTTTAACCCGAGTATTCTGCGTGTGCAAAACTGGCTTACACCCGTTGTATTTGAACGTAGAGCTTATCACACCCGATCATCATGTGGTGTCTCGGCACGACAAACTTTCGCAACGGTGCATACTCAGGGAGAACACTTATACCTTGAAATTTAGTAAGGGATCATCTTATAATGCTACCGTTGTTCTAAGCAAAATAAGAAGCATAATAAGATAAACATCACATGCAATCAAAATATGTGACATGATATGGCCATCATCATCTTGTGCTTTTGATCTCCATCTCCAAAGCACCGTCATGATCACCTTCGTCATCGGCGCGACACCTTGATCTCCATCGTAGCATCGTTGTCGTCTCGCCAACTATTGCTTCTACGACTATCGCTACCGTTTAGTGATAAAGTAAAGCAATTACATGGCGATTGCATTTCATATAATAAAGCGACAACCATGTGGCTCCTGCCAGTTGCCGATAACTTTACAAAACATGATCATCTCATACAAAACCGTATAACTCATCATGTCTTGACCATATCACATCACAACATGCCCTGCAAAAACAAGTTAGACGTCCTCTACTTTGTTTGTTGCAAGTTTTACGTGGCTGCTACGGGCTTAGCAAGAACCGTTCTTACCTACGCATACAAAACCACAACGATGTTTCGTCAAGTATGTGCTGTTTTAACCTTCACAAGGACCGGGCGTAGCCACACTTGATTCAGCTAAAGCGAGAGAGACAGACACCCGCCAGTCACCTTTAAGCAACGAGTGCTCGTAACGGTGAAACCAGTCTCGCGTAAGCGTACGCGTAATGTCGGTCCGGGCCGCTTCATCTCACAATACCGCCGAAGCAAAGTATGACATGCTGGTAAGCAGTATGACTAGTATCGTCCACAATCTCATTGTGTTCTACTCGTGCATATCATCTACGCATAGACCTGGCTCATGATGCCACTGTTGGGGAACGTAGTATTTTCAAAATTTTCCTACGATCACGCAAGATCTATCTACTAGATGCATAACAACGAGAGGGGAGAGTGTGTCTACGTACCCTCGTAGACCGAAAGCGGAAGCGTTTATCAACGCGGTTGATGTAGTCGTGCACCTTCACGATCCGTCCCGATCTAGTACCGAACGTACGGCACCTCCGCGTTCAGCACACGTTCAGCTCGATGACGTCCTCGCCTTCTTGATCCAGCAAGACGGGCGAAGTAATAGATGAGTTCCGGCAGCACGATGGCGTGGTGACGGTTGTTGATGAAGAACAATCTCTGCAGGGCTTCGCCAAGCACTACAGAAAATAGACGGAGGATAAACTAGAGGGTCGGGGTAGCCGGCACACGGCTTGGTGTATCTTGATGTGTCTTGGGTGCTAGCCCTACCCCTCTATTTATATGTTGAGCCTTGGGGTCGAAACTTGGAGTAAAAGCCTTCACAAAGTAGGTTTCATCCGAAAGGCAAGAGTCCTTCTCGGACTCCAGGGCCAGACGCCAGGGTTCCCGGCGTCTGGACCCAGACGCCAGGGACCCTGGCGTCTGGCCCCTGGACTCCGCAAAACTTCCTTTTGCGCTTTCCAAAAACCTTGTGTGCTTTCCCTTTTGGCCCAAATAACGTGTTCTCGTACCCAAACACTTCGGGAAACATCCGGAACCTCTTCCGGTAAATTCCGGAACCCTTCCGGAGGTCAAACACTATTATCTCATATATTAATCTTTATCTCCGGACCATTCCGGAGTTCCTCGTCATGTCCTTGATCACATCCTGGACTCCGAATAACATTCGGTCACCAACATACATAACTCATTAAATACTATATCGTCAACGAAACGTTAAGCGTGCGGACCCTACGGGTTCGAGAACTATGTAGACATGACCGAGACACTTCTCTGGTCAATAACCAATAGCGGAACCTGGATGCCCATATTGGCTCCTACATATTCTACGAAGATCTTTATCGGTCGAACCGCATAACAACATACGTTATTCCTTTTGTCATCGGTATGTTACTTGCCCGAGATTCGATCGTCGGTATCACTATACCTAGTTCAATCTCATTACTGGCAAGTCTCTTTACTCGTTCCGTAACACATCATCTCGTGACTAACTCATTAGTCTTTTGCTTGCAAGGCTTATTATGATGTGTGTTACCGAGAGGGCCCAGAGATACCTCTCTGACACTCGGAGTGACAAATCCTAATCTTGATCTATGCCAACACCACGAATACTTTCGGAGACACCTGTAGAGCATCTTTATGATCACCCAGTTACGTTGTGACGTTTGATAGCACACAAGGTGTTCCTACGGTATTCGGGAGTTGCATAATCTCATAGTCATAGGAACATGTATAAGTCATGAAGAAAGCAATAGCAGTAAAACTAAACGATCATAGTGCTATGCTAACGGATGGGTCTAGTCCATCACATCATTCTCCTAATGATGTGATCCCGTTGATCAAATGACAACTCATGTCTATGGCTAGGAAACATAACCATCTTTGATCAATGAGCTAGTCTAGTAGAGGCATACTAGGGACATACTGTTTTGTCTATGTATCCACACATGTACTAAGTTTCCGGTTAATACAATTCTAGCATGAATAAAAGACATTTATCATGATATAAGGAAATACAAATAACATCTTTATTATTGCCTCTAGGGCATATTTCCTTCACAAAGAACAACTAATAGCTTTTACTTTTGCTCTTTCTCTTTATGTTTTGATGAGATTAATTGAAGCTTTTGAAAGAACATGTTATTAGGCAAGAAGTGAAAGTGTTAACACAAAGGAAGATGTTTGCTTTAGCTGGGCTTGACAAACAACTTACTTATCAAATGATAATGTCAACAAGGATATGATATGACAAATCTTAATGCAAATTTATATGAATGAATCCTCGTCAACATCAAATGTCTGCTCTCTTTAAGAATAGAAGGAAGTAGGAATAACTGACTCAACCTAAAACTAAGAGATAGGCCCTGCTCTAGGGAAGTAGGGAAAACTCATGTGCTATCCTTAAATCAAACAGAATGAAAACAAGTTTTGAGAGGTGCATGATTTGTCAACGAATGCTAATAGATAACTCAATTACTTCTCAAACTGGACAAGTTTCGAGGAACGGCTCCCGCACGGGGACGATCACATCCCCTTAATCTCCTTTGTTTATCTCTGCCAAAAGTTTTCTGATTTCTCATGAACAAAGCGTGAAGGAGGGTTTGTTTGTTGTGTTATCTTTTATGAGCCGGGCGCACTCATGCCAGTTCCTCCTCGTATTAGGGGTTTGCAGATTAGACATGCAATCCCGGGGTAAAACTTGTCCAACTTAAAAAGATCATGAATTAACTACTACTTCCTCATGAGCTAAAACAGGGGCACAAAATAGAAGATTTTGAACATTTAAGGATAACACATAAATTCTATACTTTAGGAGGTGGTAGTGGAATACCACGAATAGGAAGGTATGGTGGACTCATATGGAAGGTATTGGTTTAAGGGTATGGATGCACAAGCAGAATTCCGCTTAGTACAGAGTTTAGGCTAGCAAAGGCTTTGAGAGAACAGACAATTGATGATGACTAAGATGCAAAGCAATATAAAGCATAAACATTAAAATAAGCATAACACATCAAGTTGTCTTCCTTGTCAGCATAACACTTCAAGCATAATAACATAAAGGTTTTGGCTATGTCGCTACTTTAAAAAAATCATGCTTGTTGTTATGACCAAAGCTATGTTTGCCAAGATTAAATAAAGTTTTCAAAGCCATACCTGATATAAGGTCAATACTCCCCATAAGAATCATCATATAAGGTCGATTGCGTGAAGAGAATACCGAGTGCAGCAAAGGAACCAATAGACTTCTCATTAATATTCCATCATAGACGACTCCACACTCACGGATACAATCTCTCCACAGAAGGAGTGATAGACCTCAATGCACACACCTATTTCATATAATAACCTCCCTAGACATGATACGACTCTACTTGACTCTAAAAGACAAAAGATAAAGATAAAGATACCGGGCACTCCCCCAAGCTTGGAACAAGCCAAGGGGATGCCATTACCCAAGGAGATTTCACTCCTCATTCTTGTTGACGTTGATTCTTCAAATCTCTTATGACACGACGAAGGGTTTGGTTTTCCTTCTCCAAGATCTCCACTTGTACCTTTAGTACACGGAAATCTTCGCACAACTGATTGGTGATGCGATAAGCCTCGGAGATGGTGGAGAGCGTACTTGATCTTCAAGTGAAGTAGAGGGCCCTGAAAGGTTAAGAGAAAGATCATAATGAGGTTGGACAGACCCCACCATGATGGGATTGCTTGGGCCTCCTTGTTGTTGGGCAGTGATAGTCTTGACTTCCTCCCTCACGGAGCGCTCCATCTCCGCTTGTCTTGCGGCAGTCTCTTCTTCGGTAGCCCAGTCAACGTGCTTCCCTTGATTAAGATCCTTCTGGACTTGACGTAGACGCCATACCAAGAAGTCCTCTCCGCTCGAGCCACAAGAAGACATCTCTAACAATAACTTTTTACCCTGGCAGAAACAGATCGAAAAGAAAACACACGAAATCGCGAGATACGTTGCCGGAACAATCCAGGCAAATATATAGCAAAAATTTCTGCACAGAAAGGAAGGTAACAAGCTAAAGTGGGGTCGGAGACGGACTCCTGGGTGCCCAGGCGGCCTCCCGGCGCGGCCAGGAGGTAGGCCGCGCCAGGGGGGCGCCTGGGCCCCCTGGAGCTTGTCTCCGGCTCCACTTAGGCTTAGAATTTTCCTAATTTTGCAAAAACTCATAATATGGAACTTTTATGGCGGTTCACGATGTTTCCTTACCGTAATACATACCTTTTCTTATTCTGCTTCTGCTGGTGTCTGAAACAGGGCTGCAACATGTTCTTCGTGAGTTGTTGTGTATATCATATTCACATCAACATTGACAGGGTCTCCTGCTATGTAATGCTTAAGTCTTTGCCCATTCACAACTTGAGGTTTGGTGCCTTCAAAATTGTTAATCTTGATTGCACCAAACCGATAGACTTCTTCAATATGAAATGGCCCTTCCCACCTGGAAAGTAGTTTGCCTGGAGAAAACCTGAAACAGGATCTAAACAACAAAACTTTATCACCAACATTAAATTCACGTTTCAGAATCCTCCTATCATGCCACTTATTTACCTTTTCCTTGAACATTTTAGCGCTCTCGTAAGCTTCACTTCTCCACTCATCTAGAGAAGTCAAGTTCATGAGACGCTTCTCACCAGCTAACTTTGGGTCAGCATTAAGCTCTCTAACAGCCCAGAAAGCTTTGTGCTCTAATTCTAATGGCAAATGGCAAGCCTTGCCATAAACCATCTTATAGGGGGACATGCCCATGGGGTTTTTGTAAGCAGTTCTATACGCCCACAAAGCATCTCCTAACTTATTTGACCGGTCCTTTCTATTTCTGTTTACTGTCTTCTGTAAGATCAACTTGATCTCTCTATTGGTGAGCTCAACTTGCCCACTAGTTTGAGGATGGTACGGCGAAGCAATTCTACGATTGACATCGTACTTGGCTAAAGCTTTTCTAAAAGCTCCATGCGTGAAGTGTGATCCTCCATCAGTCATGAGATACCTAGGTACACCAAACCTAGGGAAAATCACATCTTTGAGCATTTTCAAAGATGTCTTGTGATCAGCACTTTCAGTGGGGATTGCTTCAACCCACTTGGTCACATAATCAACAGCTACTAAAATGTGAGTGTACTTGTGCGAAGAAGGAAAAGGACCCATAAAATCAAAACCCCAGCAATCAAAAGGTTCAATCACTAGTGAGTAATTCATAGGCATCTCATTCCTTCTACTAATGTTACCAACTCTCTGACATTTATCACAAGCTAAAACATAATTTCTAGCATCCTTAAAGAGAGTAGGCCAAAAAAACTGATTGAAGAACCTTATGTGTGGTCCTCTCACCGGCATGATGTCCTCCATAGGGACTATCATGACATTGTCTAAGAATGTCCTTCTGCTCATGTTCCGGTATGCATCTTCTCACGATCCCATCTGGACCTTCTTTGAAAAGATGTGGGTCATCCCAAAAGTAGTGCCTCAAATCATGAAAGAACTTCTTCCTTTGCTGAAATGTTAAACCTGGAGGCAAATACTTTGCAACGATAAAATTAGCATAATCTGGAAACCAAGGATCGGAAAGAGATTGTACTTTTACAACGGCAAGTTGCTCGTCTGGAAAACTGTCGTTGACTGGGATGGGATCATGCGGTATATCTTCCATCCTTGAAAGATTGTCCGCCACCGGATTGTCTTCTCCTTTCCTATCAACAATCTGCAAATCAAATTCTTGAAGAAGGAGTACCCATCTGATAAGTCTTGGCTTGGCATCCTTCTTTGTCATAAGGTACTTAATGGAAGCATGGTCAGTATGAATAATAACTTTGGAATCAACAATATACTGCCTAAACTTATCACAAGCAAACACTACAGCTCCTTCTCAGTAGTAGCATAGTTCTTTTGAGCACTATCAAGGGTTTTACTAGCATAATGTATAACATTCAATTTCTTATCAACCCTTTGCCCTAAAACAGCTCCAACAACAAAATCACTAGCATCACACATAATCTCAAAAGGTAAATTCCAGTCAGGTGGTTGTACTATGGGAGCGGTTATTAAAGCTTTCTTAAGAACTTCAAATGCCTCCTTACAATCTTCATCAAATACAAAAGGAACGTCCTTCTGGAGAAGATTAGTGAGGGGTCTCGAAGTCTTAGAAAAGTCTTTAATAAATCTTCTATAGAAACCAGCATGACCGAGAAACTGCGAATACCTTTGATGTCCCTTGGATAGGGCATCCTCTCAATTGCTTCGATCTTGTCCTTGTCCACCTCAATTCCCCTTTCGGAAATCTTGTGACCAAGAACAATTCCTTCGTTAACCATGAAGTGGCACTTCTCCCAGTTGAGTACCAGATTTGTCTCCTCACATCTCTGCAAAACTTTATTAAGGTTGTGGAGACAATGGTCAAAGGAAGTTCCATAGACGGAGAAATCGTCCATGAAGACTTCCACAATCTCCTCACAGAAACCATGAAAGATAGCAGACATACACCTTTGAAAAGTAGCAGGGGCATTACATAAACCAAAAGGCATACGCCTGTAAGCATAAGTACCATAGGGACAAGTAAAAGTGGTCTTCTCTTGATCAGCAGTGTTAACATGAATTTGAGAGAAGCCAGAATAACCATCGAGGTAACAAAAGTGGGTATTTTTGGATAACCTTTCAAGCATTTGGTCGATGAACGACAACAGGTAGTGATCCTTCCTGGTTGCCTTGTTCAGCTTCCTGTAATCAATACACATTCTATATCCAATAATAATTCTCTGAGGTATTAGTTCATTCTTATCATTAGGAACCACAGTTGTACCTCCTTTCTTAGGAACACAATGTACTGGGCTTACCCACTTACTATCAGCTATAGGGTAGATAATACCTGCGGCTAGAAGCTTGACAATCTCAGTTCTTACAACATCCATCATCTTCGGGTTCAACCGTCGTTGATGATCAACAACTGGTTTAGCATCGGGCTCAAGGTTGATAGTATGTTGACAGATAGATGGACTAATCCCCTTAAGGTCATCAAGGGTATAGCCAATTGCACCTCGGTGTTTACGAAGTACTTCGAATAGTCGCTCTTCTTCATATCCTGAAAGGTTAGAGTTGATAATAACAGGATATACTTTCTTTTCATCTAAATAAGCATACTTGAGCGTATCGGGAAGAGGTTTAAGATCGAACACCGGGTCTTCTTTTGGTTTTGATAAAATTCCCAAAGGTTCAACTGGAAGGTTGTGCTTCAGGATAGCAGGTTGTCTCAAGAATATTTCATCTAGTTCATTTCTTTCCTGCATATGCAAATCATTCTCGTGGTCCTCCATATATTGCTGCAAAGGATCATTAGGGGGAATAGCAATAGAAGCAATACTTTCAATAATTTTATCATCACTAGGTAAATCGGTACCACGAGGCTGCTTAGAGAACTTAGAAAAGTTAAATTCATATGGCTCACCATTGAATTCAACAGAAACTTTACCTTTCTTGCAATCTATTATAGCTCCACAAGTTCTGAGAAAAGGTCTACCAAAAATAATAGGACAAAAATTGTCCCTCACTGAACCAAGTACTAGAAAGTCGGTAGGGTATTTTACCTTTCCACATAGGACTTCAACGTCTCTCACAATTCCGATAGGAGAGATAGTTGCTCTGTTTGCAAGATGAATGGTAACATCAACTTCTTCAAGTTCACAAGGTGAAATCTCACCGATGATCTCTTGATAAAGTGAATAGGGGATAGCACTAGCACTCGATCCCAAATCTCATAGCCCATAATAATTGTGATCTCCTATTTTAACAGATACTACTGGAGTACCTGAAATTGGGCCTTTATTCTTGGCTGTGACAAGGTTAGTGGAAACAGCAAAAAAAATTACATTGGAATCCAAAACATCATTAGTAACAAGGTCTTTAACCAATGCAACTTGAGGATCGACCTTGATCTGGTCCTCAGGCTCATCAATTCTTCTCTCACTTTTATTTATTATGCCTGTCACAAGAGAGTGCTCCCTTATCCTTTCGGAAAAGGAGGCTTTTCATATATAACTGCAGGCAAAATAGGGTCAGCAACATGAATATCAACAGGTAACTCTTTGAAAGGTTCATGATGCTGATCTCTCTTCTTTTTAAAAGAATCAACGTGAGAGGCAAAATCCTTACCGAAATCAATCATTAGATGGGAATCAAGACCAATCTTAGAGAAAAAGGTATTGAAGTAATCAGTTTTCACATAGCTCTCAATATAATCATGCTCATAATTTATAGCGGTTCAATACCTTTATCGATTTCCCAATCTTCGGTATTCCTCTGGATCCTTTCAATGAGATCCCACCTTTCTTCAACGCTCTTTGTCTGAAATACCCCACTAGAGGAGGCATCCAACATCTCCTTATCCTGACGAGAAAGCATGGCATAAAATTTTGTAAGTATAATTTTCTTGGGGAGCTCATGAATAGGACATTTGAGCATTAGGGACTTCAATCTCCCCCAAGCTTGAGCAATGCTTTCTCCGTCACGAGACCTAAAGTTATAGATATAGTTCCTGTCTCGATGAATTTCATGAAGAGGATAAAACTTGGTATAAAAGAGAGACATAAGCTCTTGCCAATCAAGCAAGTGTGAGTTATCGAGAAGCTTATACCAATCTGAAGCTTTATCTATAAGCGATACGGAGAACAATTTCCTCATGACAAACTCCATTGATACACCTGCAAGCTTAAATAATGAACATAGTTGTGACAGATATAGCAAGTGTTCACCGGGATGTGTGTCTCCTGCATAACGATTAGCCAAAACATAATCAATAATACCAGCTGGTATTTTATAGGGCACAATTTCAGTAGGGGGAGGAGCAACCAGCACAGATGTGGGGCGTCTTCCCACAAGCAACAATCCAATAGCAAGGTTGTCCATAATGACAAAGAGCAGCAACAGCAAAATAAAAACAGAAATATAAAAACTTCCTTACCAGCTTCACTTACCAATAGCGCTACACTCCCCGGCAACGGCGCCAGAAAACGGTACTTGATGACCCACAACCGTAAGGGATCTATTGCAGCATTTTCGATAAGTAAGAGTGTCGAACCCAATGAGGAGCAGAAGGTATTAATAAGTGATTTTGAGCAAGGAATAACTGCAAGCACCGAAAGATAACTTTTTAGGGGTTTTCTTGATATAAGCAACAGGAAAGTAAAAGCGAGCAAAGTAAAAGGCACTGGAGAGTAACAAGTGGCCCAATCCTTTCTGAGCAAAGGAGAGGCCTAGCAACTGAACTTATAAAGGCTAAAGTGTTCTTGAGGACACACGGGAGAGGTAGTGATGTGCTTTCGCCATATTCTGTATCGGTACTATGTGATGTGTTGATAAGTGTTGAGTGGGTGGATCTATGCTAGTACACCCTCTAGACTAAGATGAGTGCACTCTTATGATTAAACACCTTGCAAGCATCTGCAAATACAATATAGTATTTAAGGCAAAAGCCTAACCATAGCAATACGATCGATGATCCATTGTTCCCTTGTGCAAAAGCGTGCGGACTGGGGTTCAGGTTTCTGTCACTCCGGCAACCCACCGTAAGCATTCTTTGTACACAATGTATTCCCCTAGGTCCTTAATAAGGCGAAGTGTTGAGTGTTCGACTCATACAACACCACTAGGAAAATAACAACACAACTTAAGTATCAAACAACACATATTATTTCAACATCATATGACTACTAACAACAAGACTTCTCCCATGTCCTCAAGAACTAAAGTAACTACTCACAAGACATAAAAGAGATCATGATCAGTGGAGATAGATGGATGATAAACAATCTGGACACAATGATATTTCTCCAACAAAACTCAATAGCATTCACCACAAAGTAGTAATCAACACCGATAGGGTAGAGAGGATAGATAGTACGGATTACAACACAAGTTGCAATTGTGAGATGGGATTGGATGAAGATGGAGATGGTGCTGATGTTGGGGATGATGTTGATGTTGATCTCGATGATGCCCGTGACGATGGTGATGACGATGGCGATGATCTCCCCTTCCGGGAGGTGATCTCCCCGGCGGAATCTGCCCGCCGGAGATGGCTTTTCTTCTCTGTAGGTTTCCGCCATGGAGCGGCGGCGGAACTCCGTAAACTCCCCTCCTTTTAGGGTTTCTGGATGACGAGGAGTATATAGGCTAGAGGAGGGGAGCCTGGAGTGGGCCAGGGGCTCCAGGCGCCCTCCCGGTGCGGCCAGGGTGGGGGCCGCGCCAGGTGGCCGCCTGGGCACCCTATGGCCCCCCTCTGGTTGCTCTTTTACGTATCTTTGTGATCCTTCTGGAAAATACCCTCCGTCGATTTTCAGGTAATTTGGAGGTATTATTCTTCAGCAACTCAGTGTCCACTTTTTACCGCTAAATCCTGCGTCTGCTGCTTCGGCACCAGAAAGTTGCAAACTGTGTAAAATAGGCCAAAACAACATAAGAACATCATCGTAATGTGAAATATATCAATGAATAAGGATGAATTACGATATAAAATAGTGATGCATTTTGGACGTATCATGCATCCAACTTGCTTGCTCACGAAGATCTAGGGCATTTGACGAAGCCCATTGTTAGAATATACAAGCCAAGTTCTATAATGAAAATTCCCACTAGTATATGAAAGTGACTAAAGTAGAGACTCTCTATCATGAAGAACATGGTGCTACTTTGAAGCACAAGTGTGGAAAAATATAGTAGCATTGTCCCTTTTCTTTTTTTCCTTTTATTTTCTTTTTCCCTTTTTTGGGCCTTTTTTTTTCTTTGGCCTTTCCTCCTTTTTTTTCTCTGGGACAATGCTCTAATAATGATGATCATCACACTTATATTGATTTACAACTCGATATTACAACTCGATACTAGAACAAGTATGACTCTATATGAATGCCTCCGGCGGTGTACCGGGATGTGCAATGAATCAAGAGTGACATGTATGAAAAATTATGCATGGTGGCCTAGCCACCAATATGATGTCAACTACATGATTATGCATGGCAATATGACAATATGAAGCGTGTCATATGAATGGAACGGTAGAAAGTTGCATGGCAATATATCTCGGAATGGCTATGGAAATGCCATGATAGGTAGGTATGGTGGCTGTTTTGAGGAAGTTATATGGTGGTTGTATGGTACCGGCAAAAGTTGCGCGGTTGCAAGAGAGGCTAGCAATGGTGGAAGGGTGAGAGTGTGTATAATCCATGGACTCAACATTGGTCATAAAGAACTCACATACTTATTGCAAAAATCTAGAAGTCATCAAAACAAAGTACTACATGCATGCTCCTAGGGGAAGGGTTGGTAGGAGTTAACCATCGCGCGGTCCCGACCTCCACACAAAGGATGACACTCAATGAAATACATCATGCTTCAAATTTGTCACACAACGGTTACCATACGTGCATGCTACGGGACTTGAAAACCTTAACACAAGTATTTCTCAAATTCACAACTACTCTACTAGCATGACTCTAATATCACCATCCTCATATCTCAAAACAACCATCAAGTATCAAACTTCTCTTAGTATTCGATGCACTTTATGTGAAAGTTTTTACTATACCCATCTTGGATGCCTATCATATTAGGACTAGTTTTATAACCAAAGCACATTACCATGCTGTTCTAAAAGACTTCAAAATAGATATAGGTGAAGCATGAGAGATCAACAATTTCTACAAAATAAAACCACCACCGTGCTCTAAAAGATATAAGTGAAGCACTAGAGCAAAACTATCTAGCTCAAAAGATATAAGTGAAGCACATAGAGTATTCTAATAAATTCTAAACCATATTTATCTCTCTCAAAAGGTGTGTCCAGCAAGGATGATTGTGGCAAACTAAAAAGCAAAGACTCAAATCATACATGACGCTCCAAGCAAAACACATATCATGTGGTGAATAAAAATATAGTCTCAAGTATAGTTACCGATAGATGAAGACGAAAGAGGGGATGCCTTCCCGGGGCATCCCCAAGCTTAGGCTTTTTGTTGTCCTTGAATTTTACCTTGGGGTGCCTTGTGCATCCCCAAGCTTAGGCTCTTGCCACTCTTAGTTCCATAGTCCATCAAAGCTATACTCAAAACTTGAAAACTTCACAACACAAAACTTAGCCAAAAATTTCGTGAGCTCTGTTAGTATAAGAAAACAAACCACCACTCAAAGGTACTGTAATGAACTCATTCTTTGTTTATAATGGTGTTAAACCTACTGTATTCCAACTTCTCTATGATTCATACTCCCCAATACTACTCATAGATTCATCAAAATAAGCAAACAACACACGAAAAACAGAATCAGTCAAAAACAGAATAGTCTGTAGTAATCTGTAACTTTTGAATACTTCTGTAACTCCAAATAAATTGGTAAATGTGAGGAATTTTTCTATTAATCATCTGCAAAAAGAATCAACTAAATAGCACTCTCCAGTAAAATATGGTAGCTAATCTCGTGAACGCTAAAGTTTATGTTTTTTACAGCATGATCATATAAACCTCACACAAGTCTTCCCAAAGGTTCTACTTGGCACAAACACTAATTAAAACACAAAACCACATCTAAATAGAAGCTAGATGCAATATTTATTCCTAAACATAAGCAAAAACAAAGAAAATAAAATTGGGTTGCCTCCCAACAAGCGCTATCGTTTAACGCCCCTAGCTAGGCACGATACAAGAATAGATCTAGGTATTGCCATCTTTGGTAGGCAATTCTTCAATTAAGCACTTATAATTCTTAGGAACTTCCTTATGCCTATTGATAATCAAACTTCTAGGCAAGAAATCAAGAAATTCATTTGTAGCAAAAGGTTCCCTTGCGAAAGTGAGAAAGTTGGGATGAACACTAATAGATTTGAGATCTGCAATTTCCTTACTAGATGATTCACCGTCATTCTTAGGAACATACATAAACTTGGCCAATTTAGTGGTAGAGGGATTCAAAGTAGTTTTTATAGCAGAAAGAGCAGACCCTACATTAGTGATAATATCCTCAAGTTTATCGGTTCTAGTGGAATCTTGATCTATTTTTTCTTTAACTATGGGTTCTTTTTCTTAAAAAAATTCAGAATGACTCCTACCTTGGATCCATATTGGGTAATTTGGTTGTGGATCTTCCTATCCAAACTCTCAACCAACTCTACAGTAGCAACTTTGTTTTCAATAATTACAAGCCTTTGCATAACATTTTCCAGAGTTAAAACAATTCCATTAACCAGAATAGGTGGTGGCCCAAACAATTCAGTCATAGCATTATAAGAATCAAAAGTATGGCTACCCAAGAAATTCCCTCCGGTAATGGTATCAAGAATATATCTATTCCACGGAGTTATGCCAACATAAAAATTGCGAAGAAGCACTGAAGTGGAAAGCTTCCTAGTAGATCTATTTTGAGCATTGCAAATTCTATACCAGGCATCTTTTAGATTTTCCTCCTCCCTTTGTTTAGAATTAAGAACCTCACCCTCGGGAGTATTGATAATGATAGGTGTGCTAGCCATGACGGCGAAGCAAAAGCGAACGGTAAACACACGGAAAAAGAAGGGTGAATAAAATGGCAAGGGTGAAGTGGGGGAGAGGAAAACGAGAGGCAAATAATGTAATGCGAAGGATAAGGGTTTGTTATAGGTACTTGGTATATGACTTTTGCGTAAGCCTCCCCGGCAATGGCGCCAGAAATTCTTCTTGCTACTTCTGAGCTTGTGTTGTATTCCCTCGAAGAGGAAAGGGTGATGCAGCACAGTAGCGTAAGTATTTCCCTTAGTTTTTGAGAACCAAGGTATCAATACAGTAGGAGGCCACGCGCGAGTCCCTTGCACCTGCACAAACAAATAAGAACTTCGCAGCCAACGCGATAAGTGGTTGTCAATCCCTTTACGGTCACTTACGAAAGTGAGATCTGGTAGATAGGATAGTGTAATATTTTTGGTATTTTTGGTATAAGAACAGAAAGTATATAAAGCAAATAAGCAACGGCAACAAAAATTGAAGTAAAGTAATATGATAAAGATAGACCCGGGGGCCAAAGGTTTCACTAGTGGCTTCTCTCATGATAGCAGAATTCTACGGTGGGTGAACAAATTACTATCGAGCAATTGATAGAAAAGCGCATAGTTAGGAGAATATCTAGGCATGATCATTATATAGAGGCATCACGTCCGTGACAAGTAGACCGAAACGATTCTACATCCACTACTATTACTCCACACATCGACCGCTATCCAGCATGCATCTAGAGTATTAAGTTCATAAGAACAGAGTAATGCTTTAAGCAAGATGATATGATGTAGAGGGATAAACTCAAGCAATATGATATAAACCCCATCCTTTTATCCTCGATGGCAACAATACAATACGTGCCTTGCTGCCCCTGCTGTCACTGGGAAAGGACACCGCAAGATTGAACCCAAAGCCAAGCACTTCTCCCATTGCAAGAACTATAGATCTAGTAGGCCAAACCAAACCAATAATTCAAAGAGACTTGCAAGGATATTATAATCATACATAAAAGATTTCAGAAAAGAATCAAATATTGTTTGTAGATTGTGGGGGCCCGACTTAGAAGTCGAGATCACCGAATGCATGTGTACAGTGATCCCAGAGATCAATGCTCACTGAACACACTGAAGCTGAAATAACAAGAGTCTTACATCCATACAAATAGTCTTACACGAATTATGGCCATTATGGCCAAGTCTTACATAGATAGAGCCTCACGGGCTGAATAGCAAATAACTCAAATAGCGGAAGTCTTCGATAAACGGGTAGAACCCATGCCATCTGCCTTAACCCTACAGGCATTCTGACTGGGATAGCGTCCTAGTTCGCATGTTCGTCTCCAAAGAACTCTTCCTCATATTCCTGTTCTTCCATGCCTGTCCAATTAAATAACCAGTGGCAAGCCAATGAGTACTTTGAATGTACTCGCAAGCAACCCATGATGTGGTTCAAAGTAACAGTGCATTTGAATAATAATGATCAATCTAGCAAGGCTAGAACAAATATTCTACTATCAAGTTATGCATCAATAACCTTGCGTAACCTCGAAGACAGGTTACTGATATCGACATGAATATGATTCATCTCGTCGAGTCAAGTCACCATCCTTGACTTATCACACACATTCCAACACCGATGAAGTAAAATTCTGGACATAGTTTAAGTAGCACCACCCAACTGTCCATGACCGTGGACACGGCTATTCGAATAGTTTTACACTCTGCAGAGGTTGCGCACTTTACCCACAAGATCTGGGGAACTTCCGTGTCATCCACGACCTGCGGTACCTCAAGTACCCGGGGTAAGCACCCGATCATTACCTTTCCTTAGACGACACTAACATAGAGTCCACTCGTTGGTACACGGCCCTCGGGTACAAACAATAGATCACGTGACTTGCCCTAATTTCAATGTCACGCGTACCCGAAGGGACCAACGGTGTGTCCGGTGCCCTGTAAAAATAGTCATGGCCGTCTATCCAAGCACGACCCCGTCCCGGGAAAGACCTCAAGTCTTCCCGTCACTAGTAATGCGGGCACCATGCTAGTATCGACCTAAGTAATCAATAAAGCCCCGTCCCATAAGGGGTAGTGTGGTTGCACATGTTTGGTTGGGACGGTAGTCACACATAAATCTAATCCATCATTCCACCATGCACATGATTTACCGGCACATCACTTCTTTCTCAAGTGATGACCTAACACATCATCACCCTCGGGCATTAGGGGCACCCGATGGGTTCATGCAAAGTTTTCAACTACGAGGGTTCATATGACACATGCATCATATAAGCATCATGACCATCTATTTTCATGTCATCTAGCACTTAGCAAGATCAAGATCAAGCATGCATCATGTGGTGGAATCAACTAGGTTACCATCGTAACCCTAATATTATGCATCGGAAACAAACGGGTTCCGAGGAACAAGTGTATCATGGTCAAAGGGCTGCTTGCCTGGATTGGCTGTGTCTTCAAAGTCTTCAAATCCTTCTCCTTCTTCTTCCACAGCAACTTCGTCAAATACGGGATCTATACGTCGCAATATAACCACGGAAAAATAAGAATACAAACAAAACAGAAAAATCAAAGTGCTCAGAAAAATGTCAACTCATTTTTGTAAAATACTAGAGGGATTTCTAAGATGGGAAAAAATCTTAGTTGGAGTTTTGGAGTTACGGAATAGAATTTATTGATTTTAGAACAGGAGTATTACTGCCCAAATTTGAATTTAAATTTGAACAGTACAGCAAAGTTTCATGGATTTGAATGAAAGTGGTACCATTAAATAGGTTGGAATATTACAAGATTTTAGGAGTTGGAATTATTTAATTTGGACCATTATTCTTTTCTGTAGAAATGTTTAAAACATAAACAGAAAAGAAAAGGAAAAAGGGTCCTGTGCACTGGGCCAGAGGAGGCCACAGTGCACGGCCCAGGCGGTCCAGCCCAACCGCACGGGAGCCTGTGCGCGCACGTCAGGTTTTCAAACCTGACGGGCGGGGCCCGTGGGTCAGTGGCACAGAGGAGGGGGAGAGAGATGAGGGGATGACAG
Organism: Secale cereale; assembly: GCA_902687465.1. NCBI lineage: Eukaryota > Viridiplantae > Streptophyta > Magnoliopsida > Poales > Poaceae > Secale > Secale cereale. The sequence continues at coordinate 714,878,271 of LR738715.1, read as the reverse complement.
GCGGGGCCCGCCTGTCATCTCTAACCCCACGGCCACGGCGACGGCGGGCTCACCGGCGAGGTTTCCGGCCACGGCGACGGCAACGGAGGGCAGGGATGAGCTCAGTGTCGTGTCGCGGATGCAGGGGTGGTGGTGCGGCATGGCGGGGAGGTCCGGTTCACCGGCGGCGAGGTGGGATGGCGGAAGCTCGTCGGAGGGTGGTTGCTGCGGCCGTTTCCGACTGCAAACGGAGGGGGAAACAGGGGGGAAAGGATCAGTGAGGCGAGGGGGTTCCGAAACGGGTGGAAGGAGAGGCAGGGGAGGCCCGTACCACGAGATCACCGGCGGCCCGACGCGGCGGCGCTCCGGTCGATCCCGAGCTCTGGGACCTCTTGGGGTCGAACTGGAGGTGCTGGGAGACTCAATGGAGTGGAGTGAGGCTTGTGGTGCTGTTGGAGAGGCTCGGGAGGGGCTTATATAGCCACGCCCATGGTCCACCGTGGACCCGTGCGCCGGCGAGGTTGCAGGTGCGGCTAGGAGGGGCTCTGGAGCCTGGGATCACGCCGGGGAGGTCCGTGGACTTGCTCCACATCCAGCTGAGGGGAAAAGAGGAGCGGGGGAGCGTCAGAAGCGTGCGCGCGTGCGAGGCAGAGGAGTGGCCGCCGCGGGCGGCCAGCGCGCGTGCGACGACGGCCACTGGAGGGCGCAGGAGGAGGGGGGACAGCACCGGGGAGGTCGCGGATGTCGAGGGGCCTCGACTGGCGCAAGGGGGAGGCCCGAGGCTGTCGGGGGAGGCCGATTGGCCGAAGCTACAATGCTGGTCTGCACTGTTGCGCGCTCCAGAGCGTCCGTATGGCTGGCATCGCCGCGCTCTCGCCGTTCTGGTCAAACCCAACGTGTCCAGCAGTGTCTAGCACGTTGAGGGAGGAGTAAAGAAAGGGCCTGAGGCCTTGGATGCCCTGGAGATGCTGAGAGAGAGTGAGAGTGCTGGTGAAATGGTAAAAGCTTGCTGTACAGCAAGGTAAAACAGGTCTTTCACCCCTCAATCATGGAGCTGGGGTGCTGGGGGAGTTATTGGAGATAGCTGGTAACTCAATGATCATGTGGTAAGAAGTTGAGGCCATGGAGAAAAGTAAAAGTGATCAAGTTGGAGGTTTTAGCAATTCTGCAGAAGGTGTTTGATCAATGTTTGGTCAAGTAAATGAACTCCATTTGACATGGCACTTGACAGGGTGGAAAGACATGAGAAAATAGGGTGCTTCACCAAATTTGGGCTCATTTGAAGAAACTAGCCAATGTAACTTTGGTGAACCCTAGAAATCAACAGAAACAGTTTCAACTTGATTGAGTCAAGCTAACCATCTCCCCTTGATGCACCACTTGGTGTAGCATCATCATTTGGGGTATTGATCATGCCCACAAAGTTTGAAGCTCCAGATAAAAAGTTGGTAATGTAAAGTTGTTCAAATTTGCATTTGAACAGAAAGGGTTTTGAGGTGATCAGATCAAGTTGCTCTATTCCAATTCTTGTGCCATTTGGTCTAGATGCCTTATTAGGTCATTCTAGCTTCTGCACCAAGTTTGAGAGCATTTGGACAAGTTTGGCAATGTAAAGTTGCTCAAACTTCAAATATGGACATAATGGTTATGAAGGGGTTTGAGGATGTTTTCTTGCTTTCCAAGGCATGGGACTTGGCAAGATCATCAAATATGTCATATATGACATGATAGAATTTCCCTGGAATTTTTGGAGAAAATTCCCTTTGTAAATATTTCAAAAGCTTGAAATATCCAGAAAGGGTTTTAGAGGGTTTAGCCCATTATTTTGAACATGACCAAGTGTTGAAACTCTTATATATGGACAATATATGTCCTCTGAGTCTCTCTGAATTTTGGCAAATATTTTTGAAATAGTTAAATAATTTTCCCCTATTAAAGACCATTTCTGGCCTTAAGAAAAGCTTTAAAATAAAATAGGAAAATAACTTTTAAAATTATACCTTTGTGGTTTCTGGGAGTCCTATGACTACTAGGTCTCAAATAAACCTTTTGAAATAATTTTCTCACCCTAAATCAAGTACTTGCAGTGCAAATCTCAATTCAGGGGTTTTTGGAAAACTAAATTTATAAAATACTTTTTGGCCAAATTAATTTTGTAGGAAAATACTATACTGCTATATAACACTTGGCATGATCATTGGGCAGGAGTTTTGGGTATGGAGATGAAATCTACAAGAGGTCATAGTTGACTTTAATGAGCACATGAAAAAGCACATGAAGAAAACTCAATTCCAATTAAAAGCCAAATGATGCTAAAAAATTTTGCTGGTCCAAATTTTCATGCTTCAAAGTTACAAATAACATGTTACAAAATGCAGGGTGTGACAGACCTACCCCCCTTACAAGAATCTCGTCCCCGAGATTCCTAAACTAGGGCTTAAAAGAGGTCGGGAAACTCGGATCTAAGATAGTCTTCTCGTTCCCAGGTTGCTTCTGCTGGACCTTGAAATACTTGATGGTAGGGCTTCGCGTACGTCGTTCTGCTTCGTCCAGAATACGAATGGGCTTCTCGCGGTAGGTTAAATCAGGCTGCAGATCAATGGCTTGGTGATCCACATCCTTGTAGAGATTGGGCTTGTCTGGAACTTGGAGACATTTCCGGAGTTGTGACACATGGAATACATTGTGCACATCGGATAGCTCAGGTGGTAGTTCCAACTGATAAGCCACTTCTCCTCATCGTGCAGTGATCTCAAAGGGTCCAATGAACCTTGGTGCGAGCTTCCCCTTGACATGGAAACGCTTGGTTCCCTTCAGAGGAGTTACCCGCAGGTACACATGGTCCCCGACATGGAAACTCATGTCTCGGCATCGAGTGTCAGCATAACTCTTCTGCCTTGACTTGGCTGCCTTTAATCGCTCTCTGACTAGTTGGACTTGCTCTACTGCTGCGCGGAGATTATCCGGTCCAAAGACTAATACTTCTCCAGTCTCTGACCAGTTGAGGGGTGTGCGACATCTGCGTCCGTACAACACCTCAAATGGTGCCATCTGAAGGCTTGACTGGTAACTGTTGTTATAGGAGAACTCGGCAAAAGGGAGATAGTCTTCCCACTTGGCTCCATATGCCAGGACACAGGCTCGGAGCATATCTTCGAGAATCTGATTGACTCGTTCAGTTTGACCTCCGGTCTGTGGGTGGAAAGCTGTGCTGAAAGACAACTTGGTTCCCAGGGCTTCTTGGAACTTCTTCCAGAACCTTGAGGTGAACTGGGTTCCTCGATCTGACACAATCTCCTTGGGAACACCGTGAAGACTCACGATTCGGTCGATGTAGAGAGCTGCCAGCCGGTTGCCATCATAAGTGGTCTTGACAGGAATGAAGTGGGCCACCTTGGTCAAATGATCGACTATGACCCAGATGGAGTCATGTCCTCTATTCGACCTTGGTAATCCAGTGATGAAGTCCATTCCGACTTTATCCCACTTCCACTCAGGAACCTTGAGTGGTTGAAGCAATCCAGCAGGTCGCTGATATTCAGCCTTGACCCTTTGGCACACATCACACTTTGCAACATAGGTTGCAATCTCTCTCTTCATACCGTGCCACCAGAATCGTGCCTTCAAGTCTTGGTACATCTTGGTTCCTCCGGGGTGGATGGAATACGGAGTGTCATGGGCTTCTTGCAGAATCAGCGTCTTCAACTCGGTGTTGTTTGGTACGCAGAGGCGACCTTTGTACCAAACAATCCCGTGCTCGTCTTCGGAGAATCCTGGGGCCTTGCCCAGCTTCATCTTCCTCTTGATACCTTCGATGCTTGCGTGTCCATCTTGTGCCTTCTTGACGTCGTCCATCAGGGTTGGTCTGACTTCCAAATGATCCAGAAATCCAGGGGTGACCAATTCCAAACTGAATTGTTCGATCTCCTTAAACAAGAGTGGCTGCCTTTCTTGAATAACGGCATTCAAAGAGCAAGCCTTCCTGCTTAAGGCGTCGGCCACCACGTTGGCCTTCCCAGGGTGATACTGAACATTGAGGTCATAGTCTTTGATGAGTTCCAACCATCTCCATTGCCTCATGTTCAATTCCTTTTGGGTGAAAATGTACTTCAGACTTTTGTGGTCTGTGTAAATCTCACACCGTTTCCCTAGGAGGTAATGCCGCCATGTCTTCAAGGCATGAACTACTGCCACTAGCTCAAGATCGTGAGTAGCGTAGTTCTCCTCATGGGGTCGTAGCTGCCTGGAGAGGTATGCTATGACGCGGCCTTCTTGCATCAGAACGCTTCCCAATCCGGTTCGAGAGGCATCACAATATATCACGAACTCCTTGTAGATATCAGGTGTTGCCAGAACTGGGGCGGTGGTCAATCTCTTCTTGAGCTCTTGGAAGCTCTCTTGACATTTTGGCGTCCACTCGAACTTCTTGTCCTTCTTGAGGAGCTGAGTCATTGGTCGTGCAATGCTAGAGAATCCTTCCACGAACTTGCGGTAATAGCCCGCTAGTCCGAGGAAGCTTCTGACTTCCTTGACGGTCGTTGGAGATTGCCATTGGGTCACAGCTTCAATTTTTGCAGGATCAACAGATAATCCTTCCTCGGTCAAGACATGACCTAAGAATCCAACTTTATGCAGCCAGAACTCACACTTGATGAATTTGGCATACAGTTGGTGCTCACGAAGCTTGTCTAGGACCATCCTCAGGTGCTGCTCGTGCTCTTCTTCCGACTTCGAGAACACAAGAATGTCATCAATGAAGACAACAACAAACTTGTCCAAATATTCCATGAAGACTTTATTCATGAGATACATGAAGTAAGCTGGGGCATTGGTTAACCCAAAAGACATGACCGTGCACTCGTACAGGCCATATCTGGTTACGAATGCCGTCTTCGGAATATCTTGGGGTCTGATCTTGAGCTGGTAATACCCAGATCTGAGGTCGATCTTGGAGAATACCTTGGCTCCGCTGAGCTGATCAAACAGATCTTCGATCTTGGGAAGTGGGTACTTGTTCTTGATTGTAACTTCATTGAGGGAACGATAGTCAATGCATAAGCGGATGGTACCGTCCCTCTTTGCTACAAACAGAACAGGAGATCCCCAAGGGGAGGCACTTGGGCGGATAAATCCCTTCCTTAGCTGCTCTTCTAGCTGCTTCTTCAACTCGGCTAATTCTTCCGTCCCCATTCTATAAGGCTTCTTATAGATGGGTCCTGCTCCGGGCACGAGCTCGATGATGAACTCAATGTCACGGTCAGGGGGCATTCCCGGTAGTTCATCCGGAAAGACATCAGGATACTCACATACCACCGGTACTTGATCTAGCCCAACTTCTGACAGACAGTTGACTTTAGCGGCTTGAGCGGAAGAGGAGTTGGGGGCAAACTTGACTTCGACTCCTTGGTCATTGGTCACAGTGACTGTCCGATTGGCACAGTCTAACAAGCCTTGGTGCTTGCTGAGCCAATTCATGCCTAGGATCACATCCAAGCCTTGCGATCTCAGGACGATAAGGTCTGCTAGGAAATCTACACCATTAATGGTAATACTGACTCCTTTACAGCCTATCTTGGCTCTCATCTCGGCTCCGGGGGTTTGTACCACCATAGGGTTATTCAGGGGTGTAGGGGTCATGCCACTTTTTAATGCAAATCTTTGAGTGACAAATGAATGCGTTGCTCCAGAATCAAACAAGACAGTTGCAGGTGCTGAGTTGACAAGGAACGTACCCAGCACGACGTTCGGGTCTTCCTGGGCTTCTTCAGCAGTGACGTGATTCACACGCCCCTTCCCATGGTTCGGTGGATTGCGAGGAGCTGGGTTCCTTGGTGGCATTCCACGGCCTTGTCCCTGGTTCTGCGCATTGGGGCGCGGGGCATCAGGCTTCTTGTTGGGGCACACCCTTGAGATGTGTCCGGGCTGACCACATCCAAAGCAAGTGACTTGGTTTGGATTGATCCTACTGCCACCACTGGTATTGGGGTTGAAAGCTGGCCTGGGGTTGGCATACTGCTGAGGCTGAGGATTGGCACGAGGTGCAGGAGCTCTTGGCTGCTGATAGGTTGGCTTGGCCGGGGCTGACTGCCACGGACGAGGCTTCTGGTTGCTGGAACTTCCCTTACTGACCAACTTGCGCTTGCGAGTGTCTTCCAAAGCACGCCGCTTGTATTCAAGCATAAGTGCCTTGTTCACTAGATCAGGGAAAGACGGGCAGTCGCACACGACAAGCGAGTATTGCAGAGTCTGATTAAGGCCTTCCATGAAGCGCTCCCTTTTGGCAGCATCAGTGCTGACATCTTCAGGGGCATACCTTGACAGAATACTGAACTTCTGCATGTACTTCTTGACAGTGCCGCTTCCTTGCTTCAGGGCTCGGAACTCACGCTTTTTGATAGCCATGATTCCGGAAGGAATGTGGGCCTTGCGGAATTCTGCCTTGAAGTTCACCCAAGTGATGTCTTGTTCAGCATGCATGACCTTGAATCCATCCCACCAAGCTCTAGCAGTTCCCCCGAGGCAGTGGGCTGCATAAGCCACCTTCTCGCGATCTTCGGTGCATCCGACTAGTTCCAGGATTTCCTCAATGGAACGGACCCAGTCATCTGCATCCAGGGGTTCAGCAGTCTCGATGAAGGTTGGCGGTGCATGCTTCTTGAACTCTGCCAACGTGGAACGTCCATTGCCATTCCCCGCCGGCTGGCGGTTGTTGGTGACAGCTTGAGCAATCAGCTGAAGAGCTGCAGTGTTGGCTTGGCGTTCCTATCGAAAAGCTTGGAGAAGCTGAGCCATGTCCATGCTTGGTGGAGGTGGTGGTGGAGCTTGGTCGTTGGTTTGGTCGCGGCCTGCCTCTGGCTGAGAGGATGCTCCGGCTTCGGGCTGCTGGGTAGAGGTACCAGTACGAGTTACAACAGGCATCCTGTTGGAGCGGTAAAAGGTCTCATGACTCGGAAGAGGGAAAGCAAGATAGATGGGTGCCTAGTAAGGGGGTGGGTGTGACACTAAATCAAATCATGCAAGGGCCGTAAGGCCAAAACACATTCATTAAAATCCAAATAGGTGATGTAGTCGTTTACACATTCCCGAAGGAAGAATACGACATACAACCAGACACAACAAAAGCAAACACCAGATGGTTTCATATGAACCATACAAGGACTCGACTTCGCATAGGGGTTACATGACCTATCCTACCGTAGGGGTTACAACTGGCATATCCGAGTAGCGAATAATGCCTAAGCGGCGGAATGCTCGGTCGCGTATTCCGGCTCTTCTAGGTCTTCCTCCTTGTCTTCATCTGTCTGGGCTCCCTTGTCGCTTGAGGGTGTGGGGGAGTGGAGGAGTTGGATACGACGGTGCTTCGTCGGTGGTGCAGGGAAAAGCTTGCGATATTCCCTTGCTGTCATCCGGCGTCGCCGAGGTGGTTCTTCACCCTTGGAAGATACATCCTCGGAGGGCCTTTCGCCTCGATATGCGATAGCGGAGGTGCTCCTTCCTTCTTGATCCTGTTTGCCTCCTCTTGAGCTTGACGAAGAAGTGCCTTGGTCTTGTGAAGTTCTTCTCGAAGCTTCATTGATTCCGAGGCCAAGTCTTGTGCCAGGCTGTCGGCACATAGACTGAAGTAGGTCTGGAATCGAAGCGAGAGTCCTTCCTTCAGTGGAGAGGCTAGTGCGCTGCTTTCTTCGTCACCTTCCTTTCGGTAAGGTAAGAAGCGAGTTGCCATCTTGGCTGCCATCTCCGGAAGAAGCTCACGGAGACGGGTTAGTGCCTTGAGTGCAGCAGCCTCGACAGCGAGTGGTAGTGTTGCCATCTGGGGTCCCTCGAAGAACCAACTTGTGGGAGGATCGTTTGCCTTCACGATCACTTCCACATGGTACTCCACCTCAGTATCGCTCACCCAATGCTCAAGGTAGGTGAGGATGGGTGCTCGGTGGAACTGACACTCCTGGAGGCTATCCTCGAGAAGTAAGGGAAACCCAGTGGTCAGGTGCTCTTCGGGTACAGCGGCCATCTACAAAGGTGGAATAGAAGGGGTTAATAAGCTGATGAAATCTCAGGTTTAGAAAAGAAGAGAGGTTCAGAAGGTTTTTGAAAAGGGGTCTCAACTAACTAACGCCCATGCTAACTAAGGCTTCCTACAGTCAGGATGGCTCTGATACCAGCTCTGTGGGGACCCCGACTTAGAAGTCGAGATCACCGAATGCACGTGTACAGTGATCCCAGAGATCAATGCTCACTGAACACACAGAAGCTGAAATAACAAGAGTCTTACATCCATACAAACAGTCTTACATGAATTATGGCCATTATGGCCAAGTCTTACATAGATAGAGCCTCACGGGCTGAATAGCAAATAACTCAAATAACGGAAGTCTTCGATAAACGGGTAGAACCCATGCCATCTGCCTTAACCCTACAGGCATTCTGACTGGGATAGCGTCCTAGTTCGCATGTTCGTCTCCAAAGAACTCTTCCTCATATTCCTGTTCTTCCATGCCTGGCCAATTAAATAACCAGTGGCAAGCCAATGAGTACTTTGAATGTACTCGCAAGCAACCCATGATGTGGTTCAAAGTAACAGTGCATTTGAATAATAATGATCAATCTAGCAAGGCTAGAACAAATATTCTACTGTCAAGTTATGCATCAATAACCTTGCGTAACCTCGAAGACAGGTTACTGATATCGACATGAATATGATTCATCTCGTCGAGTCAAGTCACCATCCTTGACTTATCACACACATTCCAACACCGATGAAGTAAAATTCTGGACATAGTTTAAGTAGCACCACCCAACTGTCCATGACCGTGGACACGGCTATTCGAATAGTTTTACACTCTGCAGAGGTTGCGCACTTTACCCACAAGATCCGGGGAACTTCCGTGTCATCCACGACCCGCGGTACCTCAAGTACCCGGGATAAGCACCCGGTCATTACCTTCCTTAGACGACACTAACATAGAGTCCACTCGTTGGTACACGGCCCTCGGGTACAAACAATAGATCACGGGACTTGCCCTAATTTCAATGTCACGCGTACCCGAAGGGACCAACGGTGTGTCCGGTGCCCTGTAAAAACAGTCATGGCCGTCTATCCAAGCACGACCCCGTCCCGGGAAAGACCTCAAGTCTTCCCGTCACTAGTAATGCGGGCACCATGCTAGTATCGACCTAAGTAATCAATAAAGCCCCGTCCCATAAGGGGTAGTGTGGTTGCACATGTTTGGTTGGGACGGTAGTCACACATAAATCTAATCCATCATTCCACCATGCACATGATTTACCGGCACATCACTTCTTTCTCAAGTGATGACCTAACACATCATCACCCTCGGGCATTAGGGCACCCGATGGGTTCATGCAAAGTTTTCAACTACGAGGGTTCATATCACACATGCATCATATAAGCATCATGACCATCTATTTGCATGTCATCTAGCACTTAGCAAGATCAAGATCAAGCATGCATCATGTGGTGGAATCAACTAGGTTACCATCGTAACCCTAATATTATGCATCGGAAACAAACGGGTTCCGAGGAACAAGTGTATCATGGTCAAAGGGCTGCTTGCCTGGATTGGCTGTGTCTTCAAAGTCTTCAAATCCTTCTCCTTCTTCTTCCACAACAACTTCGTCAAATACGGGATCTATACGTCGCAATATAACCACGGAAAAATAAGAATACAAACAAAACAGAAAAATCAAAGTGCTCAGAAAAATGTCAACTCATTTTTGTAAAATACTAGAGGGATTTCTAAGATGGGGAAAATCTTAGTTGGAGTTTTGGAGTTACGGAATAGAATTTATTGATTTTAGAACAGGAGTATTACTGCCCAAATTTGAATTTAAATTTGAACAGTACAGCAAAGTTTCATGGATTTGAATGAAAGTGGTACCATTAAATAGGTTGGAATATTACAAGATTTTAGGAGTTGGAATTATTTAATTTGGACCATTATTCTTTTCTGTAGAAATGTTTAAAACATAAACAGAAAAGAAAAGGAAAAAGGGTCCTGTGCACTGGGCCAGAGGAGGCCACAGTGCACGGCCCAGGCGGTCCAGCCCAACCGCACGGGAGCCTGCGCGCGCACGTCAGGTTTTCAAACCTGACGGGCGGGGCCCGTGGGTCAGTGGCACAGAGGAGGGGGAGAGAGGTGAGGGGATGACAGGCGGGGCCCGCCTGTCATCTCTAACCCCACGGCCACGGCGACGGCGAGCTCACCGGCGAGGTTTTCGGCCACGGCGACGGCAACGGAGGGCAGGGATGAGCTCAGCGTCGTGTCGCGGATGCACGGGTGGTGGTGCGGCACGGCGGGGAGGTCCGGTTCACCGGCGGCGAGGTGGGACGGCGGAAGCTCGTCGGAGGGTGGTTGCTGCGGCTGTTTCCGACTGCAAACGGAGGGGGAAACAGGGGGGAAAGGATCAGTGAGGCGAGGGGGTTCCGAAACGGGTGGAAGGAGAGGCAGGGGAGGCCCGTACCACGAGATCACCGGCGGCCCGACGCGGCGGCGCTCCGGTCGATCCCGAGCTCTGGGACCTCTTGGGGTCGAACTGGAGGTGCTGGGAGACTCAGTGGAGTGGAGTGAGGCTTGTGGTGCTGTTGGAGAGGCTCGGGAGGGGCTTATATAGCCGCGCCCATGGTCCACCGTGGACCCGTGCGCCGGCGAGGTTGCAGGTGCGGCTAGGAGGGGCTCTGGAGCCTGGGATCACGTCGGGGAGGTCCGTGGACTTGCTCCACGTCCAGCTGAGGGGAAAAGAGGAACGGGGGAGCGTCAGAAGCGTGCGCGCGTGTGAGGCAGAGGAGTGGCCGCCGCGGGCGGCCAGCGCGCGTGCGACGACGGCCACTAGAGGGCGCAGGAGGAGGGGGGACAGCGCCGGGGAGGCCGCGAACGTCGAGGGGCCTCGACTGGCGCGAGGGGGAGGCCCGAGGCTGTCGGGGGAGGCCGATTGGCCGAAGCTACAGTGCTGGTCTGCACTGTTGCGCGCTCCAGAGCGTGCGTATGGCTGGCATCGCCGCGCTCTCGCCGTTCTGGTCAAACCCAACGTGTCCAGCAGTGTCTAGCACGTTGAGGGAGGAGTAAAGAAAGGGCCTGAGGCCTTGGATGCCCTGGAGATGCTGAGAGAGAGTGAGAGTGCTGGTGAAATGGTGAAAGCTTGCTGTACAACAAGGTAAAACAGGGCTTTCAGCCCTCAATCATGGAGCTGGGGTGCTGGGGGAGTTACTGGAGATAGCTGGTAACTCAATGATCATGTGGTAAGAAGTTGAGGCCATGGAGAAAAGTAAAAGTGATCAAGTTGGAGGTTTTAGCAATTCTGCAGAAGGTGTTTGATCAATGTTTGGTCAAGTAAATGAACTCCATTTGACATGGCACTTGACAGGGTGGAAAGACATGAGAAAATAGGGTGCTTCACCAAATTTGGGCTCATTTGAAGAAACTAGCCAATGTAACTTTGGTGAACCCTAGAAATCAACAGAAACAGTTTCAACTTGATTGAGTCAAGCTAATCATCTCCCCTTGATGCACCACTTGGTGTAGCATCATCATTTGGGGTATTGATCATGCCCACAAAGTTTGAAGCTCCAGATAAAAAGTTGGTAATGTAAAGTTGTTCAAATTTGCATTTGAACGGAAAGGGTTTTGAGGTGATCAGATCAAGTTGCTCTATTCCAATTCTTTTGCCATTTGGTCTAGATCCCTTATTAGGTCATTCTAGCATGTGCACCAAGTTTGAGAGCATTTGGACAAGTTTGGCAATGTAAAGTTGCTCAAACTTCAAATATGGACAAAATGGTTATGAAGGGGTTTGAGGATGTTTTCTTGCTTCCCAAGGCATGGGACTTGGCAAGATCATCAAATATGTCATATATGACATGATAGAATTTCCCTGGAATTTTTGGAGAAAATTCCCTTTGTAAATATTTCAAAAGCTTGAAATATCCAAAAAGGGTTTTAGAGGGTTTAGCCCATTATTTTGAACATGACCAAGTGTTGAAACTCTTATATATGGACAATATATGTCCTCTGATTCTCTCTGAATTTTGGCAAATATTTTTGAAATAGTTAAATAATTTTCCCCTATTAAAGACCATTTCTGGCCTTAAGAAAAGCTTTTAAATAAAATAGGAAAATAACTTTTAAAATTACACCTTTGTGGTTTCTGGGAGTCCTATGACTACTAGGTCTCAAATAAACCTTTTGAAATAATTTTCTTACCCTAAATCAAGTACTTGCAGTGCAAATCTCAATTCAGGGGTTTTTGGAAAACTAAATTTATAAAATACTTTTTGGCCAAATTAATTTTGTAGGAAAATACTATACTGCTATATAACACTTGGCATGATCATTGGGCAGGAGTTTTGGGTATGGAGATGAAATCTACAAGAGGTCATAGTTGACTTTAATGAGCACATGAAAAAGCACATGAAGAAAACTCAATTCCAATTAAAAGCCAAATGATGCTAAAAAATTTTGCTGGTCCAAATTTTCATGCTTCAAAGTTACAAATAACATGTTACAAAATGCAGGGTGTGACATAGATAGTCTTGATCATAAACCCACAATTCATCGGATCTCGACAAACACACCGCAAAAAGATTAAATCGAGTAGATCTCCTCGAAGATCGAGGAGAACTTTGTATTGAGATCCAAAAAGAGAGAACAAGCCATCTAGCTAATAACTACTCACAACTCATTGGTGAGGCTATGGCGTTAATGTAGAAACACTCCGTGGTAGATCCCCCCTCCGGCGGAGGTCCGGAATAGGCCCCAAGATTGGATCTCATGGGAACAAAAGGTTGCGGCGGTGGAATCAGGGTTTTCTCTGTTGCCTCGATGTTTTTAGGGTACATGGATATATATAGGAGGAAGGAGGGCATCGAGGGAGCTAGAGGGGGCCCACAAGGGTGTGGGGCGTGCCCAGGGGGAGGGGCGCGCCTTGGACCCTCGTGGCCACCTCCTTCGTTCCCTCGTGTGCACTCCAAGTCTTCTGGGTAGATACGGTTCCAAAAATAACTATCCCGATGGTTTCATTCCGTTTGGACTCCGTTTGATATTCCTTTTCTGCGAAACTCTGAAATAGGCAAAAAAACAGCAATTTGCATCGGGCCTTGGGTTAGTAGGTTAGTCCCAAAAATAATATTAAAGTGTGTAATAATGCCCATTAAACATCCAAAACAGAATATATAATAGCATGGAACAATAAAAAATTATAGATACGTTGGAGACGTATCACTCATCTCGGTTAGACCAAAACGTTACAAAGGGAAACAGAGAGTTTGCAATCCCATCTTGGTGAGACCGAAGTGACTAGGGTTTGTGGCAATGGCTATGTCAAGAGAACTCGGTGGCACCGGATAGAAGGTTTCGGTGGGGCCGAGTTTGACTTTTGTTTTGGGACATATGTGGATGTGAGAAAGTGGTTGAGGGTTTTGGAGCATATCACTAAGCATTTTGAGCAAGAAACCCATTAAGCAACACCTCATCCCCTTTTAATAGTATTGGCTTTCCTATGGACTCAATGTGATCTTGGATCACTAAAATCGAAAATTTAGAGTCTTGAGCTTGAGCCAATATGTGTCCTTAGAATTTTGAGGGGTCCACATTTCTAATCCATGCCATGCCAATCATTGAACTTTCCTGAAATATTTATCTTGAGATAACATTAGTTCAATGAGCTATATGTTGTTAGTAATTACCAAAACCACCTAGGGATAGTTGCACTTCCAATCTCCCCCTTTTTGGTAATTGATGACAACATATAGATCAAAGGTTCGACAAATGATAATAAGATTGAAATACATCGTCGCTTTGAGAAGTATGTGATAAGCAAGAGCTCCCCCTAAATTTGTGTATTATTTAAAATTTGCTTTTGAATGCAAATACACAATCGATTAGGATCATGGGTTACTCTTCCATGTCACGTACATCTTGGTGGAGTGCTCAAAACGATATAAACTAAAAGCATGCACTAATCACCAAGCAAAGTGAATGATCATATAGGGATATAAAAGATAATATCGTTCAAGCAAGCATTAAAGTAGAATATGATCAATCACATGATCAAACAAGTATCTCACAGAAGGACATAAAGTGTAAACCAAGCACACAATAAAGTTCAACAAAAAACAAGAGAGACAAAGAAGCAAAACACTCTTTCTCAAAGCCTATGATCTATACATCTTTCTCCCCCTTTGGCAACAAGTTACCAAAAAGTTCAAATATGCATAGTGCTATGCGTCTCTCAGGCTAGGTCTTCGGGAGGCGGTGTAGAGAGAACTCAAAGGACGAAGGCATCAGTTGATGTAGTTGGAGCTGGTGGAGTGGATGCTGGAGGTGGCACTGAAGTTGTGGCTGCTGGTGCTCTTGTATCAGGTACATACACTGCAGCAGACCTCTGTCCTCTAGGCACTCACTGAAATGCATCAGTAGTTGCCTTCCTTTTTCTCTCTTCTGCTTCCTCCTGGAGCTGCTCAACTGTTGTTTGTATCTCAGTAACCTTCAGATCAAGATCATAAAATTTGGTTTCTATGATCCTCCCCAAACTCTCCTGGTTTTGAGTCAGGGTGGCCAAGCCCTTCTCAATCCTCAAAGTTGCTTGAATCAGATATGCCATTTGATCTTGTTTAGATTTGAGGGACACTTGAGATGCCTCTTCAACACTTGGCATCTTTGTTGCTTTCTTAGCTCTAGCTTTCTCTCTCTTTTCTTGTGCTTGCACAGATGTGGGATCTTCTTCATCCATGACAACTGTGTTGTCCTCAAACTCAGGCAATAAGGGAAGATGTTCCTTGTGCAATTAGAATGTGCATGTGCCCATCTTGGAGTTGATGAGTGATACGTCTCCAACGTATCTATAATTTTTGATTGTTCCATGCTATTATATTATATGTTTTGGATGTTTAATGGGCCTTAATATACATTTTATATGATTTTTGGGACTAACCTATTAACCGAGAGCCCAGTGCCAGTTTTTGTTTTTTCCTTGTTTTTGAGTATCGCAGAAAAGGAATACCAAACGGATCCCAATTGACCGGAAACCCAACGGAGGTTGTTTATGGACCAGAAGAAGCCTAGGGAGTACCGGAGGAGGACCAGAAGATTCCCGGGCTGGGCGCGCCCCCTACCTTGTGGACAACCCGAAGACCTCCCTTGCTTGTTCCCGACTCCAACACACCTATATATACAGAAACCTCCAGAAAATAACCTAGATCTGGAGTTCCGCCGCCGAAAGCCTCTGTTGCCACCGAAAACCAATCTAGACCCTGTTCCGGCACCCTGCCGGAGGGGAAATCCCTCTCTGGTGGCCATCTTCATCATCCCGGCGCTGTCCATGACGAGGAGGGAGTATTTCATCCTCGAGGCCGAGGGTATGTATCAGTAGCTATGTGTTTGATCTCTCTCTATCGTGTTCTTGAGATGGCACGATCTTGATGTATCGCGAGCTTTGCTATTATAGTTGGATCTTATGATGTTTCTCCCCCTCTACTCTCTTGTGATGAATTGAGTTTTCCCTTTGAAGTTATCTTATCGGATTGAGTCTTTAAGGATTTGAGAACACTTGATGTATGTCTTGCATGTGCTTATATGTGGTGACAATGGGATATCACGTGATCTACTTGATGTATGTTTTGGTGATCAACTTGCGGGTTCCGTGACCTTGGGAATCTATGCATAGGGGTTGGCACACGTTTTCGTCTTGAATCTCCGTAGAAACTTTAGGGCACTCTTTGAAGTTCTTTGTGTTGGTTGAATAGATGAATCTGAGATTGTGTGATGCATATCGTATAATCATGCCCATGTATACTGGAGGTGACAATGGAGTATCTAGGTGACATTAGGGTTTTGGTTGATTTGTGTCTTAAGGTGTTATTCTAGTACAAACTCTAGGATAGATTGAACGGAAAGAATAGCTTCGTGTTATTTTATTATGGACTCTTGAATAGATCGATCAGAAAGAATAACTTTGAGGTGGTTTCATACCCTACCATAATCTCTTCATTTGTTCTCCACTATTGGCGACTTTGGAGTGACTCTTTGTTGCATGTTGATGGATAGTTATATGATCCAGTTATGTTATTATTGTTGAGAGAACTTGCGCTAGTGAAAGTATGAACCCTTGGCCTTGTTTCAAAGCATTGCAACACCGTTTATGCTCACTTTTATCATTAGTTACCTTGCTGTTTTTATATTTTCATATTACAAAAACCTATATCTACCATCCATATTGCAGTTATATCACCATCTCTTTGCCAAACTAGTGCACCTATACAATTTACCATTGTATTGGGTGTGTTTGGGGACACAAGAGACTCTTTGTTATTTGGTTGCAGGGTTGTTTGAGAGAGACCATCTTCATCCTACACCTCCCACGGATTGATAAACCTTAGGTCATCCACTTGAGGGAAATTTGCTACTGTCCTACAAACCTCTGCACTTGGAGGCCCAACAACGTCTACAAGAAGAAGGTTGCGTAGTAGACATGAAGCTCTTTTCTAGCGCCGTTGCCGGGGAGGTGAGTGCTTGAAGGTATATCTTTAGATCTTGCAATCGAATCTTTTAGTTTCTTGTTTTATCACTAGTTCGGTTCATAAAAGAAAACTACAAAAAATGGAATTGTGGTTGCATCATATGCTTCATCTTTTTAATATCTTTCATGAAAATGATGGGAAGGAAAATTGTGCTCAAGTACTAGAAGAAGAATTACATAGAATGCTTGGCATAAAATATGTGAATGATGAACATGATTGCAATGTTGTTAGTATGAATTCTTTGAATACCTATGATGCTAATGATATGCAAAGCCACAAGCTTGGGGATGCTATGTTTGATGAAGATGATATTTTTTGTCCCCCAAGTTTTGATGAGAAAATTTATTATGATGAAAGCATGCCTCCTATTTATGATGATTATTGTGATAACACATATGCTATAAAGAATAAAGATAACCATGAAACTTGTCATCATGATTTTAATTTTCAATTGGATTATGCCTCACATGATAGTTATTTTGTTGAGTTTGCTCCACTACTATTGATGAGAATAAATTTGCCTATGTGGAGAGTTGTAAAATTTCTATGCCAGTAGATCATGAAAAAAATGCTTTATGTGCTGGTTATATGGTTGAATTCATTCATGATGCTGCTGAAAATTATTATGAGAGAGGATCATATGCTTGTAGGAATTGCAATAATATCAAGTTTCCTCTCTATGTGTTTAAAGTTTTGAAGTTATGCTTGTTTTGCCTTCCTATGCTAGTTGATTATTGTTCCCATAAGTTGTTTGCTCATAAAAGCCCTATGCATAGGAAGTGGGTTAGACTTAAATGTGCTAGGTATATTCTTCATGATGCTCTCTTTATGTTTCAATTCTTATCTTTTATGCGAGCATCATTGGAATCATCATGCCTAGCTAAAAGGCATTAAAGAAAAGCGCTTGTTGGGAGACAACCCAATATTTACCCCCTACTGTTTTTGTGTGTTCACATGATTAAGATACTGTAGTAATCATGTTTTATTGCTTTTGTTTCAATAAAGTACCAAGTAGAACCTTTGGGAAGACTTGGGTGAATGTTAATGTGATCTTGCTGTAAAAAATAGAAACTTTGCGCTCACGATATTAGTTGCCATTTTTTTACTGGAGAGTGCTTTTAGGTTGATTCTTTTTGAAGAAGATTAATAGACAAATTCCTCACGTCCACCAATTTACTTCAGAATTTTTTGAGTTACAGAAGTATTCAAAAGTTACAGATTGCTACAGTCTGTTCTGTTTTTGACAGATTCTGTTTTCTATGTGTTGTTTGCTTATTTTGATGAATCTACGAGTAGTATCGGAGGGTATGAACCATAGATAAGTTGGAATACATTAGATATTACACCAATATTAATTTAGAATGAGTTCACAACAGTACCTAAGTGGTGGTTTTATTTTCTTATACTATCGGACCTTACGAGTTTTCTGTTGAGTTTTGTGTTGTGAAGTTTTCAAGTTTTGTGGTAAAGATTTGATGGACTATGGAATAAGGAGTGGCAAGAGCCTAAGATTGGGGATGTCCAAGGCACACCAAGGTAATACTCAAGGACAACCAAGAGCCTAAGCTTGGGGATGCCCCGGGAAGGCATCCCCTCTTTCGTCTTCGTCTGTCGGTAACTTCACTTGAGGCTATATTTTATTCACCACATGATATGTGTTTTGCTTGGATCGTCATTTTGTTTTATTTTGTTTTGCTTGCTGTTCGAATATTATCCCAAGATCTGAAATTCTTAAATGTTAGAGAGTCTTCACATAGTTCAATAATTATTCAACTACTCATTGACCTTCACTTATATCTTTCGGAGTAGTTTGTTGTTTGCTCCAGTGCTTCACTTATATCTTTTTAGAGCACGGCGGTGGTTTTATTTTGAAGAAATAGATAAACTCTCATGCTTCACTCATATTATTTTGAGAGTCTTAAACAGCATGGTAATTTTCTTTGGGCATGAAATTAGTCCTAATATGATAGGCATCCAAGATGGGTATAATAAAAACTTTCATATAAAGTGCATTGAATATTATGAGAAGTTTGATACTTGATGATTGTTTTGAGATATGAGGATGGTGATATTAGAGTCATGCTAGTAGAGTAGTTGTGAATTTGAGAAATACTTGTGTTGAGGTTTGCAAGTCCCGTAGCATGCACATATGCTAACCGTTGTGTGACAAATTTGAAGGATGAGGTATTTCATTGATTGTCATCCTTTGTGTGGAGGTCGGGATCGCGCGATGGTTAACCCCTACCAACCCTTCCCCTAGGAGCATGCGTGTAGTATTTTGTTTTGATTACTTATAGATTTTAGCAATAAGTATGTGAGTTCTTTATGACTAATGTTGAGTCCATGGATTATACACACTCTCACCCTTCCGCCATTGCTAGCCTCTCTTGTACCGCGCAACTTCCGCCGGTACCATACACCCACCATATGCCTTCCTCAAAACAGCCACCATACATACCTATCATGGCATTTCCATATCCATTCCGAGATATATTGCCATGCAACTTTTCATCGTTCCATTCATATGACACGCTTCATCATTGTCATATTGCCACGCATGATCATGTAGTTGACATTGTATTTGTGGCTAGGCCACCATGCATAGTTTTCATACATGTCACTCTTGATTCATTGCACATCCCGGTACACCGCCGGAGGCATTCATATAGAGTCATACTTTGTTCTAGTATCGAGTTGTAAATCAATAGAAGTGTGATGATCATCATTACTAGAGCATTGTCCCAAAGAAAAAAAGAAAAAAGGAAGAAAGGCCAAAGAAAAATAGAAGGCCCAAAAAAGAAAAAAGAAAATAAAAAAAAGGGACAATGCTACTATCTTTTTCCACACTTGTGCTTCAAAGTAGCACCATGATCTTCATGATAGAGAGTCTCTTGTTTTGTCACTTTCATATACTAGTGGGAATTTTCATTATAGAACTTGGCTTGCATATTCCAACGGTGGGCTTCCTCAAATGCCCTAGGTCTTCGTGAGCAAGCAAGTTGGATGCACATCCACTTAGTTTCTTTTGTTGAGCTTTCGTACATTTATAGCTCTAGTGCATCTGTTGCATGGCAATCCCTACTCACTCACATTGATATCTATTGACGGGCATCTCCATAGCCCATTGATACGCCTAGTTGATGTGAGACCATCTTCCTATTTTGTCTTCTCCACAACCACCACTCTATTCCACCTATAGTACTATATCCATGGCTCACGCTCATGTATTGCGTGAAAGGTGAAAAAGTTTGAAAAAATTTAAGTATGAAACAATTGCTTGGCTGAAACCGGGGTTGTGCATGATTTGAGTATTTTGTGTGACGAAGATGGAGCATAGCCTAACTATATGATTTTGTAGGGATGAACTTTCTTTGGACATGTTATTTTGAGAAGACATGATTGCTTTGTTAGTATGCTTGAAGTATTATTATTCTTATGTCAATATTAAACTTTTGTCTTGAATCTTATGGATATGAACATTCATGCCACAATAAATAAAATTACATTGATAATTATGTTAGGTAGCATTCCACATCAACAATTGTGTTTTTATCATTTACCTACTCGAGGACGAGCAGGAATTAAGCTTGGGGATGCTTGATACGTCTCCAACGTATCTATAATTTTTGACTGTTCCATGCTATTATATTATCTATTTTGGATGTTTAATGGGCTTTAATATACACTTTTATATTATTTTTGGGACTAACCTATTAACCCAGAGCCCAGTGCCAGTTTCTGTTTTTTCCTTGTTTTTGAGTATCGTAGAAAAGGAATACCAAACGGAGCCCAATTGACCTGAAACTCAACGGAGGTTGTTTTTGGACCAGAAGAAGCCTAGGGAGTACTGGAGGAGGACCAGAAGATTCCCGGGCTGCTCACGAGGGTAGGGGGCGCGCCCCCTGGGCGTGCCCCCTACCTCGTGGACAGCCCGGAGACCTCCCTTAGTTGTTCCCGACTCCAACACCCCCTATATATACATAAACCTCCACAAAATAACCTAGATCGGGAGTTCTGTTGCCGAAAGCCTCTGTTGCCACCGAAAACCAATCTAGACCCTGTTCCGGCACCCCGTCGAAGGGGGAATCCCTCTCTGGTGGCCATCTTCATCATTCTGACGCTCTCCATGACGAGGAGGGGGTAGTTCATCCTCGGGGCTGAGGGTATGTATCAGTATCTATGTGTTTGATCTCTCTCTCTCTTGTGTTCTTGAGATGGCACGATCTTGATGTATCGCGAGCTTTGCTATTATGTTTGGATCTTATGATGTTTCTCCCCCTCTACTCTCTTGTGATGAATTGAGTTTTCCCTTTGAAGTTATCTTATAGGATCAAGTCTTTAAGGATTTGAGAACACTTGATGTATGTCTTGCATGTTCTTATCTATGGTGACAATGGGATATCACGTGATCTACTTGATGTATGTTTTGGTGATCAACTTGCGGGTTCCGTGACCTTGGGAATCTATGCATAGGGGTTGGCACACGTTTTCGTCTTGACTCTCCGGTAGAAACTTTGGGGCACTCTTTGAAGTTCTTTGTGTTGGTTGAATAGATGAATCTAAGATTGTGTGATGCATATCGTATAATCATGCCGACGCATACTTGAGGTGACAATGGAGTATCTAGGTGACATTAGGGTTTTGGTTGATTTGTGTCTTAAGGTGTTATTCTAGTACGAACTCTAGGATAGATTGAACGGAAAGAATAGCTTCATGTTATTTTACTACGGACTCTTGAATAGATCGATCAGAAAGAATAACTTTGAGGTGCTTTCGTACCCCACCATAATCTCTTCGTTTGTTCTCCGCTATTAGCGACTGTCGGTGTCAAAACCGGCAGATCTTGGGTAGGGGGGCCCATGCTATGCGTTTAGAGGATCGATGGTAACAGGAGGCTGGCGACACAATGTTTACCCAGGTTCAGGCCCTCTCGATCGAGGTAAAACCCTACTTCCTGCTATATTAGTATGGTTGAATATGTGTACAATAGTTGATTTACCTCGAGATCGTAATGGCTAAACCCTAGGTCTAGCCTATGAGGATATTGTAAGATGATCCCCTCTACAGACTAAACCCCTCGGCTTATATACACACTCGAGGGGACCTAGGGTTACAAGGGTGACTTGGGGAGGAATAAATTGATACATCCGGACTCTACACCTACCTTTCTACGTACATAGGAGTCCTGACCGAATACGGGGGAGGGCCTTCTGCTTCTTGTTCATGCGGCCCATCAATGCGGCCCAGCTTCAACGACCCGGATGACTAAGGACCCCTGAATACAGGACTCCCTCAGTAGCCCCCGGACTTGCCTTCAAGGACGAGATTGTATCCGGCTTCATGTCTTTGGTCTTGCAAGGTGAGTCCTACTGGATGATAGTTCAGCTTCTTCAAATATTATAATCTGCCGATTCCTCCCTGCCGTCGTCTCGTCTTCCACGTGTCCAATGAATGCGAATCGTCTGGGCGTTTTTTGCAAATACCTCCTTGACTGTTCAAGGGAGGCGCCTATATAAGAGAACAGATCCAACTTCCTTTCCATCTCATTCCACGCGGAAGAAACCTTTGTGCCTGCAAAAAATCTTCAAACATGGCCAGTGCCCCGAGTTCTTCCTCGCGCCCTGATGGATCTCATGCAGGACATTGGAAAAGTTGCTCTGTGTCTCAGACGCATCTATGGACACTGCCAGCGCAGGGGTATCTCCCTCTAATGGATCTAGTCCCCGTCTGGGCCGTACTAACGTCCGTCGACAACCAAGCCCTGGCAGAGAGCTTTCCCAACCCCTCCGATGGAGAGCGTGTATGCCTCGTCCCTTACCTTTTAAGAGGCGTGGGGTTCCCTATCCATCCCTTTCTTAGGGGACTCCTGGAGTTCTACGGCCTCCAACTGCATAATCTTACTCCAGAGTCAATTCTGCACATTGCGGGTTTTGTCGCTCTATGCGAACTTTTCTTGGGCTGCGAGCCCCACTTTGAGCTGTGGGGAAGGTATTTCTGCCTTGTCCCTCGATCGGAAGAGGGATCCATATTTGAAGTTGGGAGCTCCGAAGTATGGCGCATAGCTGGGACAGGCTATCTTTTCGGTACTCCGAAGAAGGCATCCGAAGAGTGGCCCTCGGAGTGGTTTTACACTGATGATGTCTCTTTACTGGATCCAGTTCGACGCGGACTCCCCACGTATTCCAGCGCTCTGCCAAAGAAGCTTTTCAACTGGCGTCCCTGTGGTCCTTCGGAAGAATAAAAAGCGGAGGTTAGCCGACTGGACGGCAAGATTAAATTGATTGCCAGTTCGGGGTTAACTATAATCGAAGTGATGGCCATTTCACTGAAGCGGCGTGTGCAGCCGCTCCAAGCCAGAGGACTTCCAATGTATCATTACAATGGTCAGAATGATGCCTCGCGCCGCCTACGCCTAGATCTAGATGACCCTGCCATTCTAGGTGCTGTCCTGGAAGGCCTCTACAAAGGAGAGAAGCAGGACTTCATCCATTTAACGTGTCGGGAAGGCCTTTCTATGTACAATCTTCCTGACTGGGTGAGTCCTTCTCTTTGACCACTCCATTTTTCTTTGTTATGATGTATTTGACCAAACTGTATTCTGCTTCTCCCAACAGGAGTGGAGGAAGGTGGTCAGGGGGATTAACAATCCCGCCCCGCAGCCAGAGGACCCATTCCAAAAGACGGGCCCTAGATATGAAGAGGACTCGGACATAAGCGTAGAGTTAGAAGAGGGAGTCTTCTATCAGGCCTGCCATGAGGGCACCTTGGTGGCTATAGTAGCCGATTACCAAGGCCTCATTCCTTCTTCCCATGTAAGTAATTTAGGGGATATCTTACTAATCGAGAGGATTCCCAGTGCGCATTTACCCATCGTATTCTATCATACTTAAACAGGGACGACGCTCCTCACGCCAAACTGTGCGTAGACTACTAACCCAGAGGGCGGCGCCCGCATCGGGCGAGGCTTTGAAGCGGAAAAGGACCACAAATACCGGCGGACATTCAAAGAGGTATGTTTGTTTTGCCATGAGCTGGGTGGTGAAATTGTTATTATAACTTTCCGCATTGTTTCTTCCTTTTAGAAGGAATTTAAGCTTGACTGTCCCCGGAGACGACGCAGGCCAAGCTCCAGCCAATCCGGCATCAGGCCCATCAAGGGTGAATGCTAATTCGGTGCCGAATCGTCCTCTCCAGGAGGATTCGGATGAAGTGTCAGCTACCAATGCCGAAGTGGAGGTCGTGATGATTCATCGGCGGCGGAAAGCGGCCATGCGTGACCCTGCTTTTTCTGAGGAGGCGTTTAACACCCTCAATTCTGCAAATGCCTATATCCGAGCCGCTCAAGACGGACTTGCCAGAGCCACTCATCAGCTTTCAAAATATATGAGAGTAAGTTTTTAATTTGAATATTCCCATGCTAGTAGCCCCTGAGACTTAAAGCAGTTGGTACAACCTATTTGAGGATCATTGTATTTTTATAGGTCATTCGAGAGAAGAACAACTCTTTATCAAAGGAACTCAAAGAGTGCCGGACTGAGCTCGCCGAATTGAAACAGTCGAAGGAATCCGGAAAGGATGCCGTTGGTAAGAATAACTGTGTCCGGAAGCTATAATAGTTCTGCTGATTACTATGGTATATATACTAATGTGTAATACAACATCAGGATCAACCGACCAACTGGAAAGGGAGTTAATAGCTGCCCTAGCGGACAAGAAATTTGCCGAAGAGGAAAAAGCTACTGGCGAGCATGCACTAACGCAAGCTATGGAAAAAAGGAAACACGCGCAGGATGGAATAATTAGGCTCGAACAAGAGCTAAAGGGCGTAAAGGCCCAACTCTCCAGCGCCTTGTAAGAGAACCGGAGGCTAAAAAGCGACACGTTCAGTATGTCTCTTATACCTAGCTCCCCTTATAGTCTCTTAGTTTGAAAGTTTCTTATAAAAACTTTTCTTGCAGGTTTATTGATTGGGCAGCCTGAAGGCGGAGTATCCGGTTTTGAGGGCGATGTGCTGCAAGAGCTTTACAGGGTCCATGAACGGGCTAGGAATGCCATGAAGAGTATGGCCAGAGCTCTATGGCCTGGCGACTGCCCTCCAGAATCTATGGAGTATTTGGCGGACCTGTTCAAAGGGGCTCGGCGCCGCTTCGAACTATGGAAAGCTTCAACATGCCGTAAGGGTGCTCGAGAAGCATGGGCTATGGTGAAGACGCGCTACACTTGTCTTGATCCAAATCACATGGCCCGTGTGGGACCTCGAGGGTCCGATGGACAGGAAATTCCTCCGATTTGGTCTATAACCAAGTAGAAATAGCTGCCAAGCTTTCCCAACAGGACTGTAAGCTAGACATCCTGATAGAGGGAATAGAAAATGAATATTCGTTTGGTTCTATGTATTAATGTACTTTTATCATCAAACTTATCTCCGTCCGGATTTATATAAAGTTTGTCATGGCCGACCATCTGCTTCGACCTCCATAAACCCAAAGGCTGGAGTGTTTCCGAATACTATATCTGTGGTAAAGCACGTGATATGTTCAGAAACCAGGCATTCCAGTCAAAATTTATTAAACAGACGAACTGAGTCCGGGGAGTTATGTTATATTACTGTTTAACGTAAGAAACATCTTATAGAGAGAATAGTTCCGTTAGGGGTTCCTTTCCCTGGGTCAGCGTGCATGAAGATGCGAACCTAGGCTTTTCGATCCTATGAGAAGGATGGTAGGAAGCCATCTCATGTGATAGTTAAGATACGCTTTAGAATGCGATATGTCGTGTATCCGCCGATCAATTATTCCCTTAATAGAGCTAGCTTTCGGCTTCACCCAGTCTGAGGTACATATCCGGATTACCTGGCTATAACAATAGCAGAGGTGCTCCTTTTACGCCCTAGCCGAACAATCGGAAACGTAGGGGTAAGCATAGGAGCCAGGCAACCCAGCTTGGCCAGAACTTAAGTCACATGGTGCATAAAATGGCAAGGATAAACTGTAAAAATAGGCGGCATTTTTAAGCGAGAAGCTTTATTGATAATGGGCTTCATTAAAGGAAGCCCCCAGGTATACGTGAGGACGTACTCGTCATGTGTCAGTTCGGGTGAGCCGAATACTTGCCAAGAAAATGTAAAGAGGAAAAGGGAAAGAAACAAGAAAGTAAAAAACAAGACCTAACTTATAAAGAGGAAGAAATTGCTACCGAACTATCCATAAAATCGTCGGAGCCTGACAATGTTCCAAGGGTTCGGCTCAAGGTAGTTGTCCTGTGCATTGCGAAGGCGATAGGCTCCACCGGTGAGTACTTCGTCAATAATGAAGGGTCCCTCCCATTTTGGTTTGAGCTTGTCCTTTTTCTTCTCCGGGAGGCGTAGAACGAGTTCGCCGACGTTGTATGTCTTGGCCCACACTTCTCTGCTCTGGTATCGCCTAGCCTATTGTTGGTAAAATGCGGAACATGTGAGCGCTATATCGTGCTCCTCTTCAAGTCCATCTAGGTCATCCTGCCGATCTAACTCGGCCTCCCTTTCCTCATACATGCGCACTCTAGGTGAGTCATGAATAATGTCGCATGGCAGAACAGCCTCTGCGCCGTATACCATGAAAAAGGGTGTATATCTGGTCGTACGATTGGGAGTGGTCCGCAACCCCCAGAGTACGGAGTCAAGCTCTTCGACCCAGTGTTTATCAGAATCCCGTAGGGAGCGCACTAGTCGGGGTTTAATGCCGCTCATAATCAGACCATTGGCCCTTTCGACCTGACCATTTGTTTGAGGGTGGTATACGGAGGCGTAATCGAGTTTTATACCCAACTTTGCACACTAGTTTTTTACCTCGTCAGCTGTGAAATTGGAGCCATATATGTGATAATACTGTGCGGGACACCATAACGGTGTACTATGTTGGATATAAAATCTATCACAAGCCCTACTTCAGCTATTTTTACTGGCTTGGCTTCTATCCATTTAGTGAATTTGTCTACCATTACCAATAAGTATTTTATTTTATGACTTCCCCCTTTAAGGGGTCCGACCATATCAAGCCCGCAGACCGCAAAAGGCCAAGTAATGGGGATTGTTCTCATTGCGATGGGAGCCATGTGACTTTGATTTGCAAAGAGCTGTCAGCCAACGCAGTGTTGGACTAATGTTTGGGCGTCTGCTCGGGCAGTAGGCCAGTAAAAGCCAGCGCGAAAAGCTTTGCCTACGAGCACCCTTGCTGTGGCATGGTGACCGCCCATTCCAACGTGTATTTCAGTGAGAATTCGCCTTCCCTCCTCTTCGGAGATGCACCTTTGGAGAATACCGGTTGTGCTTTTCTTGTATAGTTCACCTTCATGAACTTTGTAGGCTTTAGAGCGTTGGACTATGCGGCGGGCCTCATTTCGATCATCGGGGAGTTCCTGTCTATTAAGATAAGCTAGGAAGGGCTCTGTCTAGGGGGCTATGACAGCCATGGTTTCATGAGCTGAAGGAGTTATCTCCATGCTTGGATCTCCGCTGACATCGTGATTGAGGTCGGCTGGGGGTGTATTTGGATCCGTATTTGTATCGCCACTCACGTCCTACCATGTTACTAATGGCTTAAACAACCGTTCCACAAATGTATTCGGTGGGACGGGGTCGCGTTTAGCTCCCATGCTTACGAGTACGTCAGCTGCCTGGCTATTATCCCGGGCTACGTGATGTAATTCCAACCCCTCAAATCGAGCCGACATTTTTAATATGGCATTGCGATAAGCTGCCATTTTTGAATCCTTCGCATCAAAATCCCCGTTGATCCGGGAGATGGCGAGGTTTGAGTCTCCGCGTACCTCGAGGCGTTGTATGCCCATGGATATGGCTAGTCGGAGACCATGCAATAGGGCCTCATATTCGACCGTATTGTTCGAGTCTGTATACATACTATGTAAAACGTACCGAACCGTATCCCCTGTTGGAGATGTCAGTATTACTCCGGCCCCTAGTCCAGATAGCATTTTGGAACCGTCGAGGTACATTTTCCAGTGGGAGTATGAGCCGTACTCTTTAGGGAGTTCGGCTTCGGTCCATTCTGTGACGAAATTGGCAAACACTTGGGATTTAATAGTCCGACACAGCTTGTAGGATATTTCGAACGGTAAGAGCTCAATGGCCCATTTGGCTATGCGTCCCGTGGCATCTTTATTATTGATAATTTCATTGAGTGGTACCTCGGATGACACTGTGATCGAACACTCTTGAAAGTAGTGTCGGAGTTTCCGAGATGACATGAAGACTGCATAGGCAATTTTCTGATAGTGGGGGTACCCTGATTTACACGGTGTGAGAACCACAGATACATAATATACGGGCTTTTGAACGGGGAATTTATGTCCCTCTTCGTCTCGTTCGACGACGAGCACGGCACTCACCACCTGGTGAGTAGCTGATATGTACAGCAGCATTGGTTCGCCAACACTGGGGGCGGCTAGGATTGGGTTGCTTGCTAGTAGAGCTTTTATTTCTTCCAATCCGACTGTGGCCGCGTTTGTCCATTCAAAATTGTCAGTGTGCCGTAGCAATCTGTAAAGTGGCAATGCTTTTTCTCCTAACATGGAGATGAAGCGACTTAAAGCCGCTACACAGCCTGCTAGTTTTTGCACTTGCTTGAGATCGGTTGGTATTTTGAGTTCTGACACGGCCCGGATTTTAGCTGGGTTAGCTTCGATTCCTCTATGGGATACGATGAACCCTAATAGCTTTCCGGTCGGAACGCAGAAGACACATTTTTCCGGATTGAGCCTTATGTCATATTCTTGGAGGTTGGCAAACGTAAGGCGGAGATCATCCACCAAGGTCTCGACGTGTTTGGTCTTTACGACTACGTCGTCAACATATGCCTCCACTGTTTTGCCAATTTGTTTTTCTAAGCATGTTTGAATCATGCGTTGATATGTGGCGCCAGCGTTTTTGAGTCCAAAAGGCATAGTGTTGAAACAAAAGGGGCCGTACGGGGTGATAAATGCCGTTGCGGCCTGATCGGATTCCTTCATCTTTATCTAATGGTATCCGATATAAGCATCAAGGAAGCACAGCGAGTCGTGTCCGGCCGTTGCATCGATAATTTGGTCAATGTGGAGTAAAGGAAATGGATCCTTTGGGCAAGCCTTATTCAGGTATGTGAAATCGACACAGAGGCGCCAGGATTTATGCTTCTTCGGTACCATGTCAAGGTTGGCTAGCCAATCCGGATGTTTAATTTCTCTGATGAATCCGGCTTCCAATGGTTTGGCTAACTCTTCTCCCATTGCTTGTCTTTTGGGTTCGGAAAATCGTCGCAGTGACTGCTTGACTGGTTTGAACCCTTTTATAATATCGAGGCTGTGTTCGGCCAGCCTACGTGGGATTCCTGGCATGTCTGAAGGGTGCCAGGTGAATATATCCCAATTTTCCCGAAGGAAGGCGCGTAACACGCTGTCTACTGCTGGATCCAGTTGTGCCCCAATGGATGCCATTTTGTTAGGGTCCGTTGGGTGCACTTGGAATTTGATGATTTCGTCAGCGGGCTTTAAGGAGGTAAACTTCGATCTTTTGGCGAGGATGACGTAATCGGCATCCACCTTTGATCGTAAGGTGGTTAGTTCTTCAGCCGCGAGAGCTTCGGATAATGCCTCTAAGGCTAAGGATGTCGTTTTGTTTTCGGCGAGGAGTGCTCTATCCGGATCACTTATTATTGTGATCACCCCATTGGGCCCTGCCATTTTAAGCTTTATGTACCCGTAATGGTGTATAGCTTGAAAGCGCGAGAAAGCGTCCCGTCCTAGAAGGGCGTGGTATCCGCTGTGAAAGGGCACAATGTGAAAGAGTAGTTCCTCCGATCTGTAGTTGTCGGGTGAGCCGAACACTACATCAAGCTTAATGCTTGCGGAATACTTGGCCTCGCGGCCTGGTATAATTCCCCTAAAGGTTGTGTTGGAGTGCTCAATGCGGGATTTCTTGACCTGCATTTTTGCAAGCGTTTCCTCATATATGAGGTTTAGTCCGCTTCCTCCGTCCATAAGTACTTTAGTGAGGCGGAAGCTGTCCACTATTGGGTCTAGTACAAGAGCTGCTGATGCTCGGATCGGCCGGACTCGAGGTGCGTCTTCGGCAGAAAAACTAATTGCCGTGTCGCTCCATGGGCTTGCAGAGCTAATTTGGTAAACCTCGACAAGTTCGCGATTTGATCTCTTGCGACGATTATTTGAGGGGAATGTCTCGAAGACAGTGAAGACATTGATGTCTTTCTCCCTTGGTGCGGTGGTGGCAAGAATTGCCGTACTGCTCTTTGCTACCTGCCGGAGTACCCAACATGCTCTAAGGCGATGGTTTGGGACATTGTCCAGGGTAGCGTGTATTTGGCAAGGTGTATCGAATAGTTCGTCCAGTATGGACCTGTGCCTTAAAACAGGCTTGTTCTTCTTGCCAATAGAATGCTATCTGATGACCAACTAGGGTAAGTCCGTTTAGCTTTGGTGATGTACTATCCGGATATGGACTGTTCTAGAGTTGTATTCTGGGCTTTCCAAGTATTTTCCATTGTGCAGTTGTAGGATCGAAAGTATGTCTAGAGGGGGGATGATTA
Organism: Secale cereale; assembly: GCA_902687465.1. NCBI lineage: Eukaryota > Viridiplantae > Streptophyta > Magnoliopsida > Poales > Poaceae > Secale > Secale cereale. Next base: position 714,848,184 of record LR738715.1, on the reverse strand, counting down.
GACTACTTGTAAATATAAAAATTCTGCCTTTAACAAAGAACAGTTTTTGGTAGTTTCACAATTAAGATCAAGTCAAGTATCACCCTACACATGCAATTCTAGAGTATAAGCAGCGGAAAGTAAATTGCACATGTAGTAAAGAGAGGTGGAGAAGATCAAACGCAATTTGGAGACGCAATGATTTTTCCCGTGGTTCCGATAGGTAGTGCTATCGTACATCCACGTTGATGGAGACTTCAACCCACGGAGGGTAACGGCTGCGCGAGTCCACGGAGGGCTCCACCCACGAAGGGTCCACGAAGAAGCAACCTTGTCTATTCCATCATGGCCTACGCCCACGGAGGGCTAGCCTTACTCGGGGTAGATCTTCACGAAGTAGGCGATCTCCTTGCCCTTACAAACTTCTTGGTTCAACTCCACATCTCGATGACGGAGGCTCCCAAGCGACACCTAACCAATCTAGGAGGCACCACCCTCCAAAATGTAATAGATGTTGTAGATGATGATGAACTCCTTGCTCTTGTGCTTCAAATGATAATCTCCCCAACACTCAACTCTCCTCACTGATATGGCTGTGGTGGAAGAAAGGATTGAGTGGAAAGCAACTTGGGAAGGTTAGAAATCAAGTTTCATATGGTAGGAATGGAGCAACTTGATCTCAACACAAGGGTAGGTAGTTCTCTTCTCAGAAAGTGTAAGGTAGGAGTGGTAGTTCTTTCTGATGGCTCTCTCCACGAATGAAGAGGGGGTGGAGGGGTATATATAGCCTCCACACAAAATCCAACCGTTACACACATAATTGAGCAATCTCGGTGAGACCGAAGTGGAAACTCGGTCAAACCGAAAGTTCAAATATAGTGAACGTTGGGGTTTTCGGTGGGACCGAAAATACCATCTCGGTTTGTCCGATTTGAGCAAAGACAGGAACTTGCCAGTTTCGGTGAGACCAAAATTATCAACTCGGATATTCCGATATGATGACAAACGGTTACAGAAGGTTGGCAACCCGTGTTTCGGTGAGACCGAACTCAAACTCGGAATGACCGATTTTTCTAGGGTTTGGCTTATGGCTGAGGTGGTTCATCTCGGTGGGACTGAGTTTGGAAAATCGGTTTGTCCGAGATTACTTATGAGTGTGTATAGTAGTGAAAGTTGCTGATAGTTGAAGGAGATATATCACTAAGTACTTGAGCAACCAGATCATCAACACAACCTCATCCCCTTTTAATAGTATTGGCTTTTCCTATGGACTCAATGTGATCTTGGATCACTAAACCAAAAATGGAGTCTTGAGCTTTTGCCAATGCTTGCCTTAGCATATTGAGGGGTCCACTTCTTCAGTCATTTCCATACCCATCTCACTGAACTTCTCTGAAATGATTCTCAAGTAACTATTGGTTCAATGATATATATGTTGTTATTAATTGCCAAAACCACCCGGGGATTAGTTGCACTTTCAATCTCCCCCTTTTTGGTAATTGATGACAACATATAGATCAAAGCTTCGACAAAAGATATAATCAATGAATAATATCATCGCTTTGAGAAGTATGTGATAAACAAGAGCTCCCCCTAAATTTGTGCATTATTTAAAATTTGCGTTTGAATGCAAATGCACAATCGATTAGGATTATGGGTCACTCTCCCATGTCACATACAACTTGGTGGAGCGCACAAAATGATAAGAATGAATAACATGCACCCAATCACCAAGACATGAGTAAATAGCCATACAAAAAGGAATAGCATATGATAAGCATTAAGCACACATTAAAGCATAGTATGACTAAGCACTCATTAAGGTAGCATCAAACGTAGTATCAAGCACACTGAAAGTTTCAAGAACCAAAAGAACCAAATGTATCTCAAAGAAACCGCAAAAGAACGAAAGAGCACTCTCTCTCTCGAAGCCCTATGATCTATACAATTTCTCCCCCTTTGGCAACAAGTTACCAAAAAGTTCGAAAAAGCATAGAGCTAAACGTCACTGTGGGCTCTGCTGGCGGCTCCCGTCTGGGTAGATGTCGGAGTAGATATGACGGCATCGGCGAAGACTTCAGCTGATGTCTGCGCTGGAGGAGTGGATGCTGGAGCTGTGGCTGGAGTGACTGCTGGAGCTGTAGGAGGTGCTGAAGTGGTAGCCCTGGAGTCAGTCACTGGAATAGCAGCTGATCGGGATCCTCTGGGAACCGGAGCAGTCTGGCGATGAGAGTCCTGGACTAGGTCATCCTGCACGAGCTCTGCCCTGTCCTGCCTAGCTTCCTCCATGTCTGCCTCAAGCTTGTTGACGGTCACCTGAAGTTCAGTCAGCTTCACGTCCAGAGCGTGGACCTTCTCGTCAACAATCCTTTCCAAGCTTTCCTGAGATTGTTCAATGCTGGCCAGGCGTTGTTCAATCCTCTGGGTAGCTTCAAGAATTTGCTCTCCGAAGCTCTTTGGTTTAGCTGCTGCTGCTGCTGCCTCTTTATCAGCTTTGGCTTTCCTAGCAGCTTCAATCTTGGCTTGACCTTCAACAGAAGTTGGATCCTCCTCGTCCATCACAACAACATTATCTTCATGCTCTGGCTGCAGTGGTAAGTGCTTCCTATCCAACAAGAATTTGCCCGTGCCAAACTTGGCATTGATAAGCATCTGAATCTGCGGGGCAAATCCACACGACCTCTTCTGGTCAGCTGCAGTCCTCTTAATGGTCTCTACCATTAAGTCCATCACCTTGAAAGGTGCCTTCTCATCAAGTATGTGCAGCATGTTGATAGAATAGCCTCGGATCATGCGATGGTCTCCAGACTTGGGCATCAAGGTATGCCTCAGAATAGTGTTTGTGGTAGGTAGACCTGCCTGGAGATAGTACACTAAGCCAAGCTTCCACCCTTCCAAATCTGCTGCGGGGATCTCCTTGTACATGTTCTTCATGGAATCATGGTTCTTCTTAGGAATCCCATAGACATCAATGTCGTCCTCTCTTTGCACTGGAGCATTCAGAAGTTCTGCCCATTCTTCAACAGACGAAGAAAACCTTTGACCTTCAGTCATCCAGGTGATCTTCCCATCAGGATAGAAGTGGGCTGTGGCATAGAATTGCATAATCATCTCATCGTTCCAGTCTGTCAGTTTCTGACCCACAAACTCATCAACTCCACATGCAGTGAAGCTTTCATGCACATAGGGAAAGAAGTCTCGGTGCTCTTCACTGTCAATGTACTTCCAGTCAACGTATCTGGTATCTGCAACTATAGGCTTCTTATCCATCAGCACAGTCTCATAGAAGTCCTGCTGCTCTCTGGTGTGGAATCTGGGGTCCACAGCAGTCCTTCTCCTCACGGCATATGGATCAGACTGTCTCCATAGCCTGAGACCTCTATCCTTCCTTGCCTTCATATCCTCGGCTTGAGGATGAGCATCGTTGTGGAGCGGCAGTTTTGGACGGAGCTTCAGCAACACATGTTCTTCTTCATCAGACTCAGACGGTGGCACATCACCCTTGTTCTTCTCAGAGGCTGGGATGTTCCTGGTTGTCCTCTTGGGCTTGGCAGAAGGCTTTGCTGGAGCTGCCTTAGCTTGAGCAGGCTTCTTGGGCTTAGAAGTGGCTTGAGCCCTAATTGCATCACCCATGAGTTTCTGCTTCTGAGGAGCAGGCTGGGGTGCTTCTTCTTCTTCATCTTCAACTGCTGCTTCTGTATGAGGTTCAGCATACACTACCCTCTTCCTCTTGGAAGTTTTCTTTACTTTACTTGGGGCTGGCTCTCCCAAGTTCAGCTTCTTGGCAACAGCTGACTGCTTGACCTTGCTGGTGCCTTTCTTCGACTGCTGCCCTTGTTGCTCTTTGGCAACAACCTTTCTCTTGGGCTTGGAGGTTACTTCCTCAGCAATGAAGTCAGAGTCCTCATCATCAGAATTTCTCTGCTTTCTGGTTCTGGTGGCTGCAGGAGGCAAGCCACTAGGTGTACTCCTCTCACCATCATCAATAGGACTACTAGCCTCAGGACTAGTATCCGCCTCAGGAATCTCTGCAAAAGGTGACTCTGACCTGTTCTGGCTGTCACTGGCATCTGACATGGCTGACAACCTGTGAATAGATAAGGTATAGGCAGAGTAGAAGAGTTATCACAAACTGCAGAGGTTTTTGCAAAAAAAATGAGTTCAAATCTTAGTTTTAAGTTTTCACAGAATGCATTTCGGTCAAACCGATTTTCAGTTTCGGTGAATCCGAAGTGTATAACAGAAACTTACACACCACTTTCGGTTGGACCGAAATGGGTTTCGGTCCTGCCGATACTCTAGGGTTTCACTAAAACCATACTTCGGTCACACCGATTTGCACAACTCGGTTAGACCGAAAGTGCAGTGCAATGGCCAGAGGCCAAATAGGTCACACCGAAAATTTAAAACCGGTTTCACCGAGATGTGTTCCGTGGAAACCTAAACCTAAGAATTTTACTCGAAACTAGAAACGATCTGATGGAAAGGAAGTTTTTCAATCGTGGCTAGATGCAGGGCAAACCAATCGTGCAATGAGTCGGATGGGGAACACGAGAGGGATCGAGACTCACCCTAACTTGGTGGAGTCCCTCTACGGCGGCAACGGCGCGGAGGATAAAACCGTTGACGGCGGTGGAGACCTGCGGCGAGGGCGCACAGGCGACGACGGCGACGATCCGAAGATCAGGGCGACGGCAGCAGGGGACTTGGGGGCGAAAACGTTTGAAGGAAAAATCGCGCGCTGCCCTCAGTATTTATATCCCCTTGCTGTCGGTGGGACCGAGTTGAAAAACTCGGTGACACCGAGATGGATAACTGCTATGCAGTTACGCATATCGGTCACGCCGAGATTTAGAACTCGGTTTCACCGAGATGAAACCTAGATCAGTCTAAGCGTTTCGGTTGGACCGAGTGGGAGAAGTTGGTCTGACTGAAATTGACTTAAAAGGTTTTGGAAGTCAGCCTTAGACGGATCGGTGGCTCCGAGTGCTCCTCACTCGGAGGGTCCGAAAATGACTTGTTCAAAGTTTGTGATATAAGCATGAATAGAATTTGAGAGAAGAAAGCATAGATAGCTAGGGGAGGTGCTTAGGCATTCTTGTCCATCCATTCGGCCAGAAAAATCAAAACAACCAAAACAACAAATGGATGTCCTCGAATGGATAAAATCATGCATTCAACATGCTCACACAATAAGATAGCAAATAAAATATGTGTCAAACATGCACAACCAACACTCTAGCTACTAGCACACAATTTGTCGATGACTAGGTCATCTTTATATGAATATTTTGACTTAGGAGCCAAATGAGAACATTTGATCATAGGTCATACTCATCGTTTAAGCACAAGTGGGGTTACCACTTTTACATAAAGCATTGATGTGTTCACATCATTTGGAGATGCTTTAGCTCAATTTTTAGAGCAAAGCTCCCCCTAGATGTGAGAACCCCTTTTAAAGGGTCAAACTAACCTTGGGTTGTCGTAGAAGACTTCATGTAGATGTTGAAGATGTGGATGCTCAATGTTGATGTAGATCATCAAGAGTTGGGAGCTATCCTTTGGATTAGGGCACTTTTAATACCTACATGGGTTAGTCCCACAAGGAACAAACAAGGATATCCATGGACATAGATTGAAGTTCACAATAGATGATGTCCATGAAAGCAATGATTACCTTGTCCCTTGACTTACCAACAAGAGGGTTTGTGACTCCATGAACTAGTGCATGATGTGGAAGTTGATTGCACAAGTTGCCAAAATGAATATGAGTGAAGTATATTGGCGGAGTCACCCTCAAGAACCTTCTAGTTCTTCTTCTTTGGGATCCACATCATCTTGATGGGAATCCTTGGGGTTGTAGTTGAGCTTGACGAAGTAGAACTTGACGTGTCCTTGGGAACCCACTTGACCATGGCTTGAGGTGCTTCAATGAATGCATCAATCTCCTCTTGAAGCTTGTCCTTGGCTTTTAGCTTGTGGTCTTGTGGTGGAAGGTCATCTTGAGCTTGTTCCACATTGGAAGAAGTAGGATCATACTTCTCCTTTTGAGAAACAAACTGTGGAGTAGGGTATTGACCTTCTTCCCATTCAACACCTTCGGCGTTGAACTTTCGCTCAAAACCAATCCCTTGATTCTTCCGGTGCCTTCCTTGTTTGTGAACAATTTCCTCAAAGTTCTTGCTTCCGACAAGACTCTTGTAGACACCTTTCTCTATGATTTCCTTCAATAAGCTATTTTCTTGCTCAAGTGTAACTTGGCTTGAAACATTGTTAGTGGAATCAAGAGAACTGCTAGAAGCAACAATATTAGATTTAACATGGTTATTGTTACTACTAGAGGAAGAATTTTTCTTATGCTTGTCATGCTTAGTCTTAATAGGTGGCAAGAAATTAGACAAGAGAAGTCGTTTGGCAAGATATGAAGAACTCTTCTTTCGAAGATCGTCATTGATCGCTTTTAGAAACTCATGTTCTTGCTCTAGAGTGAGCTTCTCGAAGCGTAGCTTCTCATGAGATCTTAGGAGCTCTCTATGATCTTCTTGAGTTGTTTCATGAGCTAACTTAAGAGTGTTTAGTTCTTTAGTTAGACGCTCAATCTCCTTCATAGCATTGTCATTCGACTCTTCTCGACTATAAAGACTACTAGCATTTTCATCGTTACTAAGCTCACTAGATTTATCATGCAATAGCTCATCTTCACCAAGCAAGTCATCCTCATCACTATTGAAGTCAATGAATTCAGGGTGTGTTACCTTGGGGCCTTTAGCCATGAAGCATCTTCCAATTCCCTCATTTGGTGAATCAAATAAGTCGTAGGAGTTGGAGTTGGAGGATACGAGAGCAAGACCGGCAACACCTTCATCTTGACTGTAGTCGGAGTCGGAGTTGGAGCCGGAGACCCATTCACCTACATGAGCTTGATGTCTTCTTCTTGTATAGCTCCTTGATGACTTGTCTTTCCTCTCCGAATCCTTGCTTCTCCGAGAGGGTCTTCGTTCATAACGATCATCTCTACTCCTTCTCTCTTTCTGAGGTGACTCATCTCTTGATCTTCTTCTTGGAGATTCTTCTCTTCTCTTGTGGGGAGCCGTACACTCATTTGAGAAGTGTCCGGGTCTTCCACAATTGTAGCAGTTTCGATCACGACTAGAAGATCTCTTTTCATCATATGATCTAGACTTTGAGCTTCTTTCTTTGCCTCTATTCTTGTAGAATTTGTTGAAGTTCTTAACCATTAGGCTTATCTCTTCATTGGAAATTAACTTGTCACTTGAGGTTGTGGGAGCATCACTTGTAGCTTTGTAAGCACCGCTTGACTTGTTGTGAAGCTCTTCCTTATCCTTAAGTGTCATCTCATGAGCAACAATTCTTCCAATGACTTCAGTTGGCTTGAGAGTCTTGTAGTTTGGCATCATTTGGATCAAAGTGCACACGGTGTCATATTTTCCATCCAAAGCTCTGAGAATCTTCTTAATGATGAATCGGTCGGTCATTTCTTCGCTTCCTAAGCCGGCAATCTCATTTGTGATGAGAGCAAGCCTAGAGTACATTTCAGCGACTCCTTCACCATCCTTCATCTTGAATTTGTCAAGTTGACCTTGAAGAATATCTAGCTTTGATTCCTTCACAGATTCAGTACCTTCGTGCATTTCAACCAAAGTATCCCAAATCTCTTTAGCATTCTCAAGACGGCTGATTTTGTTGAACTCCTCGGGACACAAGGCATTGAAGAGAATGTCACAAGCTTGAGCATTGTTTTGCAACATCCGCAACTCTTCCGGTGTAGCTTCGAGATCCGGAACTTTTCCTTCCTCGAAGAATTCACCTTGCATACCAACACAAATAATGCCCCATGCGGCTGGGTTATGACCAAGAATATGCATTTTCATTTTATGCTTCCAACTAGCAAAATTTGTACCATCAAAGTAAGGACCTCTACGATAATTACCCTCACTAGACGCCATACTCTCCTAGGTTGTGAAACCAAGCTTATGGAGTCCAATGCAATGGAAACCAAAACAATGGAGACCAAAGCTCTGATACCACTTGTAGGATCGAAAGTATGTCTAGAGGGGGGGGGGTGATTAGACTACTTGTAAATATAAAAATTCTGCCTTTAACAAAGAACAGTTTTTGGTAGTTTCACAATTAAGATCAAGTCAAGTATCACCCTACACATGCAATTCTAGAGTATAAGCAGCGGAAAGTAAATTGCACATGTAGTAAAGAGAGGTGGAGAAGATCAAACGCAATTTGGAGACGCAATGATTTTTCCCGTGGTTCCGATAGGTAGTGCTATCGTACATCCACGTTGATGGAGACTTCAACCCACGGAGGGTAACGGCTGCGCGAGTCCACGGAGGGCTCCACCCACGAAGGGTCCACGAAGAAGCAACCTTGTCTATTCCATCATGGCCTATGCCCACGGAGGGCTAGCCTTACTCGGGGTAGATCTTCACGAAGTAGGCGATCTCCTTGACCTTACAAACTTCTTGGTTCAACTCCACATCTCGATGACGGAGGCTCCCAAGCGACACCTAACCAATCTAGGAGGCACCACCCTCCAAAAGGTAATAGATGTTGTAGATGATGATGAACTCCTTGCTCTTGTGCTTCAAATGATAATCTCCCCAACACTCAACTCTCCTCACTGATATGGCTGTGGTGGAAGAAAGGATTGAGTGGAAAGCAACTTGGGAAGGTTAGAAATCAAGTTTCATATGGTAGGAATGGAGCAACTTGATCTCAACACAAGGGTAGGTAGTTCTCTTCTCAGAAAGTGTAAGGTAGGAGTGGTAGTTCTTTCTGATGGCTCTCTCCACGAATGAAGAGGGGGTGGAGGGGTATATATAGCCTCCACACAAAATCCAACCGTTACACACATAATTGAGCAATCTCGGTGAGACCGAAGTGGAAACTCGGTCAGACCGAAAGTTCAAATATAGTGAACGTTGGGGTTTTCGGTGGGACCGAAAATACCATCTCGGTTTGTCCGATTTGAGCAAAGACAGGAACTTGCCAGTTTCGGTGAGACCGAAATTATCAACTCGGATATTCCGATATGATGACAAACGGTTACAGAAGGTTGGCAGCCCGTGTTTCGGTGAGACCGAACTCAAACTCGGAATGACCGATTTTTCTAGGGTTTGGCTTATGGCTGAGGTGGTTCATCTTGGTGGGACTGAGTTTGGAAAATCGGTTTGTCCGAGATTACTTATGAGTGTGTATAGTAGTGAAAGTTGCTGATAGTTGAAGAAGATATATCACTAAGTACTTGAGCAACCAGATCATCAACACAACCTCATCCCCTTTTAATAGTATTGGCTTTTCCTATGGACTCAATGTGATCTTGGATCACTAAACCAAAAATGGAGTCTTGAGCTTTTGCCAATGCTTGCCTTAGCATTTTTAGGGGTCCACTTCTTCAGTCATTTCCATACCCATATCACTGAACTTCTCTGAAATGATTCTCAAGTAACTATTAGTTCAATGATATATATGTTGTTATTAATTGCCAAAACCACCCGGGGATTAGTTGCACTTTCAGCAGTACTTTCGTACTAACTGCGATAATTTCGTGAAACTCAGAACCCGACGTCGGTTGAGGGCGTTCAAGACTCCCTCATCCGTGCAATTGTGGTGAAATAGAGAAACCACTTTTTTCGTCGTAGCGGTCCCTGACCTTGTTTTTAACAAGTAGGAATCTAGCCCAGAAGTGGTTGACCGTTTCCTCGGGCTGCTGTTGTATGTTCGCGAGGTCATCTATGTCCGCGATTCCGAATTTACTTGAAAAGTTTTTCCCAGGGTGGGTGGGTGTTGGAAATTTTGAATCCCGACCCAGAGTGGTATTCGGAGTTTTAACAACCCCCAATGGTGACAATCCGGTTTTGATGGGATCTAATTGTCCTTCGGGTCCGCCGTCGGTCCCAGAGCTCAATGAACATAGTGAGCCTCCTGACTGGGAGGTGTTCGGCTCGATGGGTTCGGAGATCCGGACTGTTGCGGTCTCCGTCTATAGAGGAGAAGTCTCTATGGCTCCATCCTCCATTGCTGCTACTAGATGAGCGATCGAAGAAGGGCCAATATCGTCATGGCCGGATTTAAGTCCGATTTGATCTCCTGGCGATGAAAGCCCTAGGGCGGCGATGCGATCCAACAGCTCGTTTATGGGCGAGATTTCTGCCAAAGTCGCGTCATCGGAGTAGCCGGAATCGGCATACAGGTGATGCTCGACGGCCGTGGGGAGTGCGGTCGGCCCAGAGGCCATGCGGGCGCATACAGTGAACCCACCGAGTTGGAGGACCTGACCGATAGCCAGGTTATTTCCGAGGTTGATCCCGTCGTCGATGACGAGACGCGCCATCAAACGCTCATGGCGAGCGCACAACGGAGCTCTCAATGAAAGCACCATTGTCGGTGTTAAAACCGACAGATCTCGGGTAGGGGGTCCCAAGCTATGCGTTTAGAGGATCGATGGTAATAGGAGGTTGGGGACACACTGTTTACCCAGGTTCAGGCCCTCTCGATCGAGGTTAAACCCTACTTCCTGCTATATTAGTATGGATGAATATGTGTACAAGAGTTGATCTACCTCTAGATTGTAATGGCTAAACCCTAGGTCTAGCCTATGAGGATATTGTAAGATGACCCCCTCTACAGACTAAACCCATCGGCTTATATACACAACAAAGGGGACCTAGGGTTACAAGGGTGACTTGGGGAGGAATAAATTGATACATCCGAACTCTACACCTGCCTTTCTACGTACATAGGAGTCCTGACCGAATACGTGGGAGGGCCTTCTGCTTCTTCTTCATGCGGCCCATCAATGCGGCCCAGCTTTAATGACCTGGATGACTGAGGACCCCTGAATACAGGACTCCCTCGGCGACTTTGGAGTGACTCTTTGTTGCATGTTGAGGGATAGTTATATGATCCAGTTATGTTATTTATGTTGAGAGAACTTGCGCAAGTGAAAGTATGAACCCTTGGCCTTGTTTCAAAGCATTGCAACACCGTTTATGCTCACTTTTATCATTAGTTACCTTGCTGTTTTTATATTTTCATATTACAAAAACCTATATCTACCATCCATATTGCACTTGCATCACCATCTCTTCGTCGAACTAGTGCACCTATACAATTTACCATTGTATTGGGTGTGTTGGGGACACAAGAGACTCTTTGTTATTTGGTGCAGGGTTGTTTGAGAGAGACCATATTCATCCTACGCCTCCCATGGATTGATAAACCATAGGTCATCCACTTGAGGGAAATTTGCTACTGTCCTACAAACCTCTGCACTTGGAGGCCCAACAACGTCTACAAGAAGAAGGTTGCGTAGTAGACATCAATGAGCATCTGTATGTGTGGAGCATACTGATGACCCACAAGTGTAGGGGATCTATCGTAGTCCTTTAGATAAGTAAGAGTGTCGAACCCAACGAGGAGCAGAAGGAAATGATAGGCAGTTTTCAGTAAGGTATTTTCTGCGGGCAGTGAAATTATAGGTAACAGATAGTTTTGTGATAAGGTAATTGGTATCAAGTGACAAAAGGTAATAGTAAATAAGGTGCAGCAAGATGACCCAATCCTTTTTGTAGCAAAGGTTAAGCCTTGACAAACTCTTATATAAAGGAAAGCGCTCCCGAGGACACATGTGAATTATAGTAAATCTAGTTTTCATCATGATCATCTGATTCGCGTTCGGTACTTTGATAATTTGGTATGTGGGTGGACCGGTGCTTGGGTGCTGTCCTTACTTGGACAAGCCTCCCACTTATGATTAACCTCTAATGTAAGCATCCGCAACTACAAAAGAAGTATTAAGGCAGACCTAACCATAGCATGAAATAAGTGGATCCAAATCAGCCCCTTACGAAGCAACGCATAAACTAGGGTTTAAGCTTCTGTCACTCTAGCAACCCATCATCTACTTATTACTTCCCAATGCCTTCCTCTAGGCCCAAATAATGGTGAAGTGTCATGTAGTCGACGTTCACATGACACCACTAGAGGAGACACAACATACATCTCATCAAAATATCGAACTAATACCAAATTCACATGACTACTTATAGCAAGACTTCTCCCATGTCCTCATGAACAAAAGTAACTACTCACAAGACATAATATTGTTCATGATCAGAGGGGTATTAATATGCATAATGGATCTAAACATATGATCTTCCACCAAATAAACCAACTAGCATCAACTACAAGGAGTAATCAACACTACTAGCAACCCACAGGTACCAATCTGAGGTTTGGATACAAAGATTGGATACAAGAGATGAACTAGGGTTTGAGAGGAGATGGTGCTGGTGAAGATGTTGATGAAGATAACCTTCCCCAAGATGGGAGAGTTGATGGTGATGACGGCGGTGACGATTTCCCCCTCCCGGAGGGAAGTATCCCCGGCAGAACAGCTCTGCCGGAGCCCTAGATTGGTTTCCGCCTCGAGACGGCGGCGTCTGGTCCCGAAAGCCTCCTCCTGATTTTTGCCAGGTCAAAACACCTCATATAGGAGAAGATGGGTATCAGGGGACCATCGTGTGGCCCACGAGGCAGGGGGCGCGCCTAGAGAGAGAGGGGGGGGGGGGCGCCCCCACCCTCTTGGACAGGTGCTGGCCCCCCTGGTGATTCTCTTTCGCCAGATATTTTTTATATTTTCTGAAACGGTGTCCCGTGGAGTTTGGGAGATTTTGGAGTTGTGGAGAATAGGTTTCCAGTGTTTGCTCCTTTTCCAGCCCAGAATTCCAGCTGCCGACATTCTCCCTCTTCATGTAAAGCTTGTAAAATAAGGGAGAAAAGGCATAAGTATTGTGACATAACGTGTAATAATAGCCCATAGTGCAATAAATATCAACATAAACGCATAATGCAAAATGGACGTATCAACTCCCCCAAGCTTAGACCTCGCTTGTCCTCAAGCGAAAGCCGAAATTGAAAAATATGTCCACATGTTTAGAGATAGAGGTGTCAATAAAAATAAAATACGGACATGAGGGCATCATGATCATTCTTATAACAGCAACACACATATATTATCATATGATTCTTGTGCCAAAGTAACAATTCATTCACAAAGTCAAGTATGAATCAGAAACTTCATTGAAAACCAACAAACTACGATCTCAGTCATTGAAGCAATTGCAATTTATCGTAACATCGGAAAGAGTCAATATAAGAGCTTTTCAGCAAGCCTACATACTCAACTATCATATAGTCTTTCACAATTGCTCACACTCACGAAATACTTACGGGTATGGAGTTTTAATCGGACACAGAGAAAGATATGGGCTTATGGTAGTGCCTCCCAACCTTTTACCTCAAGGGTAATGTCAACAGTAATAGACCATGATAACTTACATCCAAGTGGGTATATGTGTCAGGATCTTTCCAACACAATGTGCTTGCCAAAGGATAAAATGTAAAAAGGAAAGGTGATTTTCACCTTGACTCTTATAAGGCAAGAATAATAGATAGGCCCTTCGCAGAGGGAAGCAGAGGTTGTCATGTGCTTTTATGGTTGGATGCACAAAGTCTTAGCGCAAAAGAACGTCACTTTATATTGCCACTTGTGATAAGGACCTTTATTATGCAGTCCGTCGCTTTTATTACTTCCATATCACAAGATTGTATAAAGCTTATTTCCTCCACACTAATAAATCATACATATTTTAGCGAGTTTGCAACATGACAACTTACTTGAAGGATCTTACTCAATCCATAGGTAGGTATGGTGGACTCTCATGGCAAAACTGGGTTTAAGGATGTATGTAAGCACAAGTAGTATCTCTACTTGGTGCAAGGAGTTTTGGCTAGCATGAGGGGGAAAGGCAAGCTCAACATGTTGGATGATCCATGACAATATACTTTATTTCGAATATAAGAAAACATAGCCCATTATGTTGTCTTCCTTGTCCAACATCAACTCTTTAGCATGTCATATTCTAATGAGTGCTCACAATCATAAAAGATGTCCAAGATAGTATATTTGTATGTGAAACCTCTCTTTCTCTATTACTTCCTATTAATTGCAACGATGACCAAAACTATGTTTGTCAACCCTCAACAACTTTTATTCATCGTACTCTTTATATGTGAAGTCATTACTTCCCATAAGATCAATATGATCTCTTTGATACTTTTTATTATTTTCTTTTGTTCTATCATGACCAAAGTGAGGAAATCAAGCCCTTGACTCAACAGTAATCTTTATTATATAGCTCACGGTCTCGATTACAAAGGTAAAGATCATAAAGCAAAAGCTCATAACTAGATCATGCTAACTTTATTCCACTAGATCAAGATACTATCAAAAGGATCGAACTAAGAAAAACGGTAAAGATAGGAGTGTGATGGTGATACGATACCGGGGCAACTCCCCCAAGCTTGGCAGTTGCCAAGGGGAGTGCCCATACCCATATGATTATGTCTCCTTCTTCCTCCGTGGTCCAACCATAATGCTCCCTGTCCCCATAGATCATAGGGTCAGCGAGGAGGTCGGCCACATAGCTTTCTCCCTCTGAATCCTAGGACGACATATTGCTTTTATCTGCAACAGAAACATCTCAAAATGAGAACATAGGATTTTTGCGCGATACGGTGGTCAAAACCTTTGGGAGAATATATAGTGAATTTTTACCGACCAAAAGGAGTAACATACAAGAAATCAGAGTCCGGGAGGCACACGAGGTGCCCACGAGGCAGGGGGGCACGCCCAGGGAAGGGGGCGCGCCCTCCATCCTCATGGACGCCTCGTGTCTCTTTCGGACTGCCACTTATTTTTCTATTTTTCTAAATATTCCAAAACGGTGAAAAATTACCATTAGAACTGTTTTGGAGTCGGTTTACTTACCGTACCACATACCTCTTCCCTTTCGGGGTCTGAATCGTTCTGGTAAGTCTCCCTTATGTATTTCTCCGGGGTTACTGTTTCAATAACATTGGTTTCAACGTTTATAGGATTACCTGATATATAATGTTTGATTCTTTGACCGTTCACCACCTTTGGATTTGTGCCTTCAAAGTTGTTGATTTTTATGGCACCGGAACGATAGACCTCCTCGATAACATAAGGACCTTACCATTTAGAGAGAAGTTTTCCTGCAAAAAATCTTAAACGAGAGTTGTATAGCAAGACATAATCACCTACGTTAAACTCACGCTTTTGTATCCTTTTGTCATGCCATCTTTTAACTTTTTCTTTAAACAGCTTGGCATTCTCATGAGCCTGGGTTCTCCATTCATCAAGAGAGCTAATGTCAAATAACCTCTTCTCACCAGCAAGTTTGAAATCACAGTTGAGCTCTTTAATAGCCAAATATGCCTTATGTTCTAGCTCAATAGGTAAGTGACAAGCTTTTCCATATACCATTTTATATGGAGACATACCCATAGGATTTTGTATGCAGTTCTATAGGCCCATAATGCATCATCAAGTTTCTTGGACCAATTCTTTCTAGACCTATTAACTATCTTTTGCAAAACTAATTTCAGCTCTCTATTACTTAATTCTACTTGACCACTAGTCTGTGGGTGATAAGGGGATGCAATTCTATGATTAACATCATACTTAGCAAGCATTTTACGGAAAGCACCATGAATAAAGTGTGAACCACCATCAGTCATTAAGTATCTAGGGACTCCTAACCTCGGAAAAATAACTTCTTTAAGCATCTTAATAGAGGTGTTGTGATCAGCACTACTAGTTGGAATAGCTTCTACCCACTTAGTAACGTAATCAATAGAAACTAAAATATGTGTATATCCATTAGAGGAAGGAAACAACCCTATATAATCAAAGCCCCAAACATCAAACTGTTCAATAACAAGTGAATAATTCATAGGCATTTCTTGACGTCTACTAATATTACCAATTCTTTGACATTCATCACAAGATAAGACAAACTTACGGGCATCCTTGAAGAGAGTAGGCCAATAAAAACCGGATTGCAATACCTTATGTGCAGTTCTATCTCCAGCATGGTGTCCTCCATAAGCTTCGGAGTGGCACTTGCATAGGATCTGTTCCTGTTCATGCTCAGGTACACAACGTCTAATAATACCATCTACTCCTTCTTTATAAAGATGTTGGTCATCCCAGAAGTAATGTCTCAAATCATAGAAGAACTTTTTCTTTTGCTGGTATGTGAAGCTAGGAGGTATAAACTTAGCAACAATGTAATTAGCATAATCAGCATACCATGGAGTAGTACGAGAAGTATTTATGACAGCTAATTGTTCATCAGGAAAGCTATCATCAATAGGTTGTGGGTCATTAAGTATATTCTCTAGCCTATACAAGTTATCTGCAACGGGGTTCTCACCTCCCTTTCTATCAATAATGTGCAAATCAAATTATTGCAGCAAGAGAACCCATCTAATAAGTCTAGGTTTAGCATCTTTCTTTTCCATAAGGTATTTGATAGTAGCATGATCAGTGTGAATAGTTACTTTAGAATCAACAATATAAGGTCTAAACTTATCACAAGCAAATACAACTGCTAAAAATTCCTTCTCAGTAGTAGCATAATTTCTCTGGGCACTGTCTAGAGTTTTACCATCATATTGGATAAAATTTAATTTCTTATCAACTCTTTGTCCTAGAACATCACCTACAACATAATCACTAGCATCACACATAATCTCAAAAGGTTAATTCCAGTCAGGAGGCTGGACAATAGGTGCAGAGATCAACGCTTTCTTAAGTATTTCAAATGCTTCTAAACAATCATCATCAAAGACAAAAGGAATATCTTTTTGTAAGAGATTAGTCAGAGGCCTGGAGATTTTGGAGAAGTCCTTAATTAACGTCCTATAAAACCCGGCATGACCAAGGAAACTTCGTATACCTTTGATGTCCTTAGGACACGATATCTTTTCAATAGCATCAACTTTAGCTTTGTCAACTTCAATATCTCTTTCATAAATTTTATGTCACAAGACAATGCCTTCATTAGCCATAAAGTGGCACTTCTCCGAATTCAAGACAAGATTAGTGTCTTCACATCTCTGCAAAACTCGATCAAGGTTTCTCAAGCAATCATTAAAAGAAGTTCCATAAACGGAAAAATCATCCATGAAAACCTCAACTATCTTTTCACAAAAATCAGATAATATAGCCATCATGCATCTTTGAAAGGTAGCAGGTGCATTACATAAACCAAAAGGCATACGTCTATAAGCAAAGGTACCGAAAGGACAAGTAAAAGTGGTCTTTTCTTGATCCCCTTTTGACACAAGAATTTGAGAGAAACCAGAACATCCATCTAGAAAGCAAAAATGAGTATGTTTGGATAACCTTTCTAGCATTTGATCAATAAAAGGCAAAGGGTAATGATCTTTCTTAGTGGCTTTATTTAATTTGCGGAAATCAGTTACCATCCTATAACCTGTAACAATTCTTTGAGGGATCAATTCATCTTTATCATTAGGAACAACAGTCATACCTCCCTTCTTAGGGACACAATGGACAGGACTTACCCACTGGCTATCAGCAACCGGATAGATAATACCTACCTCTAGAAGCTTTAGTATTTCCTTCCTTACCACTTCTTTCATCCAGAGTATATCCAATAGCAGCACGGTGCTTCTTCAGAGTTTTCAATAATTTTTCTTCTTCCTGCTCTGAATGGTTAGCACTGATAATAACAGGATATATCTTCTTTTCATCGAGATAAACATACTTAAGATCATCAGGTAAAGGTTTAAGTTCAAACACGGGATCACCCTTGGGTGGAGGAGGATCCCCTAGGATTTCAATAGGAAAGTTGTTCTTCAATACGGGTCCCTGCTTAAAGAATATTTCATCTATTTCCTTTCTCTCATTCATATACATATCATTTTCATGGTCTAGCAGATATTGTTCTAAAGGATCGTTATGAGGTACAACAATAGAAGCAAGACCAATAATTGCATCCTTACTAGGCGATTCTTTATCACGGGGTTGTCTACGAAATTTAGCAAAGTTAAAATCATGAGACATATCGCCTAAACCAACAGTAACAATATCTTTCACGCAGTCTATCTTAGCATTAACGGTATTCAAGAAGGGTCTACCAACTATAATGGGACAAAAATCATCTTGCGGGGAACTAAGAATAAGAAAATCAACAGGGTATGTAACCTTCCCACACAAGACTTCAACATCTCTGACAATCCCAACTGGTGAAATAGTATCTCTGTTAGCAAGCTTAATAGTAACTTCAATCCCTTCTAACTCAACAGGTGCAATATCATGCATAATTTCTTGATATAGGGAATGAGGGATTATACTTTCACTAGCACCTACATCACATAAACCATGATAGCAATGATCTCCTATTTTGACAGAAATAACAGGCAAGCCTACAACAGGTCTATGTTTATTCCTAGCATTGGGTTTGGTTATTCTAGCAGCTTCCTCTTGGAGGTAAATAACATGTCCATCTAAATTTTCAACCAAGAGATCTTTAACCATAGCAACACTAGGTTCAACTTTAATTTGCTCAGAGGGTGTAGGTGTTCTAGTACTACTCTTACGAACTACAGTTGAACCTTTAGCATGATCCTTTATTCTAAGAGGGAAATGTGGTTTCTCAATATAAGCAGTAGGAACAGTAGGATCAACAATATAAGTGATAGTCTTCTCTTCAACTTTAACAGGTTCAACTACTTTTACTTCAGTGGGAGGATGGTATTTAAACCACTTCTCCTTGGGAAGATCAACATGAGTAGCAAATGATTCACAGAAAGAAGCTACTATCTCAGAGTCAAGTCCATATTTAGTGCTAAACTCACAGAAAACATCTGTATCCATAAAAGCTTTAACACAATCAAACTTAGGGGTCATACCTGACTCCTTACCTTCGTCGAGATCCAAATCTTTAGAGTTGCGTTTAATTATTTCCAATAAATCCCATTTGAATTCAACAGTCTTCATCATAAAAGAACCAGAGCAAGAATTATCGAGCATGTTGCGACTATTGAGAGAAAGCCGAGCATAAAAATTTTGAATGATCATTTTCCTTGAGAGCTCATGATTGGGGCATGAATATAACATTTACTTAAGCTTCCCCCAAGCTTGAGCGATGCTTTATCCTTCGCGAGGCCAAAAATTATATATATAATTACGATCACGATGAACCTGATGCATAGGATAGAACTTCTAATGAAATTCCAACTTTAGCCAATTATAGTTCCATGATCCAATATCATCGCATAGCCTGGACTATATCAATGCATCTCCCTTCAAAGATAAAGGGAAGACCTTCTTCTTTATAACATCCTCGGGCATACCTGCAAGCTTAAATAATCCACAAACTTCATCCACATAGATTAGATGCAAATCGGGATGCAGTGTTCCGTCTCCTGTAAAGGGATTATCTAGCAGTTTCTCTATCATACCCGAAGGAATTTCAAAGCAAACATTCTCAGTAGGTGCAGTAGGTTGAGGAGAAACTCTTTGCTCTTCTCGTCGGGGTGAAGATACCCTGAACAAGCCCGTCAAAGGATGATGAGCCATAGTAACAAGTGGCAGTAAATTTCAGCACACTATATAAATTTTTCCTTACCAAATTCCACTTACCAAAGGCGCTTCACTCCCCGGCACCGGCACCAGAAAAGAGTCTTGATGACCCGCAAGTGTAGGGGATCTATCGTAGTCCTTTCAATAAGTAAGAGTGTCGAACCCAACGAGGAGCAGAAGGAAATGATAGACAGTTTTCAGTAAGGTATTTTCTGCAAGCACAGAAATTATAGGTAACAGGTAGTTTTGTGATAAGGTAATTGGTAGCAAGTGACAAAAGGTAAAAGTAAATAAGGTGCAGCAAGATGGCCCAATCATTTTTCTAGCAAAGGACGAGCCTTGACAAACTCTTATATAAAGGAAAGTGCCCCCGAGGACACATGGGAATTATCGTCAAGCTAGTTTTCATCACGATCATCTGATTCACGTTTGGTACTTTGATAGTTTGGTATGTGGGTGGACCGGTGCTTGGGTGCTGTCCTTACTTGGACAAGCCTCCCACTTATGATTAACCTCTAATGCAAGCATCCGCAACTACAAAAGAAGTATTAAGGTAAACCTAACCATAGCATGAAACAAGTGGATCCAAATCAGCCCCTTACAAAGCAACACATAAGCTAAGGTTTAAGCTTCTGTCACTCTAGCAACCCATCATCTACTTATTACTTCCCAATGCCTTCCTCTAGGCCCAAATAATGGTGAAGTGTCATGTAGTCAACGTTCACATGACACCACTAGAGGAGAGACAACATACATCTCATCAAAATATCGAACGAATACCAAATTCACATGACTACTTATAGCAAGACTTCTCCCATGTCCTCAGGAACAAAAGTAACTACTCACAAGACATAATATTGTTCATGATCAGAGGGGTATTAATATGCATAATGGATCTGAACATATGATCTTCCACCAAATAAACCAACTAGCATCAACTACAAGGAGTAATCAACACTACTAGCAACCCACATGTACCAATATGAGGTTTGGATACAAGAGATGAACTAGGCTTTGAGAGGAGATGGTGCTGGTGAAGATGTTGATGAAGATCACCCTCCCCAAGATGTGAGAGTTGATGGTGATGACGGCGGTGATGATTTCCCCCTCCCGGAGGGAAGTATCCCCGGCAGAACAGCTATGTCGGATCCCTAGATTGGTTTCCGCCAAGGTTCCGCCTCGAGACGGCAGCGTCTGGTCCCGAAAGCCTCCACCTTATTTTTTTCCAAGTCAAAACACCTAATATAGGAGAAGATGGGTATCGGGGGACCATCGTGTGGCCCACGAGGCAGGGGGCGCGCCGAGGGATGGGGG
>LR738715.1:714776420-714827326 GCA_902687465.1 Secale cereale | reverse complement strand
CGGGGGGGGGGGGGGGGGGGGGGGCGCCCCCACCCTCGTGGATAGGTGGTGCCCCCTGGTGATTCTCTTTCACCAGATATTTTTTATATTTTCTGAAACGGTGTCCCGTGGAGTTTCGGAGCTTTTTGAGTTGTGGAGAATAGGTTTCCAGTGTTTGCTCCTTTTCCAGCCCAGAATTCCAGCTGCCGGCATTCTCCCTCTTCATGTAAACCTTGTAAAATAAGAGAAAAGGCATAAGTATTGTGACATAACGTGTAATAACAGCCCATAGTGCAATAAATATCAACATAAAAGCATGATGCAAAATGGACATATCACATACCCACATGATCTCTTCTGGTGTGCAGCAGTCCTCTTAATTGTTTCAACAATCAGGCTCATCACTTTGAATTTCTGTGGCACATCAAATATCTGCAGCAAGTTGACTGAATGGCCTCTGATCATCTTGTGATCTCAAGATTTGGGCAACAATGTATGCCTCAATATAGTGTTGATTGTAGCTAGACCAGACAACAAGTAATGAAGAAATCCAAACTTGTGTGTTTCCAATGCTTTGTCTAGGATCTGTTTGTAAATGTTGGCCATAGAGTTGTGGTTTTTCTTCTTCTTGGCATAGACATCCAAGTCATCTTCATGCTCTTCAGGGGCTTTTATCAACTTGGCCCACTCATCAACAGTTGACTGGTACCTTGTACCTTCAGACATCCATACAATTCGACCATCTAGATAGAAATGAGCTGTGGAGTAGAATTGCATGATGAGTTCATCATTCCATTTTGTCAATTTTTGTCCCACAACCTTGTCAACACCACATGATTTGAAACTTTCATGCACACCTGGAAAATGATCTTTATTCGCATCAATGAATTTCCAATCTACCCACTTCATATCACACACCATGGGCTTCTTATCAAGCAGAATGGTCTCATAGAAATCCTGATGCTCTCTGGTGTGGAACCTATAATCCACAGCAGTCCTTCTCCTCACAGCATATGGATCAGATTGTCTCCATCTTCTGAGACATGCATCCTTCCTCAACTTCATGTCCTCAGCAACAATATGATTATCATCATGATCAGGGATCTTGGGCTTGAGCTTCCTAAGCACTTGGACTTCATCATCTTCTTCAATTTCAGGCACTAGGGCCTTAATCTTTTCTGCAGCTAGAATGTTCCTTGTGCTTCACTTGGGTGCAGATTTGGTGGCTTGAGTAGCAGCTTTGGGGCAGTCTTGGGCTTTGAAGGAGCAACCCCTCACTTAATGGCATCACCCCACCAGCTTATGAGATTTAGGTGCTGGTGCATCATCCTCTTCTTCTACTTCTTCTTCTTCAGCTTCATCGTCATCATCATCTCTCATGGATGGCTTGCCAATCACTCTGGCTGTGGTTTTCCTAGCCCTTTTCTTAGTTCCTGCTGGCTCATCATCTCTCGTTTCAAGAGTGAACACCATTGTTTCTTGAGTTGATGCTCTGGCCTTTGACATTGGAGCTCTTTTGGCAGGGACCTTCTTGTTCAGTCCAGGCTTGGTTGAAGCAGTTGTGCCATATTCCTTCCTAGCAACTTTCTTCTTTGAGCGGACTTCTTCAACTTCAAAATCTTCATCCTCTGAATCTAAAATTTCTTCTTTCTCTGCCTAGTTGATGCCTTAGGCATGTTGCTTGGTGTGCTCCGGCTACTCTCATAGTAGCTAGAGTTATTGGGACTAGAGCCCTCACTCAATTGTGCCTGTTCCTATGACCTGTTCTAATTGTCACTGCCCTCAAACATTCCTGAAACTGCAAGTTGATCCGGTGAATAGATATAGATGAGATAGACTGGATGAGCAAAAGTGCAGAGGTTTTGCAAAACAGATGAGTCAAAACTTAGTTTTAGTTCTCCACAGAAAGCATTTCGGAGCTACCGATATGTTAAACTCGATGATATCGCAACAATTTTGGAACCTAAACTAGTGAACTCGGTTAGACCGAGTCACAGTTCGGTGGCGCCGAGACTACTAGGGTTTCACAGAGTGTCGAACTCGGTCACACCGATTTGCAGTTTTCGGTCAGACCGAAAATCCCATGTGCAATGGCCTAAGCCAAATCGGTGAGACCGATTTCTACAACTCGATCGGTCCGAGATGAGTTCGACGGAGACCTAACCCTAAATTTTCAGATCAAATCTAATCTAAGGATGTTTTTCAGTGGATAGATAGTTTGCATACGTGGTAACGATCATGGCAAAGTAATATGCTATGAATGAGAGTTAAAGGAATAGCACATAGAGTCGAACCCACACCCTAGTTCGGCGGGAGTTTGCTACAACTACAATGGCGGAGCAGATTTCCATTGACGACGATGGAAACCAGCGGCGGGAGGTCGCTGGCGGCGAGGAGACGATCCGGAGACCCGACGAGGCAGAGCAGGACACAAGCGCGGGCTGAGGAGTTTGAAGAAATTACCAAGATCTCACCCGTTGGTATATATATCCCGACCCTGTCGGTGTGACCGAGTGGAACAACTCGGTGGCACCGAGATGCAGAATCGCAAGCGGTTATTGCAACTCGGTGTGACCGAAAAGTTCAAATCGGTTGCACCGAGATTGAAAACCTAGATCAACTTAGTGAACTCGGTGTGATCGAAATGGATGACTCAGTCATACCGAAATGCACAAAGAGGTTTTGGAAGTATAAGTCTATGACGAATCGGGGACTCCGAGTGCTCCTCACACAGAGTGGTTCGAATCTGACTTGATCAAACTTTGTGATGTAACCTGAATAGAGTTTGAGACGAGAAAAGCATAGATAGCTAGAGGGAGTTCTTAGGCATTCTTGTCCATCCATTTGGCAAAACAGAAAGAGCCAAACAATCAAAGCAACAAATGGATGTCCTCGAATGAGTAAAATATGCATCCAACATGCTCACACAATAAGATGGCAAATGAAATATGTGACAAAGCGTGCACAATCACTCTAGCATTTATCAAGCAATTTGGCAATGACTAGGTCATATATATATATGAGTATATTGACTTAGGAGTCAAATAAGAACATTTGATCATAGGTCATACTCATCGTTTAAGCACAAGTGGAGTTACCACTTTTACATAAAGCATAGTTGTGTTCACATCATTAGAGTTGCTTTAGCTCAACTGATTAGAGTAAAGCTCCCCCTAGATGTGATATCCCCCCTAAGAAGAATGAACTAACCTTGGGTTTTGTCGATGATGACTTCATGTAGGTGTTGAAGATGTAGATGCTCAATGTTAATGTAGATCATTTGGAGCAATCCATTGGAGTGAGTCGCACTTTCAATACCTACACGGGTTAGTCCCACAAGGAACAAACAAGGATATCCATAGACATAGAGTGATGTTCACATAAGATGATATCCATGAAAGCATTTGGTTACCTTGTCCCTTGTCTTACCAACAAGAGGGTTTGTGGCTCCTTGAACTAGTGCAAGATATGGAAGTTGTTTGCACTTGTCCTCGCCAAAATGATATGAGTGAAGTATGTTGGCAGAGTCACCCTCGAGAACTCTCTAGTTCTTGTTCTTCGGGATCCACACCATCTTGATGGGAATCCTTGGAGTTGTAGTCATACTTGATGAAGTAGAACTCGATGTAGTCTTGGGAACCCACTTGGCCATGGTCTTGGGAGCTTCTCCAAATGCATCAATCTCCTCTTGAAGTTTGTCCTTGCCCTTTTGCTTGTGGTCTAGTGGTGGAAGATCATCTTGATCTTGTGTTCCTTGGAAAGAAGTAGGATCATACTTCTCTTGTTGAGGAACAAACTTCATCTTGGGGTATTGATCTTCTTCCCACTCAACTCCATTGGCATTGAACTTTTGTTCAAAACCAACACCTTGTTTCTTCCGTGTCTTCCTTGCTTGCGTACAATCTCCTCAAATTGCTTACTTCTGGCAAGGCTATTGTAAACACCTTTCTCTATAATTGCCTTCAATAGGCTATTTTCGTGCTCAAGTGTAACTTGGCTAAGAGAATCATTAGTAGAATCAAGAGTACTACTAGAAGCAACAATATTTGATTTAGCATGATTATTGTTACTACTAGATGAAGAATCTTTCTTGTTCTTGTGGCTAGATTTAACTTGTGGCATGTAAGTAGGAAGTGTAAACATTTGGCAATGTAAGAAGAACTTTTTGATACGTCTCCAATGTATCTATAATTTTTTATTGTTCCATGCTATTATTTATGATGTTTTGGATGTTTAATGGGCTTTGTTATAAACTTTTATATTATTTTTGGGACTAACCTACTAACCCAAAGGCCTAGTCCAGATTGCTGTTTTTTTTGCCTATTTCAGGGTTTTATAGAAAAGGAATATCAAACGGAGTCCAAACGGAATGAAACTTCTGGAGAGATATTTTTGGAGCAAAATACGCACGGGAGACTTGAGAACCACGGAGTAGGGCTGATGTCGTGGTTTTGTCACGGCAGATGTCCTAACATAAGGACTTAGTCGTGGAGCCATCGCTACGGGTTAGCTTAAAGGGGTTAAAGCGGACAAGGACACAAGGGATTTTATTCTAGTTCGGCCCCTTCTATGAAGGTAAAAGCCTACGTCTAGTTTGTTGTGGTATTGCTAGGGTTTCGATGACCAGGGAGCGAATCCGCTTTGCCTGTGTCTCGAGTTGTTGTTCTCTGTCCCTGAACCGCCGCCGGGTCATCCCTTCATATACACAGGATGACGCCCGGTCCGGTCTACAAAATCCCGAGGCCGGCTCATAAACGTGCCCGACTCGGTCTCTATCTATCCTATCTTACAGTACAAGTTACACGCCGTATGGCGGTTTACATTTACGGGCCCTAACACCCTTTGGGCCCTGGATCTTTAGTCTTCCGTAATAAAGCGCCATACTCTATGTCTTGCTGGGCTTCAGTAGAAGTAATTCTTTATGGGCATAAACCTGCCCCTCCTGGGCGGTTTATACCTAATAGTTATGTCCCTGACATTAGGCCCCAGATTGATTTGAACCTCTTCATGTCAATCTTCAACACTTCAGGAAAATTTGGTCCTTCGTGGCTTCAAATGATCTTGTAAACCGCCATGACATCATCTTCCTTGATTACATTAAATCGCCATGACGTCACCTGTTCATTTAATGCATGTACATGTTTTAATCTTTATTTATTGAACCTCCGAAAATCGAGACGACAGTGCCGTCCCATATCCATTTTTCGGGCTCCTTGATTCCCGCGCCTACTGTTTATCCTTCCGGTCTATAAATGAGGCGAGGGGTCTTTTATTTTTTTTCTTCCTCGTCTCTTCGCCCTTTCTTCTTCCTTGCGCCCGTCAGTGCCTAAGCACCGCCGCCGCCGTCAACCTTCACCTCTGCTTCAGCCCAGGCCACTGCATCACCCCGTTCGGACCAGAGCTTCGCCGGCGCGCCTCCGCATCCGACAACTCCGGTAAATCCCTTCCTTAATTTCCATATAGATCTCATTAGGGTTTCCCCCGCGAGTTCATCGAGGCTGCTATGCTGTTCTTCCATGTTCTTCGTCATAGGTTCAATGGCTAGCGTAGATCTGATGCTTTCGCTCGCGACTGTAGTGATAACCCCGCTCTTTTAACGTGATTATCCTTCTTTAAAATAATCCCCAATATAGGTTCATTTGAACTGATGTAGTATCCGTTCAGTTTTGATCCTGAATATTTCTGAACTTATTTGACATGCTGTAGATCTGTAATTCTGTTGTTGATTTGCAAACCTGTTTTTCCATACCTTCAGATCTGCACCTTTCATATCCTCACCGACGGTTTAACTTTAGAAAAATCATAATCCAGTAGGTATCATTAGGCCCCACTTAAACCGTCATTGCAGCTGTCTTAACTTCCAATGCTTATTTCCAGTTTATTATTGCATATGTCTCAATACCTGCCAATCATAAACCATAAACCGGCCCTTATCTGTAATTTCAGCTTTTCCTTTAAAATGGCAAAGTAAGCCAAGAAATTTACTTCCTACAACTGGGTTCCGTCTCAGGTCACTAAAGAGGAACTGAACGGTTGGGTTGAGGTGGGCGCTTTAGCCAAAAAGGATGTCATCCATTGGAGAGTCCCTGGTCCGGAATGTCCTCCGGAACCCAAAGATGGAGAAGTTATTGTGTTTGTTGATCACTTATCTCGAGGGTTTAGCCCTCCTGGATCAAAATTCTTTCGTGATGTACTGAGTAGCTTCCAACTCCACCCACAAGATATTGGACCAAACTCTGTGTCCAATATTTGCAATTTTCAAGTATTCTGTGAGGCTTACTTGCAAGAAGAACCTACAGTGGAGCTGTTTAGGGATTTCTTCCACTTAGACCGCCGCACAGAGTTTACAGATGGGCCCAACACTGAACTTGGCGGAAGGTCCATCCAAAAAAAGGAAGGATGTCAGTTTTCCTCACGCCAAGCACCACAATCATCCTAAAGATTGGAACCAGACTTGGTTTTACTGTCAAGACACATCTCCAGCTGATGAAAATCCTCTGCCGGGTTACCGTTCTCATCGGCTTCCCAATAATCATCCATTCCCCCAACGGCTAAGTGCTCAGGAGCGATCCCAATTCGCCCCATAGCTTTTGAAGCTCCGGGCCTTTACCGCAAACGGTTTGACTGGCATCGATTTTGTTCGTTGCTTAATTTCTTGGAGCATTCTACCGCTAAGCCGGCGTTTCGGTTTAATTTGCGGGTACACAGGAGATCCCAAAGATCCTCTACACCATATTGAAGCTGTGCTATCAGAAAATGAAATCAATGAGTCTGTCAAGAAAATATTGGATGAACCGGTGGATGTCTACAGCAAAACTGGGCTGGCCCCCTTCTATGAATCCAATAAATCGCCAACGGTAAGTCTTTCTTATGCTTTTGCTTTGTTTCAATTTGTTTAAGTATCCTTTCTGAAAAATTCCTCAACTTCTCACAGGGTAATGATCCATTTTGGAAGAGAAAACCCTAGGATAAACCAGTAAAGACAGCTCGTCTTAAGACCAAGACTGTCAAGAAGACTGTTAAGAAGAAAACCACTGAAGCATCCGAGTTAAACCTTGATGATGATGAACCGGCGTCAGAGGTATCACTTGATTCCCTTGGCTCCCTTTTCTTGCACCTTATTGATAATAATTATATTCAGGAAAACGCTGAAGGCAGCCAAGCTGATGGTGTTGAGGTAATTACCCTTTCCTCCGGTTCAGACCCTCTGCCAACACAGAAAATCCGTCAAGCAAGCCGGAAAGTACTATTTTCTCACCCTTTAGCTTACTTGGACCCAAACTTTATTTTGAAGAAACAACAACATGAAGCTCGCCGCACAACACGGCATAGCGGTCAAGTAATCACATCTACCGGTTTACCACATACTCCGTCTCGGAAGCGTCGTTCAAAGGTCTTGTATATTCCAGATGCTCTTTATACCAAAGTGGGTCATTTCCGCCAGCCTCTTAATCCGTCTGATTCAAATTATCAGGATACCCCTCGTTCGTCATCTGGCGAGTCGACAGCTACACAGCTTCCTCCTCTCAAAACCGTTCCTGGGTGTGTTTCATTTTCCTGTTAACCCTTTCTATTTTAATCCACTGACTAACCTTTACTTTTATCTTTTTCAGCAAGCCAAAACCTAGTAAGAAGGCCAAATTGAGCAAACCGGCAGATGATGACATAAACCCTGAACCAAAAAAGACTCCAGAACTGGCAGAAGAAAATGCTGATGTCTTGCATGATGATCCCCCTCCACCGGATCATGAAACTTTCACTGACCAAGAAGTTGCACCATTGGAACTTGATGATAATCAAACTAGCCCAGTCCGGGCCAGTAATAATCCGTCAAGCCCTGCCATAGCCGTTGCTGTTACAACAGATGATGTTATAATTACCGGTATTGGTCACACCACTCCTGGTGAACCCATTGCTTTGTCAAAGCATAACACTAAAGAAGAAGTCTCTGGTATGGACAAAGGCAAATGGAATGCCGATTTGTCAAGCTATGCTCAACTCAACGCCCATGACCTTCATTCCGGGTATTTGAACTGGCTGTATACAAGCCGTGATTATGAAGCCGATTTAGTGAATCTTATGAAGGAATGATATGAGGTTACTGCTGCTTAATTTTCACAATATTATTTCTGCCTAAGCCCAATAGCTTGTCTCGACTCCACTGTGTAGCCCCCAAGGGCCAGTTTATCTCTTCAGGATGAACCGGGACTTCAGAACACCAAATATGTAGCTTTTCGCCTGTGTAGCCCCCAAGGGCCGGTTTATCTATTTAAGATGAACCGGGACTTTAGTTTGTAACCTGCTTTTGAACAATAATGCATTAGCCCCCAAGTGCCAAGTGTATAACTTGTTATGTGCTTGGGACTTTGATAAAGATGCCTGATAACTGCAAATATGCATTAGCCCCCAAGTGCCAAGTGTATAACTTGTTATGTGCTTGGGACTTCCAATATGTTGTACCAATGTATGATGTGTATATCTCTTTGCAGACTGATTTAAACCAAAAATAATCTCAAGTGGCTGATCTTCAAGAAAACCTGAAATTCCAGCAAACAGTCACTTCCAAAGCCAAGGATGAGCAGACCAATGCTTTCGCAAGCATGGAAAAATTGAAGAAAGACTTCCAAAAGGAACGGGCGGATTGGGAGACAGAGAGATCCGCTTTCGAGAAAAGAGCAGTTGACGCAGAGGCCGCCCTTAAACCGGTGTCAGAAGAGCTATCTGGACTAAAGCGTCAAGTAAACACTATGACTACTACTGTCTTTGGTAAGCATCCTTATAATAACTCTGAATATGACATCCCCACGAATTTACGGTTTAACATTGGTTCCACTGATGCAGGAAAATGCACTGCTCATCTTGGCGCTGATATGCAGAAGAAACTGAAGGCTGCCTATACACTTATAGAGCAGCTTTATACCGGTGCACAAAGGATTATTTGTACCGCCTCTCATAGCAAACCAGGCCCAACATTGATCAAGGAGACACTTGAAAAATTGTCACTGCTACCCGCCCGGTTTGAAGAACTGAAGAAGTCTGCTGCAAGGGCGGGCGCTTTAACTGCATTAACTCGGGCGAAGGCGTGGGTGCCTGACCTTGATCCGGCTGATGTGGTAAACGGCTATCCGAGCTTGAAAGAGGACGGATCAGAATTCACCAATGAGGATCCGTGAGCCTTAACAAAAGAAATGCGGCCCTTAGCCAGCAAATTAGCCGAAGAAGCTGATCTGTCCCGCTATCAGGCGGTTTATGATGCTGACAACCGACGGGTCAACGCGCCGATCCATGATGCGAAAGATCTCATCCTGCCCGTTCGTAAGCACACTTACGCCCCTGATGTTGAACCGTGTGAGATTATAAGCGATGAAGCTGTTTTCCAGGCCCTGACTAGGATCAATTGGGCAACCACTGACTTCCAGCTGCTAGATGGAAGCAAAGAAGAGACAGCACATGATGATCCACAACCGTCTGGCCGAGCTGACGAAGATTCATGAACTGATGCCGGTTTAGCTTTCAATATGCCGCAATACTTGACGAAGAACTGATATTCTTTTGGGCTGCAAAACGCCTTGTAATAGGCTAGGTGAAAACATTTCGTCTATTATGCCATCGTGCATATTTCCTCTGCATAATATTGCTCAGTCCGGCAGCCTTATAGTATTTCTGCTTATTCTTCTGAATAGCTTTATTCAATCTGTTTCTACATAAGATAAATTTTAAAGTGCCCCGACGGTTTATCGTCGGACGGGTCATAATGCCCAAATACATGACTTAGGTTGATAACCCAAGCTGTCCTTTGAAGTAAATACGAAAATGCATATCATACCTGTGATATCAAATTGTATCGTTGGCCTTACCAACCGTTGTAGTAGGGGTGATGATCCCGAATTGTGAGTATTGATAACTCCTGCAATATTTTGCCGGTTCATGATGAAACCATACCGGGTTGTGATAAAGACCGGCTTAGCTGTAGATATTACTGGCAATTTGTAATCAAACCAGATCGGGTTTAGTAAACACCGGTTTATTAACGGTGGTGACTTGTAGTCAACCACTAGACCGAATCAATAGATATCGGATGAATACCAACAATCTCATTGAGAAATAAAAACTTGGCAAACAAAAACAAATAAGAACTTGTAGTCGAGGCTTTTTACGAGGTGCGAGGCTTCAAATTCGAGGCTTTGCATGGGCTGACAGGCCGCTGAGTTAAACCATTTCACAAAGCCTGTTAAGATGGACCTCACATTAACCAATCGTCGTTTTAACGTTGACAAGTTCAGGGTCTATATAAGATTGACTTGTCAATCATTTGACGGTTCATACCAAGTTTACCTGGACGGAGTGACTTACTTGATGCATGCAGGTTAACCCGGGGTTTTAGGTGTATACACCAGGCTTCCAAGCCGTGGCTTGATAGCCTATTACAAGGGCCTTAAAAGCTCTTTGCCGTTGTGCGACAAGAGCCCCCAAGTAACATTGTGAGCTGTGCTCAATGGGTGCCTATTGAGCTGTGCTATGCATCAAACTCTCTTTTGCCCCTTACCATCATGTTGGCTTGATAGCCGGATTACCAAAGTAACCAGAGCTGTGCTCTTATGATGATATTGGCTTGATAGCCGGTCTAAGAGGGCCATATGAACTCTGTTTTGTACACAGAAGTCCCCATGTGATAAACTCTTATGGAAAAAACAGCAGATGCCCTGCTTTAACAGGGATACCGGTTTATTATATTGATCATAATATATACGTTGTAAATATATGTACATAAAGCGGAGCCTATGGCTCAGGTGTAGTAAGGCCGAGGATGAGCAATGTTCCATGGCCGTTGGGTCTCCTCCTCCGCAGTGTGTGAGTCCTTGTGTTCTCAAACGTCGATGAGGTAGTACGAACCATTGTGTAGATTCTTGCTGACCACAAAGGGTCCTTCCCAAGGTGGGGATAGCTTGTGCATATCTGTCTGGTCTTGGATGAGCCGGAGCACTAGATCGCCTTCTTGAAACGTTCTGGTTTTAACTCGGCGACTATGGTATCGACGCAGGTCTTGCTGGTAAATCACCGATCGAGCCGCTGCAATGTCACGCTCCTCATCCAACCGGTCCAATGCTTCTTACCGCGCCTTCTCGTTATCATCTTCAACGTAAGCCGCCACACGAGGCAAATCATGACGGATGTCACTAGGAAGAACCACTTCAGCTCCATATACCATGAAGAAAGGCATGTAACCCGTAGACCTGTTGGGCGTGGTATTGATGCTCCATAACACAGAGGGTAGTTCCTCTACCCAACAACCCGGCGTCCTTTGCAAAGGAACCATAAGCCGGGGCTTGATGCCTCTTAAGATCTCTTGATTGGCTCTCTCCGCCTGACCATTGGATTGGGGGTGAGCCACTGAAGACACGTCAAGCCGGATGTGCTCTCGTTGACAAAACTCTTTCATAGCTCCCTTGGATAAATTAGTGCCATTATCAGTGATAATACTGTGTGGAAAGTCAAACCGGAAAATCACCTTTTTGATGAACTAAACCGTCTTTGCTGCATCACACTTGCTGACTGGCTCTGCCTCGACCCACTTGGTAAACTTATCAACTGCCACCAGAAGGTGGGTCTTCTTATCTAGAGATCTCTTAAAGGGCCCAACCATGTCTAGCCCCCAAGTTGCAAACGGCCAAGTAATTGGAATCATCCTCAATTCTTGAGCCGGTATATGAGCATGCCGTGAGAATTTCTGGCAAGCATCACACTTTTTGACTAAGTCCTCCGCATCAACATGAGCCGTCGGCCAATAGAACCCATGATGAAAAGCTTTAGCTACCAAAGACTTTGAACCGGCGTGGTGACCACAATCTCCTTCGTGTATCTCTCAAAGAATCTCGCAGCCTTCCTCTGGCGACACGCAACGTTGAAACGCCCTGGATATACTGCAATGATGCAGTTCCCCATTGACAATAGTCATCGACTTGGACCGCCGGATTATCTGCCTGGCCAAAACTTCATCCTCTGGTAATTCGCCTCGGTTCATATACACCAGGTACGGGACTGTCCAATCCGGAATAGCGTGAAGCGCCGCTACCAACTGAGCCTTCGGGTCAGGAATAGCCAAGTCCTCTTCTGAAGGTAATTTCACCGATGGACTATGCAGTACATCCAGAAAAACATTAGGTGGAACCAGTTTACGTTGGGAACCCAGACGGCTTAATGCATCCGCTGCTTCATTCTTTCGCCGGTCCACATGGTCCACCTGATAACCCTTGAAGTGTCCAATGATGGTGTCCACCTCTCGACGATATGCTGCCATGAGCGGGTCCTTGGAATCCCAAGTACCAGATACTTGCTGGGCTAGCAAGTTCGAGTCACCGAAGCATTTAACCCGGCTTAAATTCATCTCCTTAGCCATTCGAAGATCATGGAGGAGAGCCTCATATTCAGCTGCATTGTTAGTGCAAGGGACATTAAACGAAGGACATAACAAAATTTATCACCTCGTGAGGAAGTTAATACGGCTCCAGCCCCCGAGCGCTCCAACTGCCTCGATCCATCGAAGTGAATAGTCCAGTATGTGTGATTCGTCTTTTCTTCTCGTGCTTGCAACTCTGTCCAATCATTGATGAAATCCACCAGCGCCTGGGACTTGATTGCTGTACGAGGCACATATTTCACCCCGTGAGGTCCAAGCTCGATGGCCCACTTTGCAACCCGGCCAGTTGCTTCTCTGTTCTGGATTATATCTCCCAGAGGGGCAGAGCTGACCACCATTATGGGGTGACCCTGAAAATATTGCTTGAGTTTCATGCTTGCCATGAAAACTCCATATACCAACTTCTGCCAATGCGGATACCTCTGCTTGGATTCAATGAGCACTTCACTGATGTAGTAAACCGACCATTGAACCGGGTATTCTTTCCCAGCCTCCTTGCGTTCCACTACAATGGCAACACTGATAGCCCGTGCATTAGCAGCCACATACAACAATAGTGGCTCTTTATAGACCGGAGCAGCAAGGACAGGTGGTTCAGCCAATTGCTTCTTCAAATCCTTAAACGCAGCATTAGCAGCATCACTCCAGACAAAGGTGTCTGTCTTTTTCATCATCTGGTAAAGTGGGATGGCCTTCTCTCCTAGTCGGCTGATAAACCGGCTCAGCGCCGCAATGCAACCTGCCAGACGTTGAACATCATTGATACACGCCGGTTTAGCTAGGGACGTAATAGCTTTGATCTTCTCCGGATTAGATTAGATTCCCCTGTTTGACACCAGGAACCCCAGGAGCTTTCCTGCCGGTACACCAAAAACACACTTGGCCGGATTAAGCATCATCTTATAGACCCAAAGATTATCAAAAGTTTCCTTCAAGTCAGCTATCAACGTCTCTTCCTTCCTAGATTTTACCACAATATCGTCCACATATGCATGAACGTTTCGCCCAATCTACTTATGAAGACAATTCTGTACACAACGTTGATAGGTCGCCTGGGCACTCTTGAGCCCAAAGGGCATAGATACATAGCAGAAGGCTCCAAAGGGAGTTATAAAAGATGTCTTATCCTGGTCCTTAACCGCCATCTTGAGCTGATGATAACCGGAATATGTGTCCAAAAAACTTAAGCGCTCACAACCCGTCGTAGCATCAATGATTTGATCAATACAGGGGAGAGCAAAAGGATCAGCCGGGCAAGCCTTGTTCAGATCTATTTAATCAACACACATTCGCCAAGTGCATTCTTTTTGAGCACCAACACCGGATTAGCCAACCATTCAGGATGAAACACTTAAACGATAAAACCTGCCGCCAAGAGCCTGGCTACCTCTTCACCAATAGCCTTGCACCTTTCTTCATTGAAGCGGCGGAGAAACTGTTTAACCGGTTTGAACTTGGGATCAACATTAAGAGTGTGCTCAGCGAGTTCTCTCGGTACACCTGGCATGTCAGAAGGTTTCCATGCAAAGATGTCCCAATTCTCACGGATGAACTCGATGAGCGCACGTTCCTATTTCGGATCCAGGTTAGCACTGATGGTAAACTGCTTGGATGAATCGCCAGGAACAAAATCGACCAACTTGGTCTCATTAGCTGATTTAAACTTCAAGGCCGGATCATGCTCTGTAGTCGGCTTCTTCAACGGAGGCATATCCACCGGATCAACGTTGTCCTTGTAAAATTTTAACTCCTCGGTTGCACAAACTGCCTCGGCATAGGCCACATCACCTTCCTCGCATTCCAAAGCAATTTTATGGCTCCCATGTACCGTGATAGTTCCTTTATGACCCGACATCTTGAGCTACAGATAAATGTAACAGGGCCTCGCCATGAACTTAGCATAAACCGGCCGCCCGAACAAGGCATGATATGGGCTCTTGATTTTTACCACCTCAAAGGTCAAAGTCTCTGACCTCGAGTCATGATCATATCCAAAGGTAATCTCCAGGTCTATCTTACCGACCAGATACACCGATTTACCAGGTACCATGCCATGGAAAACAGTGTTGGATGGCTTGAGCTTCTTGTCTGTCAGCCCCATGCGATGGAAGGTCTCATAATACAGGATGTTGATGCTGCTGCCCCCGTCCATGAGCACCTTAGTGAACTTATACCCCCCAACCTGAGGCGCCACCACTAATGTCAGCTGACCCGGATTATCAACCCTTGGCGGATGATCCTCACGACTCCACACTATGGGCTGCTCCGACCAGCGTAAGTAACGAGGTACTGCCGCACTACAAGAAATATGTCAACTTATGACCTTCTGTTAGTGACCCTGGAAGAATTGGTCATAGATCTATGACCATTTCAGACCAATTGGTCAAAAGCTGTTCGGGGGGCTCCAAACCCTAAACTATAACGACCATTTTGGTCAGAAAGGTCATAATTTCCTTACACAAAATGGTCATAAAGCAGATAGCACTGGTTCGCTGCCTTATTTCTAGCTGATCATGACCAATATATATGGTCATAACCTTGTAAATTGTGGTGGGTTGCTACGACTAGGCGCCACCTCATCAGTTTTGCCTATGTGTCATGTCCATGTGGCAGTTTTTGCCCTAGGTTGTGAAGCAACCTATATTTCTGTCATTCCCAAAATTCCCCAAAAAATCTCATAAATTCTTTGGGTCATATCTTCGTCAAATATGTAAAAAACCTTCCTTGCCTAGTTCAAAAATAATTCAAAAATATTCATTTTCCTATTCTGTTCAAAAAAACACTTTGTGAAGGAAGTACCACTTTGGCATGTCCAAATGGTATCCATTTTCTACAGTGCTTTCCTATGCCCAAATAACTATCCTCCACCAAATGCCAGCTCAATCCATTCATTATTTTGAGCCCAGCTTCAACATTCGTATTTATGTCCAGTGTGGTACTTTGCAAAGCAAGTACCACCTAGACTCCTCCTTTTGAGCTGAAAATTTGTGAAGACGGTCTTCTTAGTAACTTATCATCCTCAACCAAAACTCACGCCCATTAGCCATGTGCATTTCCCGTACCGCTAATCAAACACTTGGCTGCTAATTCATGTTTGAGCATCGATCGGTCTCCTCGTGAGAATCTTATGTTGTAATTTTCTTCCTAGCACCTACCTGGGGAGTGCCCAACCCAATAGACATGCCTAGGCCTCCCATAACACATTGCAATGCCACAGTCACGTGGTGACCACGCGACGGGCATGCGAGTTTACGCGCTCTAGAGTTGGGGCCCTCGACCACCGCCCAAACCTCGACGTACCGCCACCAAACCATGTATTTATGATTAAATAGGTACTTATGTAACTAGAAATGATTTTTGGAAAAAATAAATAGAAAACTATGAGGGAGCTGCAGTTCAAATTTGACCCGCTTCCAACTGAATCGGCGGAAATTTGTCTTTTTCACGAGAGGTGGATCAAAACTTTTTACACCCAACCATTTTGTCAATTGTGCATTAAATATGCCCTAGTATTTTAGAAAATTGATTTGGTCCAATTTTGCAACAATTATTTGGGAGGTCCTTCACAGAAAAACCTCCTTTTGGGCACTCGAAAAATGGAAAATGATTTTTCCGTCCAAAGAAAATGAAAACTTCCTTAGGCAATAATGTTTGCCATTCCAAGATGCACCCTTGTGCACAATATGAGATCATTTGAACAAACTATGCCATGAATGTGGCCATAGGATTGATCATTTGGCTTGAAAGCCATGAATCTTCACGCATGATAGCTCATTTCTGAGAACACTTTTTTAAAAGAATTGTCGTATTACAAGTTTATTATTTTTCCTGGTAACTTGGTCATATATAATGACACAATGCGAAGGTTTTCCAATTTTTTGATTTTTTTGAATTTTTTATGCCCGTTTCAAAATGCGGTCAAAACGGCGGGAATGACCGTTCCTAGCTAGTGGTTGAATCTTGGTATTTTTTGGTGTTTCTCTGATTAAATAGATACTTATGTACCTATAAATGATTTTTGTTAAAAATAAAGAGCAAACTACAAGGCAGCTACAGTTCAAATTTGACCCACTTCCAACTGAATCGGCCGAAATTTGTCTTTTTCACGAGAGGTGGATCAAAACTTTTTACACCCAACCATTTGGTCAATTGTGCATTAAATATGGCCTAGTATTTCATAAAAATGATTTGGTCCAATTTTGCAACAATTATTTGGGAGGTCCTTCACAAAAAAACCTCCTTTTGGGCACTCGAAAAATGGAAAATGAATTTTCTATGCAAAGAAAATGAAAACTCCCTTAGGCAAAATTGTTTGGAATTCCAAGATGCACCCTTGTGCACAATATGAGATCATTTGAACAAACTATGCCATGAATGTGGCCATAAGATTGAACATTTGGCTTGAAAGCCATGAATCTTCACGCATGATAGCTCATTTCCGAGAACACTTTTTTTAATTAATTGTCGTATTACAAGTTTATTATTTTTCCTGGAAACTTGGTCACATATGATGAAACAATGCGAAGTTTTTCCAATTTTTTGATTTTTTTTGAATTTTTTATGCCCGTTTCAAAATTCGATCAAAACGGCGGGCTTGACCGTTCCTAGCTACTGGTTGAATCTTGGAAAACTTTTGATGTTTCTCTGATTAAATAGATACTTTTGTACCTAGAAATGATTTTTGGAAAAATAAATAGCAAACTATGAGGCAGCCGGAGTTCAAATTTGACCCGCTTCTTGCTGAATCGGCAAAAATTTGTCTTTTTTATGAGAGGTGGATACAAGTTTTTGACACCCAACCATGTGGTCTGTTATGCATTAAATATGGCCTAGTATTTTAGAAAATTGATTTGGTCCAATTTTATAACAAATATATGGTAGGTCCTTAAAAAAACTTATTTTGGACACTCAAAATTATTTTTAGTCAACCACAACCAATTTAGATGGTCATAACGTCATACTGCATTCTGATTGGTCCGTGGACGTATCACGCGGATCATCCATCAAACACCGTCGGATGCTCGCGGATCCAACGGCCGTCCTCAACCCTTCCACACCAACCCAGAAACCCTAGATGGTCATTTTGCATCAACCCCCCGCCTCCTTTCTTTCCAGTTTCCACATCCATCCATCGATCCCATTCCAGATCACCCGTCTCCTCGCTGTCTCGCCCGATAGAGAGAGCTCACCTCCTCCCTTCCAGATCCATCGCCGCCGCCACCTTCCTCCGGCGGAGCTCGCCGTTGTTTATGGCCTCCCCACGCCCCCTCCTCTCGCCCCTTCCCTTCCTTCACCACCACTATCCCTTGCAGCCGCCTCCCACCGCCGCTCCAGATCCAGATCTGCCTCCCTCTCCGCTCGCCGCCGATCTGCACCCTCCCCTCCCCTCCCTCTCCCCTACCTTTGCCGCTCATCTTCGCGGCCACGCATCCACAGGAGCAACACGAGCGGTGCGCCATGGGGTGGCACCGCCAACTTCTTCTCATCACCGCTCGCTGCGGAATGGAAATAAGGGGCCGGCTGTCGCCGCGCGCTGTTCCTGCGGGTTGTCGCTGCGGGGGCCGGCTGCGTCCTCCTCCCGCCCATGGAGGATGACGAGGGCAAGGATGCGGAGGCCGGCGAGGGGGGAGGCGGTGGAGGGGTGTGCCCGCTCTGGTACGAGCTCACTCGTGTGTGATCCCGGGCGCCGGAGGGCCAGCGACAAGTCCGTGAAGGAGAAGCGCAAGATCGTCAACGGAGACGACCTGATCTGGTCCATGGGCGCCTATCCCAGTGGCGGCACGAGGAGCTCAGCCGCATCGTGGACGCCGCCGTGGAGCCCAACCTCGTCTCGAGGACCAAGGATGGGTACGTTCACCAATCAATGAATCCCCTGCTATTTCAGTGCTCCCTCCCGGTTTGATCAGAAGTAATTTACCAATTACCATTGTGATTCGCATGTCCAAATTACTCTACAGTGTATTTGTAGAATTACTCTTATGGTAGAATAAACTTTGGCATGCCATCAGACTTCAGACGTAGCTACAGTATTGGGGAGGGTGCTCTCCTTGTGTTCAGTGACCACTTAGTCAAATGATGCTTTTGATTTACCTCTGACTGTAATCCTGCTGTTAGATTCAGCTGCTCCTATGCCCATCTGCGATTGGGTCTAATGCAAGCACACACAGCCTCAAGTTAAACAAGTACCAGTCACCGGCATTCAATATCTACACTACATGCATAGTCGTATAGTGCTGAAACTTTTACATGATGCATAAATTTGATTACTTGTCTTTGTATATCCACTCTACAATTAATAGTACTACTGCATAGTGCTGACAAACTCCTTCACTTGTCATTTGTTCAGTTGGAGTGACTTAATCGAGCGCTACGAGGGCATAAATCATGGTGAATATCTGGTTAATACACAGACACATCTACTCATAGTACTAGTTAAGAATTCAGTTAGCCATTGTTTATGGATTATGCTGGACTGACTAAGCTTGAGTCCAAATTTCCTTAATTGTGAATTCAGTTAGCCATTGTTTGAGCAAATCATTTCTCCATGCATGTGTACCGGGGTTAGTACTATCTACTATGGTGAATGCCATCAAACAATTAAGTTGCTTCATTTGATTGCCTGCTACATCTCCACTTAAATACTCATAATGCTATTGTCCAGATCTTGTTCAATTGGACTGACTACATATCTCTTGTTAAAATTGTGATCTTGATCTTTTGTTTAAACCTGAGACATCATGAATAACTAGCTCTTCCTTTAGAGTCTAAACCTGAGACCTCTTTTGTTTTATATTCAGTTCTATCACTGATGGTCACACTACTGTTTTGCTATGCTTGATAAACCTGAGACCTCTTTCTATTCTTCTTCTTTAGGTCACACTGTTGTTTTGCTGTGGTTGATAAACCTGAGACTTCTTTCTATTCTTCAAGGCGGTTTTGTTTAGGCCAGCCATGGAGCAGAAAGAACGGACATTGCTACTTCAGCAAGAGGGAAGGTAATGATCCTGATGATACTCTTATCATTTTGTTAAAGGGAATATGTGTCCAGTCAATGCATGCTCTGGATGCTAGCTAGTCCTACTGGGCAATATAGCTAATACTTTTCTTATTCTCGCAGACCCGACGAGGCCATGATGCTTACCTTGCTCGAGCGCATCAACCCCGACCATGGCACCACATTCACAGTCTTGAGGTAGCCGTGCTGCAACTACATCAACGCCATGTTCTCTGACTAGATAAGTCTTCGATCTATCCCATTATTTTCTTTTGTTCTTTGGTTGATGGGCCATGATGCCATTGTGTTGATTCCCTATGTGATGCAGAAGCTATGGTGTTTTGTTTTAAGTCTGTTGTAAATTGTAATTGATAATGATTTGTGTAAAATTAGTGTAGAACATATGTCCTGTTATCTTAAGTCATTTGTGCATGCTCAATGAACCATCTAAGATTGAATCATTTTTTGCGTTCAACATCTAGAACCATTTTGTCTGTGTTGGTATCATGCTACAACTGTGC
Source organism: Secale cereale (assembly GCA_902687465.1). Classification (NCBI taxonomy): domain Eukaryota; kingdom Viridiplantae; phylum Streptophyta; class Magnoliopsida; order Poales; family Poaceae; genus Secale; species Secale cereale. Next base: position 714,807,414 of record LR738715.1, on the reverse strand, counting down.
TTTCTTGTCTCTTGTGTTGTGTGGTCCTTGTGGTTGTTACTGTTACATGTACATATGCTTCATGATTCGGTCCCTAGATGCTTTGTATGTTTGTTTTTATCCAGTTTCTAACTCCTTTTGTTTATTGTTAGATGCCTTTGTTCAGCCTCTACAAACAAGAGCTCCAACCTGAAAGTGAAGAAAGCAGAAGTATACTTGTAGAGCCTTTGTTCTAGTACTTTCCTGCTTACATTACTGTTGCCATTGCATTTGTTTGGTTCTGACCAGTAGCAGTACACTAATGCTGGAAGTCTTTGTGTTCACTCTTATAGGAGCGCCAGGACAAATTTGAAGTGCAAAGCCATGAAGCCAAGTGCAAAGCCAGGATGCCAGAGATTTGTTTGTTCTGTTTGACTGTAATAGGCTGTAGAGATTGTGACATTGTAACAGATTTAGTGTTATTTGATAAATTATGTTTGTTTTGTTTTGTTTGAAATAGTGATTTAAAAATTTGTCAAATGGAAACCTGATTAGTGGGATCCACTTACCAAAATAATCTGAGTGATGTTGAAAATCTGATGTGTGGGACCAATATATGAGATTATGATTTTTTTGAGCAGTATGTATGAGATTATGAAATGTGGGGCTTGTCTGGCTAGTGGGCTCGACTCCAACATATATGGCTGGTAATATTTGAAGTATTTTGTGTGTTTTCTGTGTGCCAATTTAAATATTGTGTATTTATTTATGTTAAATTGGAAAATGAAGAATGCGACCCTGACAAAAAAAGAAAAAATGAAACTGTTGAGACAAAAAGGCCATGGGACAAAAATAAAAAGGCTGCAATGTTGGGCTTGGTCCATGAGGCTGACAAAAAATTCACAGAAAAAAATATATAAATGGGCTGAATTAATGGGCTCCGCCCATATAAACACCGAATTGGACCGGGCTGATTCTTGTGCCACATCAGCTTGCCACGTTGGATTCCTACGTGGCGTGGGGAGGTTGCTAGTGACCAAAACACGACAGTAGGCATATTTTGGTCATAAATGTCTATGACCTTCTCACAGAGAAGGTCGCTAATGTCAGTTTATGATGGCTAGCTTTTGACCTTATGTTTTTGGTCACAAAAAGGTCACAAATGGAAAACTATGACCTTTCAGTGACCAATAGTGGTGGTCACAAGTTGACATATTTCTTGTAGTGCCGGTTCAACAGAGTGCACCGCCCTCTTATAGACCTTCTGATCATGCTTGCACAAGCTAGTGGTGAAGACATGATATTGCCCGCTACTCAATTGTTTCGGGTTACTCTGATAGCCTCATTACTGTTGCTGATGATTGCCCTGATGATTATAACCACCTTGGCCGTTTTGCTGGTTGTGACCGTTCTGGTTGCCATGGCCGCCCTGATTGCCTTGGAATCCTGGACCGGAGCCACCGCCTTGATAACCCGGCCCTTGAAAACCAGGGCCTGAACCGCTGGATGGTCCATGATCGTATTGGAAACGCTCTGAATTTTTGAACTCTCTCATAATAAAGCAGTCCTTTCAAAGGTGTGTGGCCGGATTTTCCTTTGTGTGGTGCCTAGGGCAGGGCAGATTCATCTGGCACTCCAGATTAGTGTTTGATCCTCCGCCACGTGGGGGTGGCCTACCTTTACGATGCTAACCGTCATTCTGCATAGTAGTGGTAGCCACAAAATCTGAGTTACTATCCGCTTTACACTTACCGATGTATCCCTGATTCGCCGGATTAGACTGCGGTGCTTTACCGTTCTTCTTTCCCTTTCCTGACTTCTCATCATTAGACTCTGGATATTTGGCACTATCCGACTCGGCATACTTCACCAGAGCAGCCATAAGTGTTCCCATGTCATCACAGTGACGCTTGAGCCGTCCCAACTTCAGCTTCAGAGGTTCGAACCGGCAATTGCCTTCCAATGTTAAAACTGTTGTGTCCGGATTGATGCGGTCTGAGGAATGCAGGATCTCTGACACCCGGCGTACCCAATGACTTGTCGTTTCATTCTCCCCTTGGACGCATGCAGCTAAGTCCACAATTGACATGGGCTGCTTACATGTATCTTTGAAATTATTGATAAACCGGTGCCTTAACTCGGCCCATGATCCGATGGAGTTAGCCGATAAGCTCTTCGACCAAGTGTGATCCATTCCTTCCAACATCATGGTGAAGTATTTAGCACACGTCACATCATCAACATCCAACATCTCCGTTGCCATCTCGTAGCTCTCAACCCGTGCTTTGGGGGAAAGATCAGCAGTGTAATTGGGCACCTTGCACGGTCCTTTGAAGTCCTTAGGCAGTCGCACATTGCGTAAAGCGGAGGTGAGACATGGTACTCCCAAGGAGTTGGAAGAAACTCCTAGTTTCACTGTGGTAGTTGGACGAATTGGGGTAAGGTGACGGGCTGCATAATGTGCTGTTAATTCGGCCTCTCGACGCTGTCTGTTTTGATCCACCACATCTTGAGCATTTGCTTCTCCACCTGCCAGGTTATCCCTCCGTGGCGGGTTACAGTTCCGCGCACTACTGGACACAACCGGTTCATCCAGATGTCTGTTGTAACTCCGGCTCGGGCGGGGGTGGAATGAATCCTCTTGCGGCTGTGGGAATAAGCCTGCTGCTGAGTTAAAACCGTCTCTAGGAACTCCCTAGCTCGTCGTGCCTCCACTACTATAGGGGATTCTCCTTCAGTGGGGAGAGCCGCCAGGCGTGGAGCAGCTGCAACTATGTTATCCAAGGGGTTGGAATAGTGACCGGGAGGTGTCGGCGCGCGCTGTGATGGAATAATCTGACGTGATGGGTCCGTTGCATGAGGCTGAACCGATGCCCCCGTTCCAGGTATTTCTGTCTGATTTACCACTGGCTGGTTACTGGTCCCTGCCCCTGGCGTGTTGAAGACATTTCCTTGCCTCATAAACCGGAGGCAAGCGAGACTGGCGCCCCCCTATAGGGCGCGCCCCTACCTCGTGGGCACCCCGTCTGGCCCCCAGTGCCCTCCTTCCTCCTATATATTCCTACGTACCCCGAAACCATCATAACAACAGAGAAAACCCTAGTTCCACTGCCGCAACCTTCTATTCCTGTGAGATCCATCTTGGGGCCTGTTTCGGTGCTCCGCCGGAGGGGGGATCTACCACAGAGTGCTTCTACATCATCATCATCGCCTCACCATGAGTTGTGAGTAGTTTACCACAGACCTTCGGGTCCGTAGCTAGTATCTAGATGGCTTCTTCTCTCTCTTTGTATCTCAATACCAAGTTCTCCTCGGTCTTCGAGGAGATCTATTCGATGTAATCTCTTTTTGTGGTGTGTTTGTCGAGATCCGATGAATTGTGGGTTTATGATCAAGATTATCTTTGAGAAATATTTGGTTCTTTTCTGAACTCTTTATGTATGATTATAATATCCTTGGAAGTCTCTACGAATTATTGGTTTGGTTTGGCCTACTAGATCTATAGTTCTTGCAATGGGAGAAGTGCTTGGCTTTGGGTTCAATCTTGCGGTGTCCTTTCTCAGTGACAATAGGGGCAGCAAGGCATGTATTGTATTGTTGCCATCGAGGATAAAAAGATGGGGTTTATATCACTATGTTTGAGTTTATCCCTCTACATCATGTCATCTTGCTTAAGGCGTTACTCTGTTAATATGAACTTAATACTCTAGATGCATGCTGGATAGCGGTCGATGTGTGGAGTAATAGTAGTAGATGCAGAATCGTTTCGGTCTACTTGTCTCGGACGTGACGCCTATATATAATGATCATGCCTAGATAGTCTCATAATTATTCTCTTTTCTATCAATTGCTCGACAGTAATTTGTTTGCCCGCCGTAGAATATCGCTATCATGAGAGAAGCCACTAGAGAACACTATGGCCCCCGGGTCTATTCTCAACATATCAATCTACAATCTACTTTACTTTTCCACTTTTAATTTCTGTTCTTATATCCAAAAATACCAAAAATATCTAACTATCATCTCTATCAGATCTCACTTTCGTAAGTGACCGTAAAGGGATTGACAACCCCTTATCGCGTTGGCTGTGAAGTTCTTATTTGTTTGTGCAGGTGCGAGGGACTCGCGTGTGGTCTTCTACTGGATTGATACCTTGGTTCTCAAAAACCGAGGGAAATACTTACGCTACTGTGCTGCATCACACTTTCCTCTTCGAGGGAATACAACGCAAGCTCGAGAAGTAGAAAGAAGAATTTCTGGCGCCGTTGCTGGGGAGGCTTACGCAAAAGTCATATACCAAGTACCTATCACAAACCCTTATCATTCACATTACATTTATTTGCCTCTCGTTTTCCTCTCCCCCACTTCACCCTTGCCGTTTTATTTGCCCTTCTTTTTGCCGTGTGTTTTCCGTTCGCCTTTCTGTTTGCTTGTGTTGCTATGTGCCCTCAATTGCATCTTCGCTTGCTAAAGTATGGATCCTCATCCACTTTCTAATCTCTTTAAGAGATCCAATTATGTTGAACCTATTTCTAGTGAGTTTAGTGGACTAGATTATATTTATGGGGTTTTGCTTGAAATTTATGAATCTGAAAAGTGTGAGGAATTGTTAAAAGAAAAAGTGATTCATGATAGTTCCTTTGATGAAAAGCATGATTGCAATGATGTTATTATAAATTCTATTAATGTCAATTGTGTTAATGATATGCAAAACCCTAAGCTTGGGGATGCTAGTATTGCTATGTCCACTACTTGTTGCAATGACCATGATTGGGGTGATTCTTCTTATGATCTTGGAAATTTATTTAAGCCCCATGATGAATATGAGATTGATTTTAATGTTTGCAATAATATTGAAAGTGGGTTTGGAAGAGTGTCAACTTTAGATCCCACATACTTGGAGAATGTTCAATCTTATGATTTTTTTGATAAAAGTGGGTTTGGAGAGGTCAGGACTTTAGTTAATGTTGATCCCACTATTTTGGAAGAGTGTCAACTTTGTATGCATGTGGATCGTGTTGAGAATATGTTATGATAGCTATATTGTTGAATTTTCTTATGATCCTACATATAATTATTATGAGAGAGGAAAATATGGTTGTAGAAATCTTCATGTTACTTATTTACCTCTCTTCATGTTGAGATTGATCTGGTTTTCTTTTTCTTCCTTGCATATGCTAGATCTTGCTTGTCCTGCTAATTTGTTTGCCTATAAAATGCCTATGCATAGGAAGTATGTTAGAATTAGATGTGATTTTCACATGCTTTATGATGCTCTCTTTGTGTTTCAATTCTCATCTTTCATGTGAGCATCATTGAATTCTCAAGCCTATCTTAATGGCTATAAAGAAAGAGCTTGTTGGGAGGCAACCCATTTTTTTGCTGCTTCTTTTTAGGAATAAATATTACATCTAGCTTCTGTTTAGATGTGGTTTTGTGTTTTAGTTAGTGTTTGTGCCAAGTAGAACCATTGGGAAGACTCGTGTGAAGTTTATATGATCTTGCTATGAAAAACAGAATCGTTAGCGCTCGCTAGAATGGTCACCAAATTTTACTGGAGCGTGATATTTAGTTAATTATTTTTGCAGATGATTAATAGACAAATTCCTCACGTCTATCAATTTATTTCAATTTTTTGGAGTTACAGAAGTATGCGAAGTTACAGATTACTACAGACTGTTCTGTTTTTGACAGAGTTCTGTTTTTCGTGTGTTGTTTGCTTATTTCAATGCATCTATGAGTAGTTTTTGGAAGTATGAATCATCGAGAAGTTGGAATACAGTAGGTTTAACACCAATATAAACAAAGAATGAATTCATTGCAATACCTTTGAGTAGTGGTTTGTTTTCTTATACTAACGGAGCTCACGAGATTTTTGTCTAAGTTTTGTGTTGTGAAGTTTTCAAGTTTTGAGTATTGCTTTGGTGGACTATGGAACAAAGAGTGGAAAGAGCCTAAGCTTGGGGATGCCCAAGGCATCCCAAGGTAAAATTCAAGGACAACCAAAAGCCTAAGCTTGGGGATGCCCCGGGAAGGCATCCCCTCTTTCGTCATCATCTATCGGTAACTATACTCGGAGCTATATTTTTATTCACCACATGATATGTGTTTTACTTGGAGCGTCATGTGTAATTTGAGTCTTTGCTTGTTAGTTTGCCACAATTATCCTTGCTGGACACACCTTTTTGAGAGAGTTAAATATGACCTAGGAATTGATAGAACACTCTATGTGCTTCACTTATATCTTTTGAGTTGAATAGTTTTTGCTCTAGTGTTTCACTTATATCTTTTAGAGCACGGTGGTGATTATATTTTGTAGAAATTGTTGATCTCTCAGGCTTCACTTATATCCTTTTGAGAGTCTATTAAAACAGCATGGTAATGTGCTTTCGGTATGAAACAAGCCTTCACATGATAGACATCCAATATCAATGTAGTAAAAACTTTCACACTAAGTGCATTGAATATGATGAGAAGTTGGATGCTTGATAATTGTTTTGAGATATGAGGATAGTGATATTAGAGTCATGCTAGTGGAGTTATTATGAAATTGAGAAATTCTTGTGTTAAGGTTAGTGATTCCCGTAGCATGCACGTATGGTGAACCGCTATGTGACGAAGTTAGAGCATGATGTATTTGTAGAGTGTCAACCTTTGTGTGGAGGTCGGGGGCGCGATATGGTTAACTCCTACCAACCTCCCGCCTAGGAGCATGCGTTGATTGCTTTGTTTTGATGACTCGTAAATTTTTGCAATAAGTATATGAGTTCTTATGACTAATGTTGAGTCCATGGATATTACGCACTCTCACCATTCCACCATTGCTAGCCTCTCTTGTACCGCGCAACTTTCGCCGGTACCATGCACCCACTATATATCCTTCCTCAAAACAGCCACCATATATCTTCCTCAAAACAGCCACCATACCTACCTATCATGGCATTTCCATAGCCATTCCGAGATATATTGCCATGCAACTTCCCACCGTTCCGTTCATATGACACGCTTCATATTGTCATATTGCCATGCATGATCATGTAGTTGACATCGTATTTGTGGCTAGGCCACCATGCATAATTTTTCATAAATGTCACTCTTGATTCATTGCACATCCCGGTACACCGCCGGAGGCATTAATATAGGTCATACTTTGTTCTAGTATCGAGTTGTAATATTGAGTTGTAATTCAATGAAAATGTGATGATCAACATTATTAGAGCATTGTCCCACGTGAGGAAAGGCTAAATCAAGAAAGCCCCTCCAAAAAAGGGGAAAGGCCAAAAGAAAAAGGCCCAAAAAAAGGAGAAAAGAAAAAGGGACAATTGCTGCTATCTTTTTCCACACTTGTGCTTCAAAGTAGCACCATGTTCTTCATGATAGAGAGTCTCATGTTTAGTCACTTTCATATACTAGTGGGAATTTTAATTATAGAACTTGGCTTGTATATTCCAACAACGGGCTTCCTCAAATGCCCTAGGTCTTCGTGAGCAAGCAAGTTGGATGCACACCCACTTAGTTTCTTTTGTTGAGCTTTCATACATTTTTAGCTCTAGTGCATTCTTTGCATGGCAATCCCTACTCACTCACATTGATATCTATTGACGGGCATCTCCATATCCCATTGATACACCTTGTCGATGTGAGACTATCTCCCTCCTTTTTTGCCTTCTCCACAACCACCTCTCTATTCCACATAGTGCTATGTCCATGGCTCACGCTCATGTATTGCGTGAAAGTTGAAAGGTTTGAATGAATAGAGTATGAAAATAAGTGCTTGGCTGAAACCGGGGTTGTGCATGATATGAATATTTTGTGTGATGAAGAGGGAGCATAGCCAGACTATATGATTTTGTAGGGATAACTTTCTTTAGCCATAGTATTTTGAGAAGACATGATTGCTTTGTTAGTATGCTTGAAGTATTATTATTTCTTATGTCAATATAGACTTTTGTCTTGAATCTTTCAGATCTGAACATTCATGCCACAATTAAGAGAATTACATTGAAAAACTATGTTGGTTAGCATTCCACATAAAAAATTCTATTTTTATCATTTACCTACTCGAGGACGAGTAGGAATTAAGCTTGGGGATGCTTGATATGTCTCCAATGTATCTATTATTTCTTATTGTTCCATGCTATTATTTATGATGTTTTGGATGTTTAACGGGCTTTGTTATACACTTTTATATTATTTTTGGGACTAACCTACTAACCCAAAGGCCCAGTCCAGATTGCTGTTTTTTTGCCTATTTTAGGGTTTTACAGAAAAGGAATATCAAACGGAGTCCAAACGGAATGAAACTTCTGGGGAGATATTTTTGGACAAAAATACGCACGGGAGACTTGACAACCACGGAGTAGGGCTGAGGTGGCATCCACGAGGGTGGGGGCGCCCCCCTATAGGGCGCGCTCCCTGCCTCGTGGGCACCCCGTCTGGCCCCCGGTGCCCCCCTTCCTCCTATATATACCTATGTACCCCGAAACCATTAGAACAAGAGAGAAAACCCTAGTTCCACCGCCGCAACCTTCTGTTCCCATGAGATCCCATCTTGGGGCCAGTTCCGGAGCTCCGCCGGAGGGGGGGGGGGGTCTACCACGGAGTGCTTCTACATCATCATCATTGCCTCACCATGAGTTGTGAGTAGTTTACCACAAACCTTCGGGTCCATAGCTAGTATCTAGCTGGCTTCTTCTCTCTCTTTGGATCTCAGTACCAAGTTCTCCTTGGTCTTCGAGGAGATCTATTCGATGTAATCTCTTTTTGCGGTGTGTTTGTCGAGATTCGATGAATTGTGGGTTTATGATCAAGATTATCTTTAAGAAATATTTGGTTCTTTTCTGAACTCTTTATGTATGATTATAATATCCTTGCAAGTCTCTTCGAATTATTGGTTTGGTTTGGCCTACTAGACCTATAGTTCTTGCAATGGGAGAAGTGCTTGGCTTTGGATTCAATCTTGTGGTGTCCTTTCCCAGTGACAGTAGGGGCAGCAAGGCACGTATTGTATTGTTGCCATCGAGGATAAAAAGATGGGGTTTAGAACACTATGTTTGAGTTTATCCCTCTACATCATGTCATCTTGCTTAAGGCGTTACTCTGTTCTTATGAACTTAATACTCTAGATGCATGCTGGATAGCGGTCGATGTGTGGAGTAATAGTAGTAGATGCAGAATCGTTTCAGTCTACTTGTCTCGGACGTGATGCCTATATATAATGATCATGCCTAGATAGTCTCATAATTATTCGCTTTTCTATCAATTGTTCGACAGTAATTTGCTTATCCGTCATAGAATATCGCTATCATGAGAGAAGCCACTAGAGAACACTATTCTATTCTCAACATATCAATCTACAATCTACTTTACTTTCCCGCTTTTACTTTCTGTTCTTATATCCAAAAATACCAAAAATATAGAACTATCATCTCTATCAGATCTCACTTTCGCAAGTGACTGTAAAGGGATTGACAACCCCTTATCGCGTTGGCTGTCAAGTTCTTATTTGTTTATGCAGGTGCGAGGGACTCGCGCGTGGTCTCCTACTGGATTGATGGTTCTCAAAAACTGAGGGAAATACTTATGCTACTGTGCTGCATCACCCTTTCCTCTTCGAGGGAATACAACACAAGCTCGAGAAGTAGCACTTTTCTTGCGAAGATCATCATTGATTGCTTTTAAGAACTCATGCTCTTGCTCAAGGTTGAGCTTTTCAAAGCGTAACTTCTCACGAGTCTTTAAAAGTTCTCGATGATCTTCCAAGGTAGTTTCATGAGCTAACTTAAGAGTGTTTAGTTCTTTAGTTAGACGCTCAATCTCCTGCTTATCATCGTCATTCGTTTTATCTTGATTAGCATGATTAATAGCAAGTTCATCATAGTTTTCATAACTAGAGTTGTCAACAAGTAAATCATCATGTCCTAGCAAATCATCTTCATCACTATTGAAATCAACATACTCAAGGTGTGATACCTTTGGGCCTTTAGCCATGAAGCATCTTCCAATTACTTCAGTTGGTGAGTCAAATATGTCGTAGGAGTTTGTTGACACAAGTGCTAGACCGGCAACAACTTCGTCTTGAGTATATTCGGAGTCGGAGCGATAACTTCTTTCGGAGTGATGGTCGGAGTCGGAGCCGGATACCCATTAACCAACATGAGCTTGATGTCTTCGTTTTGTGTAGCTCTTTGATGACTTGTCTTTCCTTCCCGAATCCTTGCTTTTCCGAGAGGGTCTTCGTTCATAACGATCATCTCTTCTCCTTCTCTCTCTTGGTGTTGATTCTTCTCTCCTACTCCTTCTTTTGGGGGAATCTTCTCTTCTTTTGTAGGGAGCCGTACACTCATTGGAGTAGTGTCCGGGTCTTCCACAATTGTAGCAATTTTGTTCACGGCTTGAAGATATTTTGTCATTGTAGGACCTTGACTTGGAACTTCTCTCCTTGCTTCTACTCTTACAGAACTTGGTGAAGTTCTTCACAATTATTTTCAATTCTTCATTGAAGGTTTGTTTCTCACTTGATGATGTGGGAGCATCACATGAGGCTTTGTAAGCACCACTTGACTTGTTGTGGAGCTCTTCCTTATCCTTAAGTGACATCTCATGAGCAACAATTCTTCCAATGACTTTCGTAGACTTGAGATCTTTGTAATTGGGCATCGTTTGGATCAATGTGCACACGATATCATATTTTCCATCCAAGGCTCTTAGGATCTTCTTGATGATGAATCTGTCGGTCATCTCCTCACTTCCTAAGCCGGCAAACTCATTTGTGATGAGAGCAAGCCTAGAGTACATTTCAGTGACACCTTCACCATCCTTCATTTTGAACTTGTCAAGTTAACTTTGAAGCACATCCAATATGGATTCCTTGACAGAGTTAGTACCCTCTTGCATATCAATCAAAGTATCCCAAATTTACTTTGCATTCTCAAGACGGCTGATTTTATTGAATTCTTTGGGGCACAATCAGTTGAAGAGGATATCACAAGCTTGAGCATTGTATTGCAGCATCTTCAACTCTTCCACGGTAGTTTCACTGTTTGGTTCTCTCAAATCAAGGAATTCACCTTGCAAGCCAACACACACAATAGACCAAATGGCGGGGTTATGCCCAAGAATATGCATTTTCATCTTATGATTCCAACTAGCAAAATTAGTACCATCAAAGTAAGGACCTCTACGGTGGTAATTTCCCTCGCTAGACGCCATACTCTCCTAGATTGTGAAACCAAGCCTATGATCACCAAAAGCTATGGAAATCAAGGCAAATGGAGACCTTAGCTCTGATACCACTTGTAGGATCCAAAGTATGTCTACAGAGGGGTGATTAAACTACTTGACCAAATAAGAACCTAGCCTTTTCCCAATTTTAAGTACTGGCAGATTTTAGCAAATATGCACAAGTCGAGCAATGAACCTACACATGAAATTCTTAGAGTATAGCAGCGAAATGTAAAGCAATTGCATATGAAGGTAAAGGGAGGAATTTGAGGGAGCAAACGCAATGTAGACCCAGAGATTTTTTTCCGTGGTTCCGATAGGTGGTGCTATCGTACATCCACATTAATGGAGACTTCGACACACGAAGGGTAATGGTTGCGCGAGTCCACGGAGGGTTCCACCCACGAAGGGTCCACGAAGAAGCAACCTTGTCTATCGCACCATGGCCATCGCGCACGAAGGACTTGTCTCACTAGGGTAGATCTTCACAAAGTAGGCGATCTCCTTGCCCGTACAAACTCCTTGATTCAACTCCACAATCTTGATGGAGGCTCCCAAGTGACACCTAACCAATCTAGGAGACACCACTGTCCAAAAGGTAATAGACGGTATGTTGATGATGAACTCCTTGCTCTTGTGCTTCAAATGATAGTCTCCCCAACATTCAACTCTCTTTCATAGGATTGGATTTGGTGGAAAGATTATTTGAGTGGAAAGCAAGTTGGAGAAAGCTAGAGATCAAGATTTTTGTGGTTGGAATGGAATATCTTGACCTCAACACAAGTGTAGGTGGTTCTCTCTCAGAAAATGTATGTTGGAAGTGTAGGCATGTTCTGATGGCTTTCTCCACGAATGAAGAGTGGGTGGAGGGGTATATATATCCTCCACACAAAATATAACTGTCACACACAATTTACCAAACTCGGTGGGACCGATTCAGAGAACTCGGTCAGACCGATTTAGTTCATAATGTGACCGTTAGGCATTTTGGTGGGACCGACATGTCAACTCGGTAGGACTGATTTCATTAGGGTTAGGGCATAATGTAATCTCAGGAGACCGATTACACAAACTCGGTAGGACCAATTTTGGTAATAAGCAAACCAGAGAGTTGGTCAGGCAAACTCGGTGGGACCGATTCGCTCGTTTTGGTTGGACCGAAACATTACGAAGGGGAAACATAGAGTTTGCATTGCGAACTCGGTGGGATCGATCGCTCATCTCGGTTAGACCGAAACGTTACGAAGGGAAATAGAGAGTTTGCAATCCTATCTCAGTGAGACCGAGATCCCTATCGGTGAGTCCGAAGTGACTAGGGTTTGTGGCAATGGCTATGTCAAGATAACTCGGTGGCACCAGATAGAAGGTTTTAGTGGGGCCGAGTTTGACTTTAGGTTTGGGACATATGTGGATGTGAGAAAGTGGTTGAGGGTTTTGGAGCATATCACTAAGCATTTTGAGCTCGAAACCCATTAAGCAATACCTCATCCCCTTTTAATAGTATTGGCTTTCCTATAGACTCAATGTGATCTTGGATCACTAAAATAGAAAATGTAGAGTCTTGAGCTTGAGCCAATATGTGTCCTTAGCATTTTGAGGGGTCCACATTTTTAATCCATGCCATGCCAATCATTGAACTTTCCTGAAATATTTATCTTGAGATAGCATTAGTTCGATGAGCTATATGTTGTCAGTAATTACCAAGACCACCTAGGAATAGTTGCACTTTCAGTCTCCCTTTTTTTTGGTAATTGATGACAACATATAGATCAAAGCTTCGACAAATGATAATAAGATTGAAATACATCATCGCTTTGAGAAGTATGTGATAAGCAAGAGCTCCCCCTAAACTTGTGTATTATTTAAAATTTTCTTTTGAATGCAAATACACAATTGATTAGGATCATGGGTTACTCTTCCATGTCTCATACATCTTGGTGGAGCGCTCAAAATGATATAAACTAAAAGCATGCACTCATCACCAAGCAAAGTGAATGATCATATAGGGATATAAAAGATAATATCATTCAAGCAAGCATTAAAGTAGCATATGATCAATCACATGATCAAAGAAGTATCTCACACAAGGACATAAAGTATAATCCAAGCACACAATAAAGTTAAACCAAAAACAAGAGAGACAAAGAAGCAAAACACTCTCTGTCGAAGCCTATGATCTATACATATTTCTCCCCCTTCGGCAACAAGTTACCAAAAAGTTAAAATATGCATAGTGCTATGCTTCTCTCAGGCTTGGTCTTCGGGAGGCGGTGTAGAGAGAACTCCAAGGACGAAGGCATCAGTTGATGTAGTAGGAGCTGGTGGAGTGGATGATGGAGGTGGCACTGAAGTTGTGGCTGCTGGTGCTGATGCTGTTGCTCTTGTATTAGGTACATGCACTACAGCAGACCTCTGTCCTCTAGGCACTCGCTGAAATTCATCAGTAGTTGCCTTCCCTTTTCTCTCTTCTTCTTCCTCCTAGAGCTGCTCAACTGTTCTTTGTATCTCAGTAACCTTGATATCAAGATCATAAAATTTGGTTTCTATGATCCTCTCCAAGCTCTCCTGGTTTTGAGTCAGGGTGGCCAAGCCCTTCTCAATCCTCAAAGTTGCTTGAATCAGATATGCCATTTGATCTTGTTTAGAATTGAGGGACACTTGAGATGCCTCTTCAACACTTGGCAGCATTGCTGATTTCTCAGCTCTAGCTTTCTGTCTCTTTTCTTGTGCTTGCATAGATGTGGGATCTTCTTCATCCATGACAACTGTGTTTTTCTCAAATTCAAGCAATAAGGGAAGATGTTCCTTGTCCAATAAGTATGTGCATGTATGCCTCAATATATTGTTGATTGTAGCTAGACCAGACAACAAGTAATGAACAGATCCAAACTTGTGTGTTTCCAATGCTTTGTCTGGGATCTCTTAGTACATGTTGGCCATAGAGTTATGGTCTTTCTTCTTCTTGGCATAGACATCCAAGTCATCTTCATGTTCTTCAGGGGCTTTTATCAACATGGCCCACTCATCAACAGTTGACTGGTACCTTGTACCTTTAGACATCCATACAATTCGACCATCTGGATAGAAATGAGCTGTGGAGTAGAATTGCATGATGAGTTCATCATTCCATTTTGTCAATTTTTGTCCCACAAACTTGTCAACACCACATGATTTGAAACTTTCATGCACACCTGGAAAATGATCTTTATTCTCATCAATGAATTGCCAATCTACCCACTTCATATCACACACTATGGGCTTCTTGTCAAGCAGAATGGTCTCATAGAAATCCTGCTGCTCTCTAGTGTGGAACCTATAATCCACAACAGTCCTTCTCCTCACATCATATGTATCAGATTGTCTCCATCTTCTGAGACCTGCATCCTTCCTCAACTTCATGTCCTCAACAACAATATGATTATCATCATGACCAGGGATCTTGGGCTTGAGCTTCCTAAGCACTTGGACCTCATCATCTTCTTCAATTTCAGGCATTGGGGCCTTGTTCTTTTCTGCAGCTGGAATTTCCTTATGCTTCTCTTGGGTGCAGATTTGGTGGCTTGAGCAGCAGCTTTGGGGGCAGTCTTGGGCTTGGAATGAACTACCCCTGACTTAATGGCATCCCCCATCAGCTTCTGAGATTTAGGTGCTAGTGCAACATCTTCTTCTTCTTCTTCAGCTTCATCATCATCATCATCTCTCATGAATGGCTTGCCATTCACTCTGGCTGTGGTTTTCCTAGCCCTTTTCTTAGTTCCTGCTGGCTCATCATCTCTGGTTTCAAGAGTGAACACCATTGTTTCTTTAGTTGATGCTCTGGCCTTTGACATTGGAGCTCTTTTGGCAGGGACCTTGTTGTTCAGTCCAGGCTTGGTCGAAGCAGCTGTGCCATATTCCTTCCTAACAACTTTCTTCTTTGAGCTGACTTCTTCAACTTCAAAATCTTCATCCTCTTATTCTGAAGTTTTCTTCTTTCTGTGCCTAGTTGATGCCTTAGACAGGTTGGTTAGTGTGCTCCTGCTACTCTCATAGTAGCTAGAGTTATTGGGACTAGAGCCCTCACTCAATTATGCATGTTCCTTTGACCTGTTCTGACTGTCACTGCCCTCAGACATTTCTGAAACTGCAAGCTGATCCCGTGAATAGATATAGATGAGATAGAGTGGATGAGCATCTCAAAGTGCAGAGGTTTTGCAAAATAGATGAGTCAAAAACTTAGTTTTAGTTCTCCATAGAAAGCATTTCGGAGCTACCGATTTGTTAAACTCGGTGATACCGAAGCACTTTTGGAACTTAAACTAGTGAACTCGGTGAGATCGAGTCACAGTTCGGTGGCACCAAGATTGCTAGGGTTTCACAGAGAGTCAAACTCGGTCACACCGATTTGCAGTTTTCGGTCAGACCAAAAATCGCATGTGCAATGGCCTAAGCCAAATCGGTGAGACCGATTTCTACAACTCGGTCGGTCCAAGATGAATTTGGCGGAGACCTAACCCTAAATTTTCAGATCAAATCTAATCTAAGGATGTTTTTTAGTGGATCGATAGTTTGCATACATGGTAAAGATCATGGCAAAGTAATGTGCTATGAATCAGAGTTAAAGGAATATCACATAGAGTCAAACCCATATGCTAGTTCGGCGGGAGTTCGCTACGGCGACAACGGCGCAACATATTTCCGTTGATGGGGATGGAAACCAGCGGCGGGGGGTCGCTGGCGGCGAGGAGACGATCCGGAGACCCGAGGAGGCAGAGCAGGACACACGCATGGGCTGAGGAGTTTGGAGAAATTTCCAAAATCTCACCCGTGGGTATATATATCCCGACCCTGTCGGTGTGACCGAGTGGAACAACTCGGTGGCACCGAGATGCAGAATCGCAAGCGGTTACTGCAACTCGGTGTGACTGAAAATTTCAAATTGGCTGCACCGAGATTGAAAACCTAGATCAACTTAGTGAACTCGGTGTGACCGATGTGGATGACTCGGTCATACCAAAATGCACAAAGAGGTTTTGGAAGTTTAAGTCTACGACAAATCGGGGACTCCGAGTGCTCCTCACACAGAGTGGTTCGAAGCTGACTTGATCAAACTTTGTGATGTAGCATGAATAGAGTTTGAGACGAGAAAATCATAGATAGCTAGAGGGAGTTCTTAGGCATTCTTGTCCATCCATTTGGCAAAAGAGAAAGAGCCAAATAATCAAAGCAACCAAATGGATGTCCTCGAATGAGTAAAATATGCATCCAACATGCTCACATAATAAGATGGAAAATGAAATATGTGACAAAGCATGCACAATCACTCTAGCATTTATCAATCAATTTGGCGATAACTAGGTCATCTATATATGAGTATATTGACTTAGGAGTCAAATGAGAACATTTGATCATAGGTCATACTCATCGTTTAAGCACAAGTGGAGTTACCACTTGTACATAAAGCATAGTTGTGTTCACATCATTAGAGTTGCTTTAGCTCAATTGATTAGAGTAAAGCTTCCCCAAGATGTGATATCCCCCTAAGATGGATGAACTAACCGTGGGTTTTGTCGATGATGACTTTATGTAGGCGTTGAAGATGTAGATGCTCAATGTTGATGTAGATCATTTGGAGCAATCCATTGGAGTGAGTCACACTTTCAATACCTACACGGGTTAGTCCCACAAGGAACAAACAAGGATATCCATAGACATAGAGTGATGTTCACATAAGATGATGTACATGAAAGCATTTGGTTACCTTCTCCCTTGTCTAACCAACAAGATGCTTTGTGACTCCTTGAACTAGTGCAATATATGGAAGTTGTTTGCACTTGTCCTCGCCAAAATGATACGAGTGAAGTATGTTGGCGGAGTCACCCTCAAGAACTCTCTAGTTCTTATTCTTTGGGATACACACCATTTTGATGGGAATCCTTGGAGTTGTAGTCATACTTGATGAAGTAGAACTAGATGTAGTCTTGGGAACCCACTTGACCAATCCCTTGGGAGCTTCTTCAAATGCATCAATCTCCTCTTGAAGTTTATCCTTGCCCTTTTGCTTGTGGTCTAGTGGTGGAAGATCATCTTGAGCTTGTGTTCCTTGGAAAGAAGTATGATCATACTTCTCTTGTTGAGGAACAAACTTCGTCTTGGGGTATTGATCTTCTTCCCACTCAACTCCATTGGCATTGAACTTTCGTTCAAAACCACACCTTGATTCTTTAGGTGTCTTCCTTGCTTGCGTACAATCTCCTCAAATTGCTTACTTCCGACAAGGCTCTTTTAACACCTTTCTCTATAATTCCCTTCGATATGCTATTTTCTTGCTCAAGTGTAACTTGGCTAAGATAATCATAAGTGGAATCAAGGGTACTACTAGAAACAACAATATTTGATTTAACATGATTATTGTTACTACTAGATGAAGAATCTTTCTTGTTCTTGTTGCTAGATTTAACTTGTGGCATGTAAGTAGACAAGAGTAAACGTTTGGCAATGTAAGAAGAACTTTTCTTGTGAAGATCATCATCGATTGCTTTTAAGAACTCATGCTCTTGCTCAAGGTTGAGCTTTTCAAAGCATAAGTTCTCATGAGTCTTTAAAAGTTCTTGATGATCTTCCAAGGTAGTTTCATGAGCTAACTTAAGAGTGTTCATTTATTTAGTTAGAGGCTCAATCTCCTTCTTATCATCGTCATTTATTTTATCTCGATTAGCATGATTAATAGAAAGTTCATCATAGTTTTCATAACTAGAGTTGTCAACAAGTAAATCATTATCTCCTAGCAAATCATCTTCATCACTATTGAAATCAACATACTCGGGGTGTGATACCTTTGGGCCTTTAGCCATGAAGCATCTTCCAATTCCTTCATTTGGTGAGTCAAATATGTCATAGGAGTTGGTTGACACAAGTGCTAGACCGGCAACACCTTCATCTTGAGTATATTCAGAGTCAGAGTGATAACTTCTTTCGGAGTGATGGTCGGAGTCGGAGCCAGATACCCATTCACCAACGTGAGCTTGATGTCTTCATTTTGTGTAGCTCAATGATGACTTGTCTTTCCTTTCGGAATCCTTGCTTCTCCGAGAGGTTCTTCGTTCATAACGATCATCTCTACTCCTCTCTCTTGGTGGCGATTCTTCTCTCCTACTCCTTCTTTTGGGAGAATCTTCTCTTCTTTTGTAGGGAGCCGTACACTAATTGGAGTATTGTCCGGGTCTTGCACAATTGTAGCAATTTCGTTCTCGACTTGAAGATCTTTTGTCATTGTAGGACCTTGACTTGGAATTTCTCTCCTTGCTTCTACTCTTGTAGAACTTGTTGAAGTTCTTCACCATTAGGCTCAATTCTTCATTGAAGGTTTGGTTCTCACTTGATGATGTGGGAGCATCACGTGAGCCTTTGTAAGCACCACTTGACTTGTTGTGGAGCTCATGAGCAACCATTCTTCCAATGACTTCCGTAGGCTTGAGATCTTTGTAATTGGGCATCATTTGGATCAATGTGCACACTGTATCATATTTTCCATCCAAGGCTGTTAGGATCTTCTTGATGATGAATCTGTCGGTCATCTCCTCACTTCCTAAGCCGGCAATCTCATTTGTGATGAGAGCAAGCCTAGAGTACATTTCAGCGACACCTTCACCATCCTTCATTTTGAACTTGTCAAGCTGACTTTAAAGCACATACAATTTGGATTCCTTGACTGGGTCAGTACCCTCGTGCATATGAATCAAAGTATCCCAAATTTCCTTCGCATTCTCAAGACGGCTGATTTTGTTGAATTCTACGGGGCACAATCCGTTGAAGAGGATATCACAAGATTGAGCATTGTATTACAGCATCTTCAACTCTTCCGCGGGAGCTTCACGGTTTGGTTCTCTCCCATCAAATAATTCACCTTGCAAGCTGTCGTGGATTTAGCATGGCAGATGTCCGGGTTAACGGACTTAGGTGTGAGGCCATCGCTCGGGTTAGCTTAAAGGGGTTAAAGCGAACGAAGGACACAGGGAGTTTTATACTAGTTCGGCCCCTTCGATGAAGGTAAAAGCCTACGTCTAGTTTGGTGTGGTATTGCTTGGGCTTCGATGACCAGGGAGCGAATCCGCTTGCCTGTGTCTCGAGCTGTTGTTTCTTGTCCTTGAACCGTCGCCGGGTCGTCCCTTTATATAGGAGGCGACGCCTGGTCCGGTTTACAGAGTCCCGAGGCCGGCTCATAAATGTGTCCACCTCGGTCTCTACTCTTTCTATCTTACATCCCAAGTTACATGGTACGACGGTTTACAGACCGTGGGCCTTATACATGGGCCCTAAACCTCTATGGGCTATGAACTCTTGTTATATATTCTACTGGGCTTGTAATAATACAACCTTGTCAGTGTAATCCGGACCCTCATGGCCGGTTTGTACCTGCTAGTAATATCCCTGACATTAGGCCCTAGATTGATTTGAACTTGTTCATGTCAGTCTTCCAAGTCTTGTACAAATTTCCTTTCTGCAACTTGTTTGCTTCATAAACCGGCCATGACGTCATCTCCTGAAATCGTTTCAATCCGTTGTGACATCATCTACGCATTTAATGCCCGCATCTGTTTGTTACCTTTCTTTATTGCCGCACCGAAGATCGAGGTGACAGCTCAATCTTTATCTGATTTCTGGCCTCCTCGATTCCCGCGCTTACCGTTTTTATCTCTTCGGCCTATAAATACTGTCGGGGCCCATCTCTTTTCCCCTTCTGCTTCTTCTTCCTCCGTCTCTAGCGCCTGAGCTTCCGCTGCCGTCCTTTGAGTTCGCCGTCGCCAGCAAGTCCGGCCGCTGCATCAACCTGAACGCGACCAGAAAACTCACTGCTTTTCCTTCGATTCCTCATGTATGCTTCCTTCTCCCCATAGATCTCACTTTTAGGGTTTCTTCTGTAGCTCGCCATGAACCCTCATTTCTTCGTAGTTCATCGTCGTAGGTCAGTCTTAGCTGTTGATATAACTTGTCAGGCTTGATCCTTATTTGTGCGCTTCCGCTCCATCATTATACTTTAGCTTCTCCAGCACTGCTAGTTTAGATTGAATCTTTAGAGAACTTCCACTGTCTTCACTGAATATGACCGTAATTGTCCTGTTTTTTTCCTGCGCCGTAGATCCATACCTTACCTCTGCTTATGAAAAAAACTGTTTTTCACACTTTAGATCTGCAGCTTATCTGCTTTATATTACCGGTTTAATCATAGTCCGCTTCTTATATACTTGCCCTGACGGTTTAGATATGAACTTGTATTCCATAGTCGACGATTTAACTTCTTTTTTTTGTTACCATAAACCGGTGGCTGTCTTGTGCACGCCTGATCCGGATTAGGGGGTACCATTAGCCCCTTGCTTAAACCGTCGATTAGGTCAATATCCTCACAAAAACTGCCGGTTTGTTTCGCTAGTTGTAAACCGGGTATTGCACTGTATTTTTCAGCACTCCCTCATCAGAAACGATGGCCAAACAATTTGTTGCTTGCAATTGGGTTCCTTCCCGAATCACTGAGGATGACTGAGTAAACACTGCTTCAATCGGCCTTCTGGGTCCAAGAGAGGCTCTGCACTGGCGGGCCCCTGGAAAGGAATGTCCTCCTACACCCCAAGAAGGAGAAATCATTGTTTTCTTTGATCATCTGGCCCGGGGTTTCAGTCCTCCCGGTTCAAAGTTCTTCCGGGATGTGTTAGCCGCTTTTCAACTCCACCCACAAGATGTAGGCCCGAATTCTGTATCGAACATCTGTAAATTCCAAGTTTTCTCGGAGGCATACCTTCAAGAAGAACCATCAGTGGATCTGTTCCAGGATTTCTTCCATCTGAACCGGCGGACTGAGTTTACTGATGGACCTCATCAGGAGCTGGGTGGTGTCAGCATCCAGAAAAGAAAGGATGTAAGTTTTCCTCATGCCGCTCTTCATAGCCACCCCAAAGAATGGAACCAGAATTGGTTCTATTGTAAGGATACTTCACCTGAAGGAGAGAATCCGCTGCCGGGTTACCGCGCTTATCGTCTGGCAACAACCCATCCTTTGCCACAACATCTAAGCGCCCAAGACCGGGCTCGATATGCCCCTCAACTTTCCAAGCTCAAGGCTTTCGTGGCAAATGGTTTAACGGGTGTGGATTTCGTCCGCTGCTGGCTCTCTTGGAGCATTCTTCCACTAAGCCGGCGCTCAAGCCTGATGTGCAAATATTCCGGCAAGCCGAAAGACCCTCAACACCACACAAAAATAGTGCTTCCTGACAATGAAGTGACTGAGTCCGCTAACAAGATGCTGAACATCCCTCTAGAGGATTGCAGCCGGACCGGTTTAGCTCCGTTCTGTTTAACCAACAAACCGCCATCAGTAAAGTTCTTCCAACCCTTTCCTTTCGGTTTACTCTATTCATATCACTTGTTTTCAACATGTTCTTGTTCCTTTTCACAGGCCAACGATCCCTTCTGGAAGAGGAAAACGCAGGATAAACCGGCGAAGCCAACACGCAAGAAAACCTTTGCTGTGAAGAAGAACAAAGTTGTTGCTTCTTCCGGTTCAAACCGTGAAGAAGACGATCTGGCTTCGGAGGTACTGCTTAATCCTTATACCCTTTTGACCTCCCCTTTTGTGAATTTATGTCATCAATGCCTTTTCGCAGGATCTAGCGGAGGGAAGTAAAGCGGACGGAGTTGAGGTAATTTCTCTCTCATCTGATTCTGAACCGTTGCCACCCAAGATCCGCCGGGTATCCCGGAAATATCCATTTTCTCACCCTTATGCTCAATTGGATCCCAACTTTCTTTTGAAGAAACAGCAGCATGAAGCTCGCCGGACCACGCGCCATTGCAGCCATGTGGTTGATTCATCCGGAATACCCCTCACGCCAGCTCGCAGACGCCGTTCCGAGGTTTTGCTCACTCCAACCCTTCTTCATCCAAAAGCAGGCCTTATACGTAAACCACTTAAACCGTCTGATCCCAACTATTAGGAGGCTCCTCTGTCTTCTTCCGGTGAGTCGACCGCTACGCAAGTCCCAGTGCTCAAGACCGTTCTTGGGTAAGTCCTTCTTTCAAACGTCCGGTTTATCTTCCTGTTTTGACTTTGTGATTCTTATGACTGCTCTGACCCTTATCAGAATGCCCAAGCCTAGCAAAAAGGCAAAAGCAAATAAGCCGGTTGTGGAGACCACTACTGCTGAACCGACCGAGGACCCTGAAGCGGCCATCCCTCCAGAAGACAACGTTGAAGTTCAGCTCGATGATCCCGCTCCTATGGATCATGAAGATGTTGCTGCTCCAAGAAATGATGATATGGAGAACACGGCTGAACCGGCAAGCCCTATCCGGGTTAGTCCTCCCCAGGCTAGCCCGGCTCCTGTCAGTCCGGTGCGCACTACTGATCCCCTTCAACCGACGGCCACTTCAACGGCGGATGTTGAAATAACTGGGACAGGATTCTCTGCTCCTACTGAGCCTGTTGCTTTGGCTAGCACTCTGCCAAAGAAGAAAAATTTCAACAAGATAAAGGCAAGTGGAGCACATACTTGTCAAGCTATGCCCAGCTGAGTGCCCAGGAACTCCATTCTGGGTATCCGGACCGGCTCTTCACCAGCCGTGATTATGAAGCCGGCTTAGTCAACATGATGAAGGATAAATATGAGGTGACTTTCTTTCCTCTTGCTTTCCGTTTTTGCTTTGTACTTTGCAATCCTTCCTTTAGGCCATAGTAGCCCCCAAGTATCCGTTTAGCTTCATTGTAGGTGAACCGGGACTTAACTTATGTCTGAGAATGAATGTACATTAGCCCCCAAGTGCCAAGGTCATAACTTGTTTATGTGCTTGGGACTTGTCTGATTTTTTTTGCTTTCTGTACTTCAATTGCCCATTAGCCCCCAAGTGTCAAGTGCATAACTTGTTGTGTGCTTGAGACTTTAATTGATCTGTCCTTCTAATCCATTTGATTTCCTTGCAGGCTGACTTGACCCGGGGGGCTTCGGAGGCAACTGAGCTCCGGAATAGCTTGGCCTTCCATGAAACTGCTTCAACCAAAGCTAAGGAAGAACTTGTCCTTGCTTTGACTAATATGGAAAAACTGAAGAAAGATTTTGAAGCGGAGCGGTCCACATGGGAGGTGTAAAGGGACGCTCTTGAAAAAAGAGCAAAGGATGCCAAAGCTGCTCTTAATCCGGTTACGCAGGAGCTATCCGAGTTGAAACAGCAAATAGAGCACATGACTTATGCTATCTTCGGTGAGTACCTGTCTTTGTATGTTTTGCAATCTTTGTTCCGCTCTGGTTTAACTCGCCAATTGCATACAGGGAGGCGCATAACTCATCTTGGAGATGATGTCCGGAAGAAGCTCAAAGCTGCTTATACCCTGGTGGAGAAGCTCTACTCCGGCGCTCAAACGGCTATTAGCTCTATGTCGCATAACAAACCGGCGCCGACCACCATCCAAGCCACCCTGGAAGAGCTTTCTGTCTTGCCTGAGCGGCTTGTTGAGGTGAAGAAGTCTGCTGCACGAGCTGGTTCCCTGATGGCGTTGACCCGAGCCAAAGAATGGGTCCCCGATTTTGATCCGGCGGAAGCCATGAACGGCTACCCCAGCATGAAGGAGGACGGGTCAGCCTTTTCAGCCGAAGATCTCCGTGCTTTAACTAAGGATATGCGCCCTCTTACCAGCAAGCTTGCCGATGAAGCAGATTTGACAAGGTATCATCCGGCTTATGACCTAGAAAATTCGCGGGTGGAGCGGTCGGTTTACGACACTGAAAAATCTGATCCCACCAGTTCGTAACCTCACTTTCGCTCCAGATATTGACCCTTCAGATCTTATCAATGATGAAGTGTATCTCCGTGCCCTCTCCAAGATTGACTGGAGCGCTCCTGATTTCCAGCAACTGCTTGAAGTCGATGAAGACCCGGAACAAGCTGACCCTCAGCCTTCGCAGCTTGAAGAGGAGTCATAAACCGTCCGGTTTAACTTTTAGTTGCTGAGTACTTTGCAAAAAACTTTGATTCATTCGGGCCTGTGAGTGCCTTGTAATAGAATAGTTGATATATTGCCTTTGTCCCACTGCCATGGCATTGTTTTGTTTGGCACTCCCAATTTATCATCTGTTTGCAATGCTTGATTAGCTTATATTACCTGTTCCTGCATGAACGAAGCTAAAAGATGTCCTGGCGGTTTACCACCAGACGAATTATACTGCTCTGATACATATATCAAAGGAATAGCTTTTGAACACAAACATATACCATACCTTTGATTAAGTGTACTTGTCGACCTTAACCCGGTAGGAATAATTGATAGCACAGGCGCTGATGAGGCCCTTGGCTCTCTTATTCGGCTTAACCTGATGGCCGATCCGGGTTATGATGAACGCCGGTCTGACTCTTATTGGTGTTCATGACCCAGACTTTTATCTCTGTAGATATATGGTCAACCTTGTAGTTGTCCAGTCTCGCATCAATGGACTTGGTTAAAAACCAATGATCATGACGACCAAGATTTGTGAAATCATAAAAAATAAAAATAAGGTTTTTTGGGTAAATAAGACCATGTAGTCGAGGCTTTTTACGAGCTGTCAGGCTCCAAATTCGAGGCTTTTTATGAGCTGCCAGGCTACTGTCATTAACCATTTTAGCAAAGCCCGTCAAGATGCTCCACAATCCTTAACAAAATCATTGATGACAAGCTACCCAATGTTTCAAAATCTCGTAAAGATTTTGTCTTTAGGTAATCAACTCGATGATCGTCAATTTAACGTGGCCAAGTTCAGGGCCCCGAAGGAGTAACTTGTGGTAGGTTCGACGGGTCATACCAAGTTTACCTGGACGGCGTGATTTACTTGAGGCCGGCAGGTTAATCCGGGGTTTTAGGTGCATGCACCAGGCTTCCAAGCCATGTTCACTACAAGGGTATTCAACTCTCTGCGAGCCCCCCGGTAGTGTGTGAGCCGTTTTGCTCATCGGGGCATATGTTTGAGCTGGGTTGGGCACCAACACTCTCTTTTACCCCTCATCATCATGTGGAAATTGCTGAAGCAACCAGAGCAATGATATTATGATGGGCTTCATACCGCCGCCGGCTCTAGAGGCCATGGGAAACTCCCTTGCCCGCGGAAGCCCCCATATGATTCTTGTTTGATAAGATGGTTGATTCCTTGATATATCAAGGGCGCCGGTTTAGGAGGCCATGGTAAGCTTCTGTAGAAACTCCCATGTGATACTCCTTTGAAGAACACGGCTGATTCCTTAATTCTGTCAAGGGCGCCGGTTTAAGAGGCCGTGGAAGGTTTCTTTCGAAGCCCCCATGTGATACTCTTGTGTATAAAAGACACGGCTGATTCCCTGATGTTATCAGGGGCGCCGGTTTAAGAGGCCGTGGAAGGTTTCTTTCGAAGCCCCCATGTGATACTCTTTGAACAGGATGGCTGATTCCCCGGTTTACCGGGGGCGCCGGTTTATTTTATTAATCATAATATATACATTGTACATAAAGCGGAGCCAATGGCTCAAGTATAGTAAGGCCGAAGAAGAGTGATGTTCCATGGCCGCTTGGTATCCTCCTCCGCCGTACGTGAGTCCTTATGTTCTCGAATGTCGACAAGGTAGTATGATCCGTTGTGCAGGTTTTTGCTGAGCACTAAGAGTCCTTCCCAAGGTGGGGATAGCTTGTGCATGGCTGTCTGGTCTTGGATGAGCCGGAGCACCAGATCTCCCTCCTGGAACGTTCTGGTCTTAACCCGGCGGCTGTGGTACCGGCGCAGGTCTTGTTGATAAATCGCTGATCGTGCTGCTGCCGTGTCCCGTTCCTCGTCTAGCCGGTCCACGTTGTCTTGCCTTGCTTGTTCATTATCCACTTCAACATAGGTCGCCACGCGTGGTGAATCGTGCCGGATATCACTAGGGAGGACCGCTTCAACACCATATACCATGAAAAAAGGCGTGTATCATGTAGATCTGTTAGGCGTAGTGTTGATGCTCCATATAACAGAAGGCAACTCCTCTACCCAGCAACCCGGTGTTCTTTGTAAAGACACCATAAGCTGGGGCTTGATGCCTCTCAGGATCTCTTGGTTGGCTCTCTCGGCTTGGCCATTGGACTGAGGGTGAGCTACTGATGACACATCAAGGCGAATATGTTCTCTTTGACAGAACTCTTCCATCTCTCCTTTAGATAGGTTGGTGCCATTATCAGTTATAATGTTGTGTGGAAAGCCAAACCGGAAAATCACCTTCGTGATGAATTTAACCGCTGTTGCCACATCACACTTACTGACAGGCTCTGCCTCTACCCACTTTGTAAATTTGTCCACTGCTACCAACAGGTGGGTTTTCTGGTCTTGGGATCTTTTAAAGGGTCCAACCATATCAAGCCCCCAAGTCGCAAATGGCCAAGTAATTGGAATCATGCGTAGCTCCTGCGCCGGTACATGAGCACGCCGTGAAATTTTTTGGCAAGCGTCACATTTTCTGACCAAGTCCTCTGCATCGGCGTGAGCCGTCAACCACTAGAACCCATGACGAAAAGCTTTAGCTACCAAGGACTTTGAACCGGCGTGATGACCACAATCTCCTTCGTGAATCTCGCGAAGAATGTCACAACCTTCCTCTGATGATACGCACCGTTGAAATGCCCCAGAAATGTTGCGGTGATGAACTTCTCCATTGACGATAGTCATAGACTTAGACCGCCGGATTATCTGCCGGGCCTCAACTTCGTCCCCTGGCAACTCACCTCGGCTCATATACGCCAAGTAAGGGAGTGTCCAATCCGGAATGACGTGAAGCGCTGCAACTAGTTGTGCTTCCGGATCAGGAACAACCAAATCCTCCTCTGAAGGTATCTGTACTGGCGAACTATGCAATTCATCCAAGAAGGTATTAGGTGGAACCGGTTTACGCTGAGAGCCCAGCCGGCTTAATGCATCGGCCGCTTCATTTTTCCGCCGGTCTATGTGGTCCTACTGATATCCCTTGAAGTATCCTACGACTGCCTCCACTTCTCGCCGATAGGCTGCCATGAGCGGATCCTTAGAGTCCCACTTACCAGATACTTGTTGTGCCACCAGATCCGAGTCACCAAAGCATTTGACCCGGCTCAAATTCATCTCCTTGGCCATCCGTAAACCGTGGAGGAGAGCTTCATACTCAGCAGCATTGTTAGTACAAGGGAATATTAATTGAAGGACATAACAAAACTTATCACCTCGTGGGGAAGTTAATACGACTCCAGCCCCCGAGCCCTCCAATTGCCTTGAACCGTCAAAGTGAATAGTCCAGTATGTATGATCCGGCTTCTCCTCACGCGCTTGCAACTCTGTCCAATCAGTGATGAAATCCACTAGTGTTTGCGATTTTATAGCACTACGGGGCACATACTTTAATCCGTGCGGGCTAAGCTCAATGGCCCACTTTGTCACTCTGCCAGTGGCTTCCCTGTTCTGGATTATATCCCCCAACGGAGCGTAACTGACAACAGTGATTGGGTGGCCCTAGAAATAGTGCTTTAACTTCCGGTTTGCCATGAACACACCATATACCAATTTCTGCCAGTGTGGATATCTTTGCTTCGACTCAATGAGGACCTCACTGATGTAGTAAACTGGCCTTTGAACCGGATATTCTTTTCCTGCTTCTTTGCGCTCCACCACAATGGCCACGCTAACTGCACGGGCATTGGCGGCCACGTATAACAACAGCGGCTCCTTGTCAACAGGGGCAGCAAGAACTGGTGGTTCTGTTAATTGCCGCTTCAAATCCTCGAACGCAGCGTTTGCAGCATCGCTCCTGACAAACCGGTCCGTCTTTTTCATCATCTGATAAAGCGGGATCGCCTTTTCTCCTAAACGGCCGATGAACCGGCTCAATGCTGCAATACGGCCTGCCACACGCTGGACATCATTGATACAAGCCGGTTTAGCCAAGGATGTGATCGCCTTGATCTTCTCCGGATTAGCCTCAATCCCTCTGTTTGATACTAAGAATCCAAGGAGTTTGCCTGTTTGAACACCAAAAACACACTTCTCCGGATTGAGCATCATCTTGTAAGCCCGGAGGTTGTAAAAGGTTTCTTTTAAGTCCTCTATCAGTGTCTCCTCCTTCCTGGATTTCACCACAATGTCATCAACATAAGCATGGAAATTTCTTCCAATCTGCCCTTTGAAGCAGTTCTGCACACAACGCTGATATGTTGCTTGGGCACTCTTGAGCCCAAAAGTCATAGATACATAGCAGAAGGCTCCAAATGTAGTTATGAAAGCTGTCTTCTCCTGGTCCTTAACTGCCATATTGATCTGATGATAACCTGAATATGCGTCCAAAAAACTTAGCCGCTCACATCCCGCCGTAGCATCGGTAATCTGATCAATACGGGGGAGAGCAAAAGGATCAGTTGGACAAGCCTTGTTCAAGTCTGTGTAATCAACACACATCCTCCAGGTTCCGTTTTTCTTGAGGACTAGTACCGGATTAGCCAACCACTCTGGATGAAACACCTCAACTATGAAACCTGCGGCCAAGAGCCTAGCCACTTCTTCACCTATAGCCTTGCGCCTCTCCTCATTGAAGCGGCGCAAATACTGCTTGACCGGCTTAAATTTCGGATCAATATTAAGACTATGCTCAGCGAGTTCCCTCGGTATACCTGGCATGTCAGAAGGTTTCCATGCAAAGATATCCCGATTCTCACGGATGAACTCGATGAGCGCGCTTTCCTATTTGGGGTCTAGGTTAGCGCTGATAGTGAAGTGCTTAGACGAATCTCCCGGAACAAAGTCAACCTGCTTGGTCTCCTCTGCTGATTTGAATTTCAACGCCGGATCATGCTCTGTAGTTGGCTTTTTCAACGGGGACATATCTGCCGGATCAACATTGTCCTTGTAGAACTTCAGCTCCTCCGTAGCACAAACTGCCTCCGCATATGTCGTGTCTCCTTCCTCGCATTCCAATGCGATCTTGCGGCTCCCGTGAACCGTGATGGTACCTTTGTGACCCGGCATCTTGAGCTGTAGATAAACATAACACGGTCTAGCCATGAACTTGGCATAAACCGGCCTTCCAAACAGAGCATGGTATGGGCTCCTGATCTTTACAACCTCAAAGGTCACCGTCTCCGATCTAGAGTCCTGCTCATCCCCAAAGGTAACTTCCAGATCGATTTTTCCAACTGGGTAAGCCGATTTACCTGGCACCACTCCATGGAACACTGTGTTGGACTGCCAGAGCTTCTTATCTGTCAACCCCATACGTCAAAAACTCTCATAGTATAGGATATTGATGCTGCTGCCTCCATCCATAAGCACCTTTGTGAACTTATAGCCACCCACCTGTGGATCCACCACCAAGGCTAGCTGACCCGGATTATCAACCCGTGGCGGGTTATCCTCTCTGCTCCATACAATGGGTTTCTCAGACCAACGTAAAAATTGTGGTATCGCCGGTTCAACTGCGTGTACTGCTCGCTTCAGAACCTTTTGATCTCGTTTGCACAAACTTGTGGTGAAAACATGATATTGCCCACTGCTTAGTTCCTTCGGATTAATCTGGTATCCGGATTGCTGTTGCTGCTGACGCTGTTGATTGCCTTGGTTGTTGTATCCGCCTTGACCATGCTGCTGGTTATGTTGGTGCTGATTGTTGCCATTGTGGTTATTGTTACCGCCGTGATATCCTGATCCGGATCCACCACCCTGGTAACCCGGACCCTGAAAACCGGGACCTGACCCACCACCGGGGGGCCCGTGGTTATACTTGGCATGTTTCATAAACTCCTGCATAATAAAACAGTCCTTCCAGAGATGTGTAGCTGGGTTTTCCTCTGTACCGTGTTTTGGGCAAGGCACTCTCAACTGGCGATCTAGATTGATGGGTGGCCTCCCGTTTCGTGGGGGTGGTCTAGCCTTGCGGCACTTCCCATTGTCTTGAACGTTGGTATTGGCCACAAAATCTGAGCTGCCTTCCGCTTTACGTTTGCCATTGTACCCTGTTCCTGCCGGATTGGTCTGTGCCGGTTTACCAGTTTTGCTCGCCTTCCCGGATTTGTCTCCGTCTGCGTCTGGGTACTTGGTGTTATCAGAGTCTCCATACTTTACCAAAGCGCTCATGAGCGTTCCCATGTTGTTGCAATCGTGCTTGAGCCGTCCCAGCTTCAGGCTCAAAGACTCGAACCGGCAATTGTTTTCCAAGGTCACTATTGCCGTACTTGGGTTGATGCTATTGGAGGAGTGCAGGATTTCGGATACTCGCCGCACCCAACTATTTGTGGTCTCTTGCTCTCCTTGAACACATGCTGCTAAGTCAACCACGGACATCGGCTGTTTGCACGTGTCTTTGAAATTATTGATGAACCAGCGACGCAACTCACCCCATGATCCAATGGAGTTAGGTGGCAAACCCTTTAACCATGTCCGGGCCGTGCCCTCAAGCATCATTGTGAAGTATTTGGCACACGCAGCTTCGTCCATGTCAAGCATCTCCATAGCCATCTCATAACTTTCAACCCATGCCTCCGGAGCCAGATCCGCCGTGTAGTTGGGTCCTTGCGCGGGCCTTTGAAGTCTTTGGGTAATTTCACGTTTCGTAAAGCGGGGATGAGACACTGCACCCCGAAGGAACTGGACATGATTCCTAATTCCGTGGTGGTGGGGTGAACCGGCGTCGCTTGCCGGGCATCATCGCCAGCAGTATGCCTAGCCTGGTCCACCACCTCTTGGGCGTGTGCTCCTTCTCCTACCGGATTATCCTGCCTCTGTCGGTGGCGCCTCCGCGCGCTGCTAGATACAGCCGGTTCATCTAGGTGCCTCGTGTAACTCCGGCTCGGGCGGGGGGG
>LR738715.1:714747820-714776364 GCA_902687465.1 Secale cereale | reverse complement strand
GGGGGGGGGTTGAGTGAATCCTCTCCCGGCTATAGGAATAAGCTTGCTGCTGTGTTAATGTTGTGTCCAGCAACTCCTTAGCCCGCCGTGCTTCCATTGCTATGGGGGACGTC
Source organism: Secale cereale (assembly GCA_902687465.1). Taxonomy (NCBI): domain Eukaryota; kingdom Viridiplantae; phylum Streptophyta; class Magnoliopsida; order Poales; family Poaceae; genus Secale; species Secale cereale. The sequence goes on along the minus strand of LR738715.1, from coordinate 714,776,251 downwards.
CCCTCAATGGGAAGAGCGGCTAGCCGTGAAGCGGCGGCGACAATGTTGTCCAATAGGTTAGAATAATGACCGGGAGGGGTGGGTACGTGCGGCGTCGGCACAACTTGGTGGTTCCGCTCTATGGCTGGTGGCTGAACCGACGCGCCCGTCCCCGGGGCTCCTCCCCGGTTTATCTCCGGACGGTTACTGGTTCCTGCTCCTGGTGTGCTGAAGAGATTCCTTGCCTCATAAACCGGTGGCAAACGAGATTGTTGTCTTCTGTACATGACCTCCTGCGAGGCGTTCTGATCCAACCTGAGCCGGAAGGCTTGGGAATCTAGCTCTGCCTGTCTCGTAGCCATCTTGGCTTTCTCCGCATCCAGATCCAGCTTAGCTTGCTCAATCCGGCTCTTCAGTTGAGCGATCTTCGCATCATGCTGCGCCTTGTTGGCCCGGGCTACTTCTGCTGTTGCGAGCGTTGTCAAGGTGCCAACTAGGGTGGATAGGACGTCAGAAGGCGACGGGGGAAGGTGTCGTGGAATTGGCATGGCAGATGTCCGGTTTAGAGGACTTAGGTGTGGAGCCATCGCGCGGGTTAGCTTGAAGAGGTTAAAGCACACAAAGAACACAGAGGGTTTATACTAGTTCGGCCCCTTCGATGAAGGTAAAAGGCTACGTCTAGTTTGGTTTGGTATTGCTTGGGCGTCGATGAACAGGGGGCAGATTGCTTGCTTGTGTCTCGACGGGTTGTTGCTTGTCCTTGAACCGTTGCCGGGTCGTCCCTTTATATAGGAGGCGATGCTCGGTCCGGTTTACAGAGTCCCGAGGTCGGTTCATAATCGTGTCTGCCTCGGTCTCTATTCTTTCTACCTTATACCTCAAGTTACATGATATGACGGTTCATAAACCGTAAGCTTTACATATGGACCCTAAGCCTCCACGGGCCGTAACCTCTAACTCATAACCTACTGGGCTTATGATAATACAACTAAATTAACGTAATCCGGATCTTCCTAGCCGGTTTATACCTGCTAGTAATATCCCTGACATTAGGCCCTAGATTGATTTGAACTTGTTCATGTCAGTCTTCCAAGTCTTTGCATAAATTTCCTCTCTGTAGCTTCTCTGCTTTGTAAACCGGCTATGACGTCATCTCCAGAAATCATCTCAATCTGTCGTGACATCACCTCCGCATTTATTGCTCGCCGCTGTTTGTTACCTTTGTTAAAGGCTATCCCGAAGATCGAGGCGACAACGGAATCTTTATCCAATCTCTGACCTCCTTGATTCCCGCGCTTGCTGTTTCACCTCACCAGCTTTATAAATACCGCTGAGCCCTGTCCTTTTTCTTCCTTCCGCACTTCGTCTTCCTCCGTCGCCCGAAGCTCTGCCGCCGTTCTTCGAGCCCGTCGCCGTCGTCAATCTAGGACGCTGCATCACCCTGAAATGTGTCCAGAGCACTCCGCCGACGTCTTCTTCTTCCTCAAGTACTTCTTCTTTCTCACTGTAGATCTCAGTCTAGGGTTCCTCCATGGCTTCCGCCATGAAACCTCGAAGCTTGTTGTTCATCCCTGTAGGTTACACTTGCAGTAGACTCAAACCTTGGATACGTTTCGAATGCGCTCCTGCTCCGTGGTTTAAACTTAGATTCGGACCTTAGATTCAACCCTTAGATTCATTTGATCTGTAGAAACCCTTCGTGGTTCTTCCTGTATAAGACTTGCGTATATTTCATCTTTTTCTTACAGCTCAGATCCATTTTTACTTTAGCTTTCTGTAGAAACCTGTTTCTTCGTCTTGTAGATCTGTAAGTTTTTCACCGGTTTAACCAATCATATGCTCCTCTTGTAAAGAATTAGTCATAAGCCCGACGGTTTAGCCTCCCTTTTTACTGTTGTCATAATCCGGTAGCTGCTCACTTCACATCTGCTTCCGGGTTGCCAATGCCATTAGTCCCTTGTCTAAACCGTCGATATAATTTGATGTTACGCTCCGATTTACACTTCAGTACTTAGTAATCCGGATTTTGCACTATACCTTTCAGCGTTTCCTTTAGTCCAGATGGCTGCCAAGCAGTTTGTTTGTTGCAACTGGGCTCCTTCCCGCATTACGGAAGAGGACTTAACCAACGCCGCTTCAATTGGTCTTCTGGGCCCCCAAGCTGTTCTGAAATGGCGGGCCCTAGGAGATGAGTGTCCCCCTACTCCTAAAGAAGGAGAAATCATCGTTTTCTTTGATCACATGGCCCGGGGTTTTAGCCCTCCCGGTTCAAAAAAATTCCGGGATGTACTGGCCGCTTTTTAGCTCCATCCTCAAGATATAGGTCCGAATTCTATATCAAACGTCTGCAATTTTCAAGTCTTCTCGGAAGCATACCTTCAAGAAGAACCATCAGTGGATTTGTTCCGGGACTTTTTCCACTTAAACCAGCGGACAGAGTTTACTTCCGGACCACATCAAGAGTTGGGCGGTGTTAGTATTCAGAAGAGAAGAGATGTGACCTTCCCTCATGCTGCTCTCCATACACACCCCAAGGAATGGAACCAATCATGGTTCTATTGCAAAGATACCTTGCCTGAAGGAGAAAACCCACTGTCGGGTTATCGTGCACATCGTCTACATTAGGATCATCCCCTGCCACAACGCCTTAGTTCTTCAAAGCGGGCCCAGTTTGCCCCTTAGCTTGCTAAGCTTAGGGCTTTTATGGCCAACGGTTTAACTGGAGTAGATTTCGTTCGTTGTTGGCTTGCCTGGAGTATCCTTCCACTGAGCCGGCGCTCCGGCCTGATGTGTGAGTATACCGGAAAAACGGATGACCCTCAACGCCACATTGACATAATACTTCCTGAGAAAGAAGTCACTGAATCCGCAAAGAAGATGCTCAATATCTCCCTGGAAGAGTGCAGCCAGACCGGATTGGCTCCCTTCTATGAAAACAACAAACCGCCAGCAGTAAGTTTTTTTTCTGACCTCTTCTGCTTATTCTAACCCGTCCATATCAATTGTCTTCTATTTATTTTTCATCTTCTGCACAGGCCAACGACCCCTTCTGGAAAAGAAAACCTCAAGGTAAGTCAGGCAAACAGCCACGCCGGAAGACATATGCTATCAAGAAGAAAAAGGCAGCTGCTGCCTCTGGTTCACATCCTGAAGAAGATGATCCGGATTCCGAGGGATGAATTGATCCTGATATGTTTTAATCTCCCTTTATCCAAATTTATGTTAACAGTGTCTTTCCACAGGATTTGGCTGAAGGAAGTAAAGTGGCAGAAGCTGAGGTAATCTCTCTTTCTTCAGACTCTGAACCGTCGGCGCCCAAAATTCGTTGGGCGTCTCGGAAATACCCTTTTTCTCATCCTTACACTCAACTAGACCCCAAATTTCTTTTGAAGAAGCAGCAACATGAAGCACGCCGGACTACACGCCATAGTGGCCATGTAGTAGAATCCTCCGGAATATCTCTTACTCCGGCTCGCAGGCGCCGCTCTGAGGTTTTACTTTTTCCAACTCTTCTTCATCCAAAGGCCGGACTTATACGTAAACCGCTTAAACCGTCTGATCCTAACTATCAGGAGACTCCTTTATCCTCTTCTGGTGAGTCGACTGCCACACAGGTCCCTGTGTTGAAGACCGTGCCTGGGTAAGTCCCTTTCAATATCCGGTTTATATTTGTATTTGTACCTTGATGACTCTCATTACTCCTTCAATTTTCATCAGCAAGCCCAAACCTAGCAAGAAGGCGAAAGCCACCAAAGCGGCTGCCGAGACTGTACCGCTGAACCGGTAGCTAATCCGGACGAAATCACCCCTCCAGAGGACGATCCTGCAGCTCAGTTTGACGATCCTATTCCCATGGATCACGATGACATTGTTGCCCCGGAAGATGCTAATGTAGTTGAACCGGCGAGTCCTATCTGGGTTAGCCCTCTTCGGACTAACCCGACTCCTGTCAGCCCGGCCCCAACTGTTGCCCCTTCTCAACCAACCACTGCCTCTTCTCCGGACGTTCAGATAACCGGGACAGGTTTTACTGCTCCTGCTGAGCCTATCAGTTTGGCCAAGCATACTGCTAAAGAAGAGAAGCTTCAACAAGAAAAGGGCAAGTGGAGCACGAACTTGTCCAGCTATGCCCAATTGAGTGCCCAGGAACTTTATTCCGGGTATTTGAACTGGCTTCATACCAGCCGCGATTATGAATTGGGCTTGGTTAATATGATGAAGGATAAGTACGAGGTAACTTCCTTCACTTGTCTTTGTTTTGTATTCTTTGTACTCCTGTCTTTATACCATAGTAGCCCCCAAGTGCCGGTTTAGCTTCGTTGTAGTTGAACCGGTACTTCCAATGTATGTAAAATGAACTTACATTAGCCCCTAAGTGCCAGGGGCATAACTTGTTTTATGTGCCTGGGACTTGTCTGAATTTCTCTTTTAATACTTCAACTGCACATTAGCCCCCAAGTGTCAAGTGGATAACTTGTTTATATGCTTGAGACTTGTCTGAATTGTTTTTTACTCCACTTGATTTCCTTGTAGGCTGACTTGACCCGGAGGGCTGCAGAGGTAACTGAGCTTCGGAATAGACTTGCTGCCACTGAAACTGCTTCTGCCAAAGCCAAGGATGAGCTGGCGCTGAACTTAACCAATACTGAAAAATTGAAAATAGATTTTGAAGCGGAGCGGTCAGCCTGGGAGGTGCAGAGGAACGCTCTTGAGAAAAGAGCAAAGGATGCTAAAGAGGCCCTTAATCCGGTGACGCAAGAGCTGACCGGCTTAAGATAGCAAATAGAACTTATGACCTCTGCCATCTTTGGTGAGCACTTAATTTGCATATGTTTTCATCTCTGCAATCTGTATTCTGCTCCGGTTTAACTTTAATAATCATATGTAGGGCGGCACATAACTCATCTTGGGGATGACGTTCGAAAGAAGCTCAAGGCCTCTTATACCTTGGTGGAGCAGCTGTATTCCGGTGCTCAAAGGATTATAAGTGCAATGTCTCATCAGAAAGTGGCCCCAACCACTATCCAAGGTACCTTAGAGAAGCTTTCCATCCTGCCTGTGCGCTTGGTGGAAGTGAAGAAATCTGCTGCAAGGGCCGGTTCTCTTGTAGCACTGACTCGGGCCAAGGCATGGGTTCCGGATTTTGATCCGGAGGAAGCTATGAACGGATATCACAGTACTAAAGAAGATGGATCTGCCTTCTCTGGCCAGGACCTCCATGCTTTAACCAAGGAAATGCGCCCTCTTGCCAGCAAGCTTGCTGATGAAGCGGACCTGACCAGGTATCATCCGGCATACGACTTAGAAAATGAACGGGTGGTCCGGCCGGTTTATGATACCGAAAATCTGATCCCGCCAGTGCGTGCCCATACTTTCGCTCCAGATATTGATCCGTCCGATCTTATTACTGAGGAAATGTACTTCCATGCACTATCCAAGATCGACTGGCGTGTTCCTGACTTCCAGCCGCTTCAAGAAGATGAAGAAGTTCCGGAACAAGCCGACCCTCAGCCTTCACAACAGGAAGAAGAAGCATAAGCCGCTCAGTTTAACTCTTAGCTGTTGTAATACGTTGCCAGAAAACTTTAATCCGTTCAGGCCTGCAAGTGCCTTGTAATAGGATAGTTCAAAACATTGTCTGTCTTAATCCGGATGTCACAGCTTGACTTCGCGTCTGCCAATTTTAATCCCTTATCTGCTATGGTTGATCCTTTATATTATATGTATCTGCATAAACAACGCTAAGAAAATGTCCTGGTGGTTTACCACCGGACCTATTACATTGCTCCCATAGGCATATATATTGAAAGAGTATCTGCTTTATACCCAAAAATACTTCATACCTTTAATTAAGTGTGCTTGACATCCTTAATCCGGTAGGCGTTATTGAGCGTGTAGATTCTGATGAGGCTCTTGGCCCTCTTGGCGTTTGCCCAATGATTGTTCCGGGTTATGATAAACGCCGGTTTAAATCATGCTGGTATTCTATAACCCAGACTTTTGTAGATATGTGGTCAACTTTGAAGTTCCCCAGTTTCGGATCAAAAACCACAGAAAACTTTGAAAAATCACAAAACACAAAACACAAAACACTGTTGCAAATAAGACCATGTAGTCGAGGCTTTTTGCGAGCTGTCGGGCTCCATATATGCCAATCAATGGATGTGACCCAAGGAGCTATGATTCATTTCGCCAATCAATGGACGTGATCCAAGGAGCTATGATTCATTTTGCCAATCAATGGGTGTAATCCAAGGAGCAATGTTTTCTTTTGCCAATCAATGGATGTCATCCAAGGAGCAAGAACTTATTTTGCCGATCAATGGATGTAATCCAAGGGGCGATGATTTCTTTTGCCAATCAATGGATTTAATCCAAGGAGCAAGAACTTAGTTTGCCAATCAATGGATGTAATACAAAGGGCGATGATTCGAAGACGATCATATAAACTGGACCAGAAGGGATTAAGCGAGGATTCGAATGTGATCCGTAGCCCCCTAGTGACCATGGAGGTAGGGTACCTAGGAAGGAGTTGCGCTTGAAAGGCAAGTCCTGGTTGGTCCCTTATAGAATTGTCCTGCATAGCAAAATAGACTGATCAAAGCATCTGAGTTAACTCTCATAAGACACTTATTTAGAAGAAAAAAGGCTGATCCCCCGGTTAACCAGGAGTGCCGGTTTATTTATTAATCATAATACGTACAGGATACATGAAGCAGAGCTCATGGCTCAAGTGTAGTAAGGCCGTAGAAGAGCAATATTCCATGGCCTCTTCGTCTCTTCCTCTGCTGTCCATGAGTCTTTGTGTTCTCAAACGTCCACCAGGTAGTATGAACCGCTGTGTAGGTTCTTGCTGACCACAAAGGGTCCTTGCCAAGGTGGGGATAGCTTGTGCATATCTGTCTGGTCTTGTATAAGGCGGAGTACCAGGTCCCCCTCCTGGAACGTCCTGGTCTTAACCCGGCAACTGTGATATCTGCGCAGGTCCTACTGATAAATTGCGGATTGTGCTGCTGCTATGTCACGCTCTTCATCCAGCCGATCTAAGCTGTCCTGTCTTGCTTGCTCATTGGCCGCTTCAACATAAGCTGCCACCCGTGGTGAGTCATGCCGGATATCACTTGGAACAACCGCTTCAGCACCGTACACCATGAAGAAGGGCGTATAACCTGTAGACCTATTAGGCGTAGTGTTGATGCTCCAGAGGACAGAAGGCAATTCCTCAACCCAGCACCCTGGCATTCTTTGCAAGGGAGTCATAAGCCAGGGCTTGATGCCTCGCAAAATCTCTTGGTTGGCCCTTTCAGCTTGACCATTGGATTGAGGGTGAGCTACTGAAGACACATCCAGGCAAATATGTTCCCTTTGGCAAAACTCTTCCATCTCTCCTTTAGATAGATTGGTGCCGTTATCAATAATAATGCTGTGTGGAAAGCCAAACCGGAAATTTACCTTTTTGATGAATTTAACCGTTGTTGCCACATCACACTTACTGACAGGCTCTACCTCAATCCACTTCGTAAACTTGTCCACCGCTACCAACAGGTGGTTTTTTTTTACCTTGGGATCGTTTAAAAGGCCCAACCATATCAAGCCCCCAAGTTGCAAACGGCCAAGTAATTGGAATCATCCGTAGCTCCTGTGCCAGAACAAGTGCACGCCGTGAAAATTTCTGACAAGCATCACATTTCTGGACTAGATCATCCGCATCAGCATGGGCTGTTAACCAGTAGAACCCATGACGAAAAGCTTTAGCTACCAAGGACTTTGAACCGGCGTGATGACCACAATCCCCTTCATGAATCTCTCGAAGAATATCACAGCCTTCTTCTGGTGACACGCACCGCTGAAACGCCCCAGAAACGCTGCGGTGATGAAGTTCTCCGTTGACAATTGTCATGGACTTGGATCGCCGGATTATCTGCCTAGCTTCAATCTCATCATCTGGCAACTATCCTCGGCTCAGGTACGCCAAGTAAGGGAGTGTCCAATCCGGAATAACATGAAGTGCCGCAACCAGCTGTGCTTCTGGATCAGGAACAACCAAATCCTCCTCTGATGGTACCTGAACTGATGGATTGTGCAGCTCGTCCAAGAAAGTATTCGGCGTCATCGGTTTACGCTGAGAACCCAGCCGGCTTAGAGCATCGGCCGCTTCATTTTTCCGCCGGTCTATGTGATCCAGGTGATATCCCTTGAAACATCCTGCAACTGCTTCAACTTCTCGCCTGTAAGCTGCCATGAGAGGATCTTTAGAGTCCCACTTGCCAGATACTTGTTGCACCACTAAATCTGAATCACCAAAGCACTTGACCCGGCTCAAGTTCATCTCCTTAGCCATCCGCAGGCCATGAAGCAGTGCCTCATATTCAGCTGCATTGTTAGTGCAAGGAAACATTAGTCAGAGGACATAACAAAATTTGTCACCTCGTGGGGAAGTTAACACAACTCCAGCCCCCGAGCCTTCTAATTGCCTTGAACCGTCGAAGTGAATAGTCCAGTATGTATGATCCGGCTTCTCCTCTGGTGCTTGTAATTCTGTCCAATCATTGATGAAATCTACCAATGCTTGGGATTTGATAGCAGTACGTGGTACATACTTCAATCTGTGTGGGCTAAGCTCAATGGCCCACTTTGCTACTCTGCCAGTGGCTTCTCTGTTCTGGATTATATCCCCCAACGGAGCTGAGCTAACAACAGTGATTGGGTGGCCCTGGAAGTAGTGCTTTAGCTTCCGGTTTGCCATAAACACGCCATACACCAGCTTCTGCCAGTGTGGGTACCTTTGCTTCGATTCAATTAGAACCTCACTGACGTAATAAACCGGGCGCTGAACCGGATATTCCTTGCCTGCTTCTTTTCGCTCTACCACAATTGCCACGCTAACTGCACGGGCATTGGCAGCCACGTATAACAGCAGTGGCTCGTTGTCAACAGGGGCAGCAAGGACCGGTGGTTCTGCTAATTGCCGCTTCAAGTCCTCAAATGCAGCGTTCGCAGCATCGCTCCATATAAACCGATCTGTCTTTTTCAGCATCTGATAAAGTGGAATTGCCTTCTCTCCCAAACGGCTGATGAATCGACTTAACGCTGTAATCCGGCCTGCTATGCGTTGGACATCATTGATGCAAGCCGGTTTAGTCAAGGACGTGATCGCCTTGATCTTCTCCGGATTGGCTTCTATTCCCCTGTTTGATACTAAGAACCCAAGGAGCTTGCCTGTCGGAACACCAAAAACACACTTCTCCGGATTAAGCATCATCTTATAAACCCGGAGGTTGTCAAAGGTTTCCCTTAGGTCTTCTATCAGCGTCCCCTCCTTCCTTGACTTTACAACGATGTCATCCACATAAGCATGGACATTTTTTCCAATCTGCCCCTTGAGACAGTTCTGTACGCAACGCTGGTAAGTTGCTTGGGCACTTTTGAGCCCGAAGGGCATAGATACATAGCAGAAGGCTCCAAAGGGAGTTATGAAGGCTGTCTTCTCCCGGTCCTTGACCGCCATCTTGATCTGGTGATACCCTGAATATGCATCCAAAAAACTTAGCCGCTCACATCCCGCCGTAGCATTAATGATCTGATCAATACGGGGGAGAGCAAAAGGATCAGTTGAACAAGCCTTGTTTAGGTCTGTGTAATCCACACACATCCTCCACTTTCCATTTTTCTTTAACACCAGAACCGGATTAGCCAACCACTCTGGATGGAACACCTCAACTATGAACCCTGCGGCCAAAAGCCTGGCCACTTCTTCACCTATAGCCTTGCGTCTTTCTTCATTGAAACGGCGCAGATACTGCTTGACCGGTTTGAACTTCGGATCAATATTAAGACTGTGCTCAGCGAGTTCCCTCGGTATACCTAGCATGTCAGAAGGTTTCCATGCAAAGATATCCCGGTTCTCACGGATGAACTCGATGAGCGCGCTTTCCTATTTGGGGTCAAGGTTAGCGCTGATAGTGAACTGCTTGGATGAGTCGCCTGTCACAAAGTCAACTTGCTTAGTTTCCTCTGCCGATTTAAACTTCAACGCCGGATCATGCTCTGTAGTTGGCTTCTTTAACGGGGACATATCTGCCGGGTCAACATTGTCTTTGTAGAACTTCAACTCCTCTGTAGCACATACTGCCTCTGCATAGGCTGCGTCTCCTTCCTCGCACTCCAATGCAATCTTGCGACTTCCGTGAACCGTGATGGTCCCCTTGTGACCCGGCATCTTAAGCTGTAAATAAACATAGCACGGTCTAGCCATGAACTTGGCGTAAACCGGCCTTCCAAACAGAGCATGATATGGGCTCTGGATCTTTGCAACCTCAAAGGTTACTGTTTCTGACCTGGAGTCCTGCTCATCTCCAAAGGTGACCTCCAGATCAATTTTCCCAACTGGATAAGCCGATTTACCTGGCACCACTCCATGGAACACCGTGTTGGATTGTCTCAACTTCTTGTCCGTCAACCCCATACGACGGAAAGTCTCGTAATATAAGATGTTGATACTGCTGCCGCCATCCATGAGTACTTTCGTGAATTTTTTGCCGCCCACCTGTGGTGCCACCACTAAGGCCAACTGGCCCGGATTATCAATCCGTGGTGGGTGATCCTCTCAGCTCCACACAATAGGTTGTTCCGACCAACGCAGAAAACGTGGTGTTGCCGGTTCAACTTTGTTTACCGCCCGCTTCAGGATTTTTTGATCTCTTTTGCGCAAACACGTAGTAAAGACATGGTACTGTCCACTACTTACCTCCTTCGGATTACTCTGATATCCGGATTGCTGTTCCTGTTGACGCTACTGATTGCCTTGGTTGTTGTAACCACCCTGAACATGCTGGTGGTTGCCTTGATTGTTATAACCGCCCTGACCATGCTGTTGGTGGTTGCCTTGGTTTTATTTATTGTTGCCGCCATGATATCCTGATCCAGACACATTACCCTGGTGACCCGGACCTTGAAAACCGGAACTCGAGCCGCCGCCCGGTGGTCCATTGTCGTATTTGGCTTGTCTCATGGCCTCTACCATGATTCGGCATTGCCCCCATGTATGTTTAGATGGGTGTTCCTGTGTGCTATGTTTCGGGCAAGGCTCGTTCAACTGTTGATCCAGATTGATGGATCCTCCCCCGCTCCATGGAGGTGGCCTACCCGTGCGGCGCTGAAAATTTCCTTGAACATTGGTATTGGCCACAAAATCAGAGCTGCTCTCTGCCTTTCGCTTACCATTAAAACTTGTTCCTGCCGGATTAGCCTGCACCGGTTTACCAGCCTTGTTCGCTTTTCCGGACTTGTCTCCATCTACCTCTGGATACTTAGCGTTATCAGAGTCCCCATACTTCACTAGAGCTCTCATGAGTGTCCCCATGTCATTACAATCCCGCTTGAGTCATCCCAACTTCAGCTTTAGAGACTCAAACCGGCAATTGTATTCCAGTGTCACTATCGCTGTACTTGGATTGATGCTATTGGAAGAGTGCAGGATTTCTGACACTCGCCGTACCCAGGTGCTCGCAGGCTCATGTTCTCCTTGAACACATGCCGCTAAGTCCACTATTGACATTGGTTGCTTGCATGTGTCTTTGAAATTTTTGATAAACTGGCGACGCAACTCACCCCATGATTCGATGGAGTTAGGTGGTAAGCCCTTTAACCATGTCCGGGCTGTACCTTCAAGCATCATGGTAAAATACTTTGCGCATGCCGCTTCATCCACATCTAGCATCTCCATAGCCATCTCATAACTCTCAATCCATGCCTCTGGAGCTAGGTCTGCCGTATAGTTGGGCACCTTGCGCGAACCTTTGAAGTCTTTGGGTAACCTTATGCTTCGTAAAGCGGGGACAAGAAACTGTACTCCAAAGGAACTCGCCGTGACTCCTGTCTCTGCTGTGGTTGGGTGAACCGGCGTTATTTGACGGGTATCCTCGCAGGCGGTATGTCTGGCCCGGTTCATCGCCTCCTGGGCGTGCGCCTCTGCTTTTTGCCGGATTATCCTGCCTATGACGGTGACATCTCCGTTCGCTGCTAGACACTTCCGGTTTGTCCCAACGCATAGTGTAACTCCTGCTATGGCGGGCGGTTGAATGAATCCTTTCCCTGCTGTAAGAGTATGCCTGTTGCTGTGTCAACGCTGTGTCCAACAATTCCTTGGCCCGAGGCGCTTCCATCGCCATGGGGGATGTTCCCTCAATAGGTAAAGCGGCCAGTCGTGAAGCGGTGGCGACAATATTATCCAACGGGTTGGAATAATGGCCAGGAGGGGTGGGGATGTGCGGCGTGGGCACAACCTGACGATTTTGCTCTGTTGCCGGTTGTTGAACCGGCGCACCTGCTCCTAGGGCTCCTCCCCGGTTTACTTCCAGGTTATTGCTGGCTCCCGCTCCTGGTGTGCCAAAGAGATTCATCGCCTCATAGACCGGCGGTAGACGAGTTTGATACCTTCTGTTCCTTACCTCCTGCGCAGAAGCCTGATCAATCCCGAGCCGGAAAGCTTGGGAATGCAGCTCTGCTTGCTTTGTAACCATCATGGCCTTCTCTGCGTCTAGATCCCGTTTAGCTTGCGCAATCCGTCCCTTCAGCTGGAGGATCTCCGCATCATGTTGCGCCTTGTTGGCAGGAGCTACTTCTGCTATTGCGCACGCTGTCAACTCCTCGACCAAGGTGGATAGAGCGTTAGAGGGCGAGGGGGCTTGGTTGCTCGCCCCTGCACCAGCTACCTCTGCTGTGAACGCCCCAGTCACCGTGGGCTGCTGCGTAGGCTGTGTTCCGGCCATGAAGACAGCCACCCGGTTTGGCGGATCAAAGGGGTCCGGAATACTGTCACCATCGGATATACCCCCGGATTGGCCGTCCTGCAACTGATACAAAGATTCGGTCTCTCCGGATGAAGATTCATCGTCAGAGTAGACAACTGTCTCGCCACCAGAATCTGATCCGTCCTCGGCTTGGAATCCATGTACTGCTCCAACGAAAACACGCTTCATGGCGGGCTGAATCCGGGACGATCTCGCACGTTGAGCTGGCTCGATGATGTTGGGGAAGATGTCTGGCTCAGGTCCCGGTTCACCAATCTCGCCGATGAAGACGTGGATGCCTCCGAAGGGGACCCGGTACCTGTATTCGATTGAATCGGCCTCGGGGCCCCAGCCTACGTCGTCGATGTAGATCCGGCCGCGGTGACTCTTGGTCATCCGACGAGTCACGTGACCCTTGAGTCCTTCAAAGCTGCCCTTCAAGAACTCGAAACCATCGTGCGATAGCCCCACGGTGGGCGCCAACTGTCGTGGAATTGGCACGGCAGATGTCCGGTTTAGAGGACTTAGATGTGGAGCCATTGCGCGGGTTAGCTTGAAGAGGTTAAAGCACACAAAGAACACAGAGGGTTTATACTAGTTCGGCCCCTTCGATGAAGGTAAAAGCCTACGTCTAGTTTGGTTTGGTATTGCTTGGGCGTCGATGAACAGGGGGCAGATTGCTTGCCTGTGTCTCGACGGGTTGTTGCTTGTCCTTGAACCGTTGCCGGTCATCCCTTTATATAGGAGGCGACGCCCGGTCCGGTTTACAGAGTACCGAGGCCGGTTCATAATCGTGTCCGCCTCGGTCTCTATTCTTTCTACCTTATACCTCAAGTTACATGATATGACGGTTCATAAACCGTAAGCTTTACATATGGGCCCTAAGCCTCCACGTGCCGTAACCTCTAACTCATAACCTACTAGGCTTATGATAACACAACTACATTAATGTAATCCGGATCTTCCTAGCCGGTTTATATCTGCTAGTAATATCCCTGACAGAAGGTCTCCGATTCTGGCTCTCGCTGCCTCTGAGGTTATCGCCCCGGTTGTCGAGGGCCGCTGCATAGGTTGTGATCCGGCCATGAAAACAGCAACCCTGTTCGGTGGATCAAAAGGGTCCGGAATACTATCACCATCGGACACACCCTCTGACCGTCCGTCCTGCAACAGATACAAAGATTCGGTCTCTCCGGATGAAGATTCATCGTCGGAATAGACAACTGTCTCGTCACCATAATCCGATCCGTCCTCGGCTTGCACTCCATGCACTGCTCCATGGCGGGCTGAATCCGGGCCGATCTCGCACGCTGAGATGGCTCGATAATGTTGGGGAAGATGTCCGACTTAGGTCCCGGTTCGCCGATCTTGCCAATGAAGACGTGGATGCCATCGAAGGGGACCCGGTACCCGTATTCGATTGAATCGGCCTCGGGGCCCCAGCCTGCATCGTCGATGTAGATCCGGCCGCGACGACTCTTGGTCATCTGGCCCACTGCGTAACCCTTGACCCCTTCAAAGCTGCCCTTCAAGAACTCGAAACCATCGTGCGATAGCCCCACGGTGGGCGCCAACTGTTGTGGATTTAGCACGGCAGATGTCCGGGTTAACTGACTTAGGTGTGAGGCCATCGCTCGGGTTAGCTTAAAGGGGTTCAAGTGGACGAAGGACACAGGGAGTTTTATACTAGTTCGGCCCCTTCGATGAAGGTAAAAGCCTACGTCTAGTTTGGTGTGGTATTTCTTGGGCTTCGATGACGAGGGAGCGAATCCGCTTGCCTGTGTCTCGAGCTGTTGTCTCTTGTCCTTGAACCGTCGCCGGGTCGTCCCTTTATATAGGAGGCGACGCCTGGTCCGGTTTACAGAGTCCCGAGGCCGGCTCATAAATGTGTCCGCCTCGGTCTGTACTCTTTTTATCTTACATCCCAAGTTACATGGTACGATGGTTTACAGACCGTGGGCCTTATACATGGGCCCTAAACCTCTATGGGCTATGACCTCTTGTTATATATTCTACTGGGCTTGTAATAATACAACCTTGTCAGTGTAATCCAGACCCTCCTGGCCGGTTTATACCTGCTAGTAATATCCCTGACACAATCCAACACACACAATAGCCAAAACAGCGGGGTTATGTCCAAGAATATGCATTTTCATCCTATGCTTCCAACTAGCAAAATTAGTACCATCAAAGTAAGGACCTCTACAATGGTAATTTCCCTCGCTGGACGCCATACTCTCCTAGGTTGTGAAACCAAGCCAATGATCACCAAAAGCTATGGAAATCAAGGCAAATGGAGAACTTTGCTCTCATACCACTTGTAGGATCGAAAGTATGTCTAGAGGGGTGGGGGTGATTAGACTACATGACCAATTGTAAGAGTATAGCGGCGGAATGTAAAGCAATTTCATATGAAGGTAAAGGGAGGAGTTTGAGGGAGCAAACACAATGTAGACACGGAGATTTTTTATCCGTGGTTCCGATAGGTGGTGCTATCGTACATCCACGTTGATGGAGACTTCAGCCCACAAAGGGTAACGGCTGCGCGAGTCCACGGAGGGCTCCATCCATGAAGGGCCCACGAAGAAGCAACATTGTCTATCCCACCATGGCCATCGCCCACGAAGGACTTGCCTCACTAGGGTAGATCTTCACGAAGTAGGCGATCTCCTTGCCCGTACAAACTCCTTGGTTCAACTCCACAATCTTGACGGAGGCTCCCAAGTGACACCTAACCAATCTAGGAGACACCACTCTCCAAAAGGTAATAGACAGTGTGTTGATGATGAACTCCTTGCTCTTGTGCTTCAAATGATAGTCTTCCCAACACTCAACTTTCTTTCATAGGATTGGATTTGGTGGAAAGATGATTTGAGTGGAGAGAAACTTGGAGAAAGCTAGAGATCAAGATTTTTGTGGTTGGAATGAAATATCTTGACCTCAACACAAGTGTAGGTGGTTCTCCCTCAGAAAATGTATGTTCGAAGTGTAGGCATGTTCTGATGGCTTTCTCCACGAATGAAGAGTGGGTGGAGGGGTATATATAGCCTCCACACAAAATCTAACCATCACACACAATTTACCAAACTCGGTCGGACTGAATCAGAAAACTCAATCAGACCGATTTAGTTCATAATGTGACCGTTAGGCATTTCGGTGGGACCGACATGTCAACTCGGTAGGAACGATTTCATTAGGGTTAGGACATAAAGTAATCTCGGTGAAACCGATTAAACAAACTTGGTAGGGCCAATTTTGGTAATAAGCAAACCAGAGAGTTGGTCAGGCAAACTCGGTGGGACCGATTCGCTCGTTTCGGTTGGACCGAAACGTTACGAAGGGGAAATAGAGAGTTTGCATTGCAAACTCGGTGGTACCGATCGCTCATCTCGGTTAGACCGAAATGTTACAAAGGGAAACAGAGAGTTTGCAATCCCATCTCGGTGAGATCGAGATCCCTATCGATGAGACCGAAGTGACTAGGGTTTGTGGCAATGGCTATGTCAAGAGAACTCGGTGGCACCGAATAGAAGGTTTCGGTGGGGCTGAGTTTGACTTTTGGTTTGGGATATATGTGGATGTGAGGAAGTGTTTGAGGGTTTTGGAGCATATCACTAAGTATTTTGAGCAAGAAACCCATTAAGCAACACCTCATCCCCTTTTAATAGTATTGGCTTTCCTATGGACTCAATGTGATCTTGGATCACTAAAATAGAAAATATAGAGTCTTGAGCTTGAGCCAATATGTGTCCTTAGCATTTTGAGGGCTCCACATTTCTAATACATGCCATGCCAATCATTGAACTTTCCTGAAATATTTATCTTGAGATAGCATTAGTTCAATGAGCTATATGTTGTTAGTAATTACCAAAACCACCTAGGGATAGTTGCACTTTCAATCTCCCCCTTTTTGGTAATTGATGACAACATATAGATCAAAGCTTCGAAAAATGATAATAAGATTGAAATACATCGTCGCTTTGAGAAGTATGTGATAAGCAAGAGCTCCCCCTAAATTTGTGTATTATTTAAAATTTGCTTTTGAATGCAAATACACAATCGATTAGGATCATGGGTTACTCTTCCATGTCACATACATCTTGGTGGAGCGCTCACAATGATATAAACTTAAAGCATGCACTCATCACCAAGCAAAGTGAATGATCATATAGGGATATAAAAGATAATACCATTCAAGCAAGCATTAAAGTAGCATATGATCAATCACATGATCAAACAAGTATCTCACACAAGGACATAAAGTATAAGCCAAGGACACAATAAAGTTAAACTAAAAACAAGAGAGACAAAGAAGCAAAACACTCTCTCTCGAAGCCTATGATCTGTATATATTTCTCCCCCTTTGGCAAAAAGTTACCAAAAATTTCAAATATGCATAGTGCTATACGTCTCTCAGGCTTGGTCTTCGGGAGGCGGTGTAGAGAGAACTCCAAGGACGAAGGCATTAGTTGATGTAGTTGGAGATGGTGGAGTGGCTGCTCGAGGTGGCACTGAAGTTGTGGCTGCTGGTGCTGATGCTGTTGCTCTTGTATCAGGTACAGGCACTGCTGCAGACCTCTGTCCTCTAGGCACTCGCTGAAATGCATCAGTAGTTGCCTTCCCTTTTCTCTCTCTTTGCTTCCTCCTGGAGCTGCTCAACTGTTGTTTGTATCTCAGTAACCTTCATATCAAGATCATAAAATTTGGTTTCTATGATCCTCTCCAAGCTCTCCTGGTTTTGAGTCAGGGTGGCCAAGCCCTTCTCATTTCTCAAAGTTCCTTGAATCAGATATGCCATTTGATCTTGTTTAGATTTGAGGGACACTTGAGATGCATCTTCAACACTTGCCATCTTTGCTGCTTTCTCAGCTCTAGCTTTCTCTCTATTTTCTTGTGCTTGCACAAATGTGGGATCTTCTTCATCCATGACAACTGTGTTGTCCTCAAATCCAGGCAATAAGGGAAGATGTTCCTTGTCCAATAAGTATGTGCATGTGCCCATCTTGGAGTTGATGAGTGATACGTCTCCAACGTATCTATAATTTTTGATTGTTCCATGCTATTATATTATCTGTTTTGGATGTTTAATGGGCTTTAATATACACTTTTATATGATTTTCAGGACTAACCTATCAACCTGGAGCCCAGTGCCAGTTTCTGTTTTTCCTTATTTTTGAGTATCGCAGAAAAGGGATACCAAACGGGAGCCCAATTGACCTGAAACTCAACGGATGTTGTTTTTGGACCAGAAGAAGCCCAGGGAGTACCGGAGGAGGACCAGAAGATTCCCAGGCTGCCCACGAGGGTAGGGGGCGCGCCCCCCTGGTGTAACATCCAAAATTTTCAATTTGTAATGTTATACATAAATAATACTGCATTGCATATTTCTTTGCATTTTGTGCGTGGCGATCCTCAAAAATTCGAAGCAACTCAAGGACCTACGGGCTACCCATGGGCACTTCTAGACCTATCGTGGCAGAGCTATCGCCACTTGTTGATCGTCTGGAGCGGAGGCTCTCTGCCTCCTCCTGTTTGCTGAATCAGGGCAGCCGTCTTCAACTGTTACAATCCGTTTTAGCTTCCATGCCTATATATTTCCTGTGTTCTTTATCTCTACCAAAAGGCATTCTTAAGCAGCTCGAAAGAATCATGCGCCAATGCCTCTGGAGGGGCAACTCGGAGACCCCATGACAATCTCTAGCTGCCTGGGACCTTATATGCCGACCCAGGAAGTGTGGTGGTCTTGGTGTTACACATCTGGGAATTCAAAACGAGGCTTTACTCATGAAGCACCTATACAAGTTTTTCAACAAACTTGATATACCTTGGGTTCAGTTGATCTGGGACTCTTATTATGTTTCTTCACCACCCCAGGCAACTCGTAGCTGTGGCTCTTTCTGGAGGAGGGACATTCTCCAGCTCTATGATCAGTTTTGCTCCCTCGCCGTCCCGCATGTTCATTCAGGAGACACTGTGTTGTTTTGGGCTGATAAGTGGCATATTGATAATAGGATTATTGCACTCCGGACCAGATTTCCTCATCTCTACTCCTTTGTGCTTAATGACCTTATCACTGTCAAGGATTTCTTTCTTGCACCGACCGAAGCCCAGAATTTTCATTACCTTTGTCCATCGAAGCCTATCAGGAACTACAGCAACTGCAGTCTATGTTGGCTACCATGCAGCTTGATCCATCAACCAATGATACCTGGCAATGGCCCTCCAAATCAAGAACCTTCCAATCCAAAGTGTACTATGACTTCATGTTCTCTCATATTGTGGTCGACCCTATATTCAAATGGATCTGGAAATGCTCCTGCACGCTAAAGATTAAAGTCTTTGGCTGGTTATTGTTGATGGATCGCCTCAACACAAGAGATTTGATGCAACGAAGGCATTGGCATATCGATGACGCCAACTGTGCTTTATGCCTTCTCCCTCAACTTGAGGACCGGGCGCATCTCTTCTTTGTTTGCAACTTTAGTCAGCGCGTTTGGAACTATCTTGGTATCTCTTGGACATCTGAAGGTCACTCATCCACATACTCCATGGCTTTAGCAGCGCGTCAGGATTTCGGCCAACCGTTCTTCACTGAGGTAGTCTTCACTACCACTTGGAATATCTGGACTCAGAGGAATGGCAAAGTTTTCAGAAATGAGCAACCCAGCTTCAGGTCCTGGAAGAGAAATTTTGTGTATGATATTTCTCTCCTTGCTCATAGAATTAAATGTAAGTATAGAGATAAGCTCCTCTCTTGGATAGCATCCCTACAGTAGGTTAGCTGTAAGTACTCTCCTCCCTTGTACATATTTAGGACTTTTGTAACCTTTACCCTCCCTGGGACTTTAAATTAATAAAGCACTGTGAGGCTGTTGCCTTGCAGTATATAGTCAAAAAAAAACTCAAGGACCTACGGAGAGAGTTGGGAATTCTACCGTTTTTGTATTTGAGTTACTCGAATACCGGTACGAGGATAGCGTTGGTTTTAATTATTTTAACCTCCTAAAAATATTTCTAAATAAAATATATGAGCGGAGATAATATGACTTCTCCAAAATAACAGAAATATTGGAGGAAAAATATTAAAATCACTTTTGGTATTTATTCTGTTTTATTTGCATAGGAAAAATATGCGGTTTTCAAAATTGCATTTAGGTCCGGGCAAAATGTTCACTTTGTCCTAAATATTATTACAGGACGGTGAAAATTTATTTCGAAAATTTTGGAGTTCGTTTAGTATTTCTTTTGTTGGTTTTCGTACGCCAGGACTCGTTTAAAATAAAGGAAACCGCCTCTGGGCCGTAACCGGCTAGGACTCTCCTAGCCGGGGTCTTTATAAAGCGCAGCCTCCGGCCCGCCAGCCCACCTCGCCCGTCACCAGAAACCTAGCCCCGCCGCGCCTCGAGCCCCGCGCCCCACCGACGCCAGCCGCTGCCGCCGCCCCGCCTGGAGCCCCGCGCCCCCCGCCGCCGCTGCTGCCGCCGCGCCGCCGCCAGCCCCGCCCGCTGGAGTCGCCGCCGCCGCTGCCGGACCCTCCGCCGGAGTCGCCGCCGCCACCTTGCCCGAGGTAGCCGCCGCCGTCCCGCCGTCGCCGATTTTTTTAAAACCCGATCGGTTCTTTTTCGTAAACCCTAGATCCATTTTTTTAGATTTGATCGGTTTTTCTTTTTGATTTAGTTATTTAGCGGACGTTCATCCATACGTTCGTTTTAACGAACGTTGTTCGACCGTTAGCTGCAGACAGCAAACGTTCGTTCGTTAGCCTGTTCGTCAGTTTTCTTTTTCGGGGTATTTATCCGCGATTATTCCGATCGAGATTTCTGCCCTAATCTTGTTTTTGTTTTTCTTTTCGCTCGAGAGTCGGAATCAGGTGATTCAAAATCCTAGATCTTCGTCTCGACGCCCTCTTGTCGTTTAACCAACTTGAACAAGGTTTTGCTATTGTAAAATTTGACCCTAGAACAAACTAGTAAACAGATCTCGTTACTTTCACAGTTTGAGTTTCATTGCTTCTATCGATTTGATTCTTTTTGCAAACCGGAGTTCTTAAGTTGAACTTTTTGGTTAGATCTTATCTTTTGGAGTTTTTTTTGCGCATCATTGCTTGATTGCTTATATGTTCTATTGTTTGCTTGCAATAGAATACCCGGACTATGAAGCGTGCTACTATGAGTCTCTAGGTTTTGCGAATCGTCAGCAAGGCAAGTAACACCTTGATCATACCCTATTATTATCCAGTTTTTATGCATTAGATCAAACCCTCACACATTGCATGAGTAGGATCTCTTAACTTATGGGTTTGGGAAGTAGTTTGAGGTAGAACCTATTTCCTGCATTATTTTCAAACCCTTGGGAGTTACTTCTACGCTATGCTTAGGTTATCATGCTATGCTCGTAAACGTGGTTTGGGTTTGAGTGAAATGCATGACAAATGTGAGTTGTTAATTAATGGTTCAACTTAAGGTGGCTACTTGAATACACATCTGGGTGGATTGGTTGCAGGGCACCTGGGGAATCTAGTGTTGTCCTAGGAAATCCCGGGGTTTCCGTGTGATTGTCTTATGGAATGCCACCCAGGCTCAAAGGGATCATAAAACTATTCATGCTAGAAACTTCCGTGTGCAGCCACTATGCCATTATGGGCTCTGGCATAATTGAGTAAGTTGCGGGAAACCTTTCCATGATGGGCTAGCAGATGTAGAGGGATTGTAGGTGTACCGGCCTATCTATCGGTTAAGGGGACCTCTTCGGAAAGACTGTTTCTCGGTCATCCGTTTCTCAAACACCATGCAGTGCGAGAAATTAAACAGAGGCGATCGAGTCTTGTGGGAAAAGTGCACAAACCTCTGCATAGTGTACAAACTGATCATGATAAGCCGTGTCCCCGGTTATGGACACTCTTGAGTATCTGGTACTTGAATTATAGGTTGATCTCATCACTCTAAAGTTAACTTGTTGGGTTAATGATTACTTTAATTGGGATTGAGTTGGATGTACCTTCTCAATGATGTTTCAACTACCATGATAGTTAAAAATAAAATTTATTCCTTTGTTGTAGGGAAAAATTGGCTTTACGCAAAAACTTTAACCTTAGACCCTCCACCAGCCAAATATGCATATAGTGTAGCCTTTATTTCTGTTACTTGCATATTCTGTGTTATCTTGCCAGCATATTCCATGTGCTGACCCATTTTCGGGCTGCAACATGTTACGTTGCAGACTTCTCAGACGAGGAGTAAGAGGTTCTAGGTCGTTTGTCATGCACTCAGCTATGCCGTTGGAGTTGATGGACTCACTTATCTTCCAAGCCTTCCGTTGTTATTTTGTTAGATGGCCTTAAGCCATAGACTTTCGTAATAAGTTCTCTTTAGAGACACTCGATGTAATACGTGTGTGATTGCCACTCTGTTATAAATCTTTCAAGTACTGTGTGTGTCAGCATTACCGATCCAGGGATGACACTGAAACATAGAGACTTCGGCCCATTCAGATCGTGGTCGCTACAAGATGGTATCAGAGCACACACTGACTGTAGGACACGACCACTAAGACAAACCCTAGGTCGCTCTTCTCTACTCATTTCTGACTTCTCTCCATTTTATACTTCTTTAGGATGGTGGACCCAAGGAACAAGTTCACGCAACCGGATGAAGACACACCTTTTGGACGACACTTGAAGGAAGTCACTAGGTACCTGTACATAGGAATACCAAGCTTTACCGGGACCTACACCACCACTTTACCAGAAGAGGAGCGATGGATCATTCAAGTTCAAATCCCCGCGAGAACCTTCGCACCATCCACTGAGCCAATAGAGTTTTCTTTTGATGCACCAACCTGGAGCCTAGGCAAGAGTATGGCAGCCCACATCACTATGGGAAGGATCGGAGAAGTCTACAAGAAGGAGCTGAAGGACACTATCTACCAGATTTGTGGACGCCGAGATGAGCGTTGGGACATGATCAGCACCCGGAAGGACAGGTCCATTGCAGCATTCATCCAGGAGTTAAACCACCACATTCGTCGACAGGAGCACCAGATGTGCGCAGGGATGATAGACTTGAAGAAGGCACTAAACAGGAATTTGGAGCTAGACGAAGAACTCAAGTCTACTCGTGACGGATACGAGGAGGAGATGTTGATACTAGTGGAGAAGAATGATGATTTGACAAGGAAGCTACGAGTATTCATGGGAGATCCAGCACCAGGAAGAGAAGAATAGGAAGAGGAACCCAAGGAGATTCGTTCTGAAGATTACATCATCATCGACGGCACGGATTCAGACCCCGATGATAGTGATGACGAAGACTATGAAGATGAAGCTGGAGCAGACATCATGGAATCTTCCGCCGATCAAAATTTCTAGATGACCACCCTATGACTAGTAGTTTTCCCCCACAAAGTAGTATTTAGAGCACATTTGTAACGTTAGTTAGGTCTTTGTAAGACCTTGCTTGGAAATTGATTGGAGTGATATGATTGTGTTTGTCTCATGTGCATATGGGTAGTGATTTTCCCTTAGACCTCAATTCTATTCTAATCTCTTCCCTCTACACCATCCGATGCCTCCGAGACGTGAGCCAGAATTTCAGTTTCCCCCTGAGCTCACTTAGTTGATCCAGCAGTAGAACGCTTTGATGCAACTTCTTGTCCAGAACACCTAGAACAACCAGAACAACAACAACCCTCCACCACCACCACCCGTGGACAACCTGACATGTTTCTTAAGGTTGCAACCACCGGTGTTTGCTAGCAGCATTGAACCAATAGTTGCTGATGACTGGCTGCGCAAGATTGGAAGGGATTTGACCACAGACAATTGCTCGGACGCTGAGAAGGTGCGATTTGCCGCACATCAGTTTTCTGGACCAGCCCCAGCATGGTGGGAGAATTACACAGCCACTTTCCCTATAGCCAATGTCACTTGGGATCAGTTTCAGCAAGCTTTCTGTAATGCCCATGTCTCAACTGGAGCTATGAGCATGAAGAAGCGGGAGTTTCGCAACTTGCGCCAAGGAAATCGTACTATGGCTCAGTACGTAGATGAGTTTAGTACCCTATCTCGTTATGCCCCAGATGATGTGGCCACAGATGCCGCTAAGCAGGAGAGATTTATGGAAGGGCTAAATGATGAGATGAGCATAAATTTGATGGTGGCAACCTTGAACAACTACCAGGAGTTGGTAGATAAAGCTCTTATGATTGAAGGGAAGCAGGAGCAGATTGAGAGCCGCAAGAGGAAGTATGGACAAGGAAGGAATAATTCTGGAGCCCACAGAAGCCCCGATTCACTCCGAATTCAGGAGGATACACCCATAACCATGGAAGCCACACCCGCACTGGAGGAAGTTCCCACAATCACAATGGCTCCAAGAATGGGAATGGGAATGGAGCAAATAATAATCAGAATAGCTCTACCCCATCCAAACCTGCCAAGAAGGATTTCAGCCATGTCACCTGTTACAAGTACGGGAAGAATGGACATTATGCCAATGAGTGCCCTTAAGCCAAGAATGGGAATGGCAATGGAAGCGCCGGAAAGAAGCCCAACCCATTCAACAAAGGACAAGTGAACCACGTGACTGTGGAGGAGGTTGAAGAGCAACCAGATGCTGTTGTCAGTAAGTTTTTGGTTAAGTCGTTTACCGCAATAGTTCTTTTCGATACTGGAGCATCGCATTCATACATTTCAAGGGGATTCGTGAATAGACATAAGATGCCCACCCAAGTCCTTAAGACCCCCATGTTAGTAAGTTCACCCGGAGCAGAGTATATGGCACATCAAGGATGTTTTCAGACGCCATTGGTCATAGGACGCCATGTTTTCCCCTCAGACCTAATAGTTTTGGAGTCACACGGATTGGATGTGATATTAGGTATGGATTGGCTATCAATGTATGGAGGGAACATCGATTGTGCCAGCAAGTCTATTTTTCTTACCACCCCGGAGGGAAAAAGGATTAAGTATGTATCTAGGCATTCGCCTATACGGACACAAGTACATTCTCTCACGGGAGTTGTTCAGGAGGAAGTGCCTGTAGTAAAGGATTATCCGGATGTTTTTCCAGAGGAGCTACCTGGCATGCCACCGGATACGGATATTGAGTTTTTGATAGAGTTATTGCCTGGCACCGGACCTATATCGAAGAGACCATATCGGATGCTAGCGAATGATCTGGGGGAGATCAAGAAGCAGATTAAGGAGTTATTGGAGAAAGGTTTTATTCGCCGGAGTTCATCACCTTGGGGAGCCCCAGTGCTTTTGGTCGAGAAGAAGGATGGATCTTTAAGAATGGTCGTTGATTATCGTGCACTGAATGAAGTGACTATTAAGAATAAGTACCTGCTGCCGATGATCAATGATTTGTTCGACCAACTCTAGGGAGCGAAAGTATTCTCCAAGATCGATCTACGATCTGGATACCACCAGTTGAAGATCCGAGAGAAGGATATACCTAAGACAGCCTTCACCACAAGGTACGGGCTATATGAGTATACGGTTATGTCATTTGGATTGAATAACGCCCCTGCCTATTTCATGAGTACGATGAACAAGGTGTTCATGGAGTTCTTGGATAAGTTTGTTGTGGTATTCATTGATGATATTTTGGTGCACTCGAAGAATGAGGAGGAACACGCGGAGCATTTGCGTTCGGTACTGGAGAAGCTCAGAGAACATCAGTTGTATGCCAAGTTTAGCAAATGCGAGTTTTGGTTGAAGGAAGTTGGATTCCTAGGGCATGTTATATCAGGAGAAGGTATAGCAGTGGACCCCGTCAAAGTGCAGGCAGTCACTGAATGGTTGGCACCCACTTCAGTTGGACAGATGCGCAATTTTCTTGGACTCGCGGGATACTACCGGAGATTCATAGAAAATTTCTCCAAGATTGCTAAGGCAATGACGACATTGTTGAAGAAGGAGACAAAGTTCAATTGGACTGAAGAGTGTGAAGAAAGTTTCCAGGAGTTGAAGAAATGGTTGACGACAGCCCCAGTGCTGATATTGCCAGATATACGCAAGGATTTCCAAGTGTACTGCGATGCTTCACGCTTAGGACTTGGAGGAGTACTTATGCAGGATGGAAGAGTTGTTTCTTATGCATCTCGACAACTGCGACCGCACGAGTTGAATTATGCGACGCACGATCTGGAGTTAGCAGCTGTAGTGCACGCACTCAAAACTTGGAGACATTTCCTTATTGGAAATCATTGTGATGTGTACATGGATCATAAGAGTTTGAAGTACATTTTCACTCAGAAGGAGTTGAACCTCAGACAGAGGAGATGGTTGGAGCTTATAAAGGATTATGATATGAAGCTGCACTATCACCCAGGAAAGGCCAATGTTGTTGCAGACGCTCTCAGCCGGAAGAGTTATGCAAATACCTTACTAAAAGGGGAAATGCCCCAGGGGATAGCAAAAGATCTCAGGGAGCTTCGCTTGGAGATAGTTCCTAGAGGTTTTGTCACAACGTTGGAGGTTCAGTCAACATTGCTGGGAAAGATACATGAAGCCCAGAAGGATGACAAAGAGATTTCCGAGATAAAGAAGAGGATGAGTGAAGAAAAAGCCAAAGGATTTCGTGAGGATGAGCACGACACCTTGTGGTTTGAGGATCGAATCTATGTGCCCAACGACCCAGAGATCTGGAAGTTGATACTGCAGGAAGCACATGATTCGCCATACTCGATACACCCCGGAAACACCAAGATGTATTTGGATTCGAAGGAACGTTTCTGGTGGACAGGAATGAAGAATGATATTGCCGAGTATGTAGCCGTATGTGATGTATGCCAGAGAGTAAAGGCAGAGCATCAAAAGCCAGCAGGATTGTTACAGCCTACGCCGATACCCGAATGGAAGTGGGAGAAGCTTGGCATGGATTTTACCACCGGCTTGCCCAGGACCAAAGCAGGATATGACTCGATCTAGGTAGTAGTGGATCGTTTGACCAAGGTAGCCCACTTTATCCCCGTGAAAACCACATACACCAGTGCGAAGTTGGCCAAGATATACATGAGCATGATCGTATGTCTACACGAAGTTCCGAGGACCATTGTATCAGATAGAGGAACACAGTTCACCTCAAAGTTTTGGCATCAGCTACACCAAACTTTGGGAACGAGGCTGGAATTCAGCATAGCTTTTCATCCGCGGACCGATGGACAGACCAAGAGAGTCAACCAGATTCTGGAGGACATGTTGAGAGCTTGTGCGCTAGATTATGGATCTAGTTGGGATGACAATTTGCCCTACGCTGAGTTCTCGTACAACAACAGTTACCAGGCCAGTTTGAAGATGGCACCGTTTGAAGCGTTGTACGGAAGGAGATGCCGAACACCGTTAATGTGGGATGAAGTTGGAGATTGACAGTTGTTTTGACCAGACTTGATCAAAGAGTCTGAAGAGAAGGTTAAGCTAATTCGAGATAGATTGAAGGTAGCTCAGTCCAGGCAGAAGAGTTATGCAGACTCACAGCGCAAGGAGATAGCCTATGAAATCGGAGACAGTGCGTACTTGAGAGTATCGCCTCTGCGAGGAGTTAAACGTTTTGGAGTTAAGGGAAAACTAGCCCCGAGATTTGTGGGACCTTACCGTGTTTTGGAATGCATGGGAGAGGTTGCCTATAAGTTGGAGTTGCCTGAAGGATTGTCAGGAGTGCACGACGTGTTTCATGTTTCGCAGCTCAAGAAGTGCCATGCGGAGATGGCCGATATCCCGCTTAGAGACACAGTACCCCTGGAAGCAGTTCAGTTGGATAGCGATCTGACTTATGAGGAGAAGCCTGTTAAGATTCTCGAATTTTCGAGCAGAGTCACCCGCAGTAAGGTTATCAAGTTTTGCAAAGTTCAGTGGAGTCACCACACCGAGGAAGAAGCCACCTGGGAACGAGAAGATGATCTTACGCAAGGACCACCCACACATGTTCTCTAGCCAAGCCGAATCTCGAGGGCGAGATTCATTCTAAGGGGGGTAGGTTTGTAACATCCCAAATTTTCAATTTGGAATGTTATACATAGATCATACTGCAGTGCATATTTCTTTGCATTTTGTGCATGGCAATCCTCGAAAATTCTAAGCAACTCAAGGACCTACGGAGAGAGTTGGGAATTCTACCGTTTTTGTATTTGAGTTTACTCGAATACCGGTACGAGGATAGCGTTGGTTTTAATTATTTTTCCCTCCTAAAATATTTCTAAATAAAATATATGATCGGAGATAATATGACTTCTCCAAAATAACTGAAATATTGGAGGAAAATATTAAAATCACTTTTGGTATTTATTCGGTTTTATTTGTGATTTTATTTGCATAGGAAAAATAAGCGTTTTTCAAAATTGCAGTTAGGTCCGGGAAAAATGTTCACTTTGTCCCAAATATTATTAGAGGACGGCGAAAATTTATTTCGGAATTTTTGGAATCCGTTTAGTATTTCTTTTGTTGGTTTTCGTACGCCAGGACTCGTTTAAAAAAAAAAGAAAAGAAAAAGAAAACCGCCTGTGGGGCGTAACCGGCTAGGACTCCCCTAGCCGGGGTCTTTATAAAGCGCAGCCGCCGGCCCGCCAGCCCACCTCGCCCGGCGCCCGAACCCTAGCCCCGCCCCGCCTCGAGCCCCGCGCCCCGCCGCCGCCAGCTGCTGCCGCCCCGCCTCGAGCCCCG
>LR738715.1:714681728-714746255 GCA_902687465.1 Secale cereale | reverse complement strand
CTCGAGCCCCGCACCCCGCCTCCGCCAGCCGCCCCGCCTCGAGCCCCGCTCCCCGCCGCCGCCAGCCGCCAGCCGCCGCCAGCCCCGCCCACCGGAGTCGCCGCCGCTTCCTTACCCGAGGTAGCCGCCGCCGTCCTGTCGTCGCCGGTTTTTTTAAATCAAAAAACCGATTGGTTCTTTTTCGTAAACCCTAGATCCGTTTTTTTAGATTAGATCGGTTTTTCTTTTCGGTTTAGTTATTTAGCGGACGTTCCTCCGTACGTTCATTTTAACGAACGTTGTTCGCCCGTTAGCCGCAGACAGCGAACGTTCGTTCGTTAGTTTTCTTTTTCGGGGTATTTATCCGCGATTATTCCGATCGCGATTTCTGCCCTGATCTTATTTTTCGTTTTTCTTTTCGCTCGAGAGTCGGAATCAGGTGATTCAAAATCCCAGATCTTCGTCTCGATGCCCTCTTTCTGTTTAACCAACTTGAACAAGGTTTTGCTACAGTAAAATTTGACCCTAGAACAAACTAGTAAACGGATCTCGTTTCTTTCGCAGTTTGAGTTTCGTTGCTTCTTTCGATTTGATTCTTTTTGCAAACCGGAGTTATCAAGTTGAACTTTCTGGTTAGATCTTATATTTTGGAGTTTTGTTTGCACATCATTGCTTGATAGCTTATGTGTGCTATTGTTTGCTTGCGATAGAATACCCGGACTGTGAAGCGTGCTACTACGAGTCTCTAGGTTTTGCGAATCGTCAGCAAGGCAAGTAACACTTTGATCATACCCTTTTATTACCCAGTTTTTATGTATTAGATCAAACCCTCACACATTGCATGAGTAGGATCTCTTAACTTGTGGGTCTGGGAAGTCGTTTGAGCTAGAACCTATTTCCTTCATTATTTTCAAACCCTTGGGAGTTACTTCTACGCTATGCTTAGGTTATCATGCTATGCTCGTAGAAGTGGTTTGTGTTTGAGTGAAATCCATGACAGATGTGAGTTGTTAATTAATGGTTCAACTTAAGGTGGCTACTTGAATACACATCTGGGTGGATTGGTTGCACGGCACCTGGGGAATCCAGTGTTGTCCTAGGAAATCCCGGGGTTTCCGTGTGATTGTCCTATGGAATGCCACCCAGGCTCAAAGGGATCATAAAACTATTCATGCTAGAAACTTCTGTGTGCAGCCACAATGCCATTATGGGCTCTGGCATAGTTGAGTAAGTTGCGGGAAACCTTTCCATGATGGGCTAGCAGATGTAGAGGGATTGTAGGTGTACAGGCCTATCTATCGGTTAAGGGGACCTCTTCGGAAAGACTGTGTCTCGGTCATCCGTTTCTCAAACACCATGCAGTGCGAGAAATGAAACGGAGGCGATCGAGTCTTGTGGGAAAAGTTCACAAACCTCTGCAGAGTGTACAAACTGATCATGATTAGTCGTGTCCTCGGTTATGGACACTCTTAAATATCTGGTACTTGAATTATTGGTTGATCTCATCACTCTAAAGTTAACTTGTTGGGTTAATGATTACTTTAATTGGGATTGAGTTGGAGGTACCTTCTCAATGATGTTTCAACTACCATGATAGTTAAAAATAAAATTTATTCCTTTGTTGTAGGGAAAAATTGGCTTTACACAAAAACTTTAACCTTAGAGCCTCCACTAGCCAAATATGCATATAGTGTAGCCTTTATTTCTGTTACTTGCATCTTCTGTGTTATCTTGCCAGCATATTCCATGTGCTGACCCGTTTTTGGGCTGCAACATGTTACGTTGCAGACTTTTCAAACGAGGAGTAAGACGTTCTAGGTCGTTTTTCATGCACTCAGCTATGCCGTTGGAGTTGATGGACTCACTTATCTTCCAATCCTTCCGCTGTTATTTTGTTAGATGTCCTTAAGCCATAGACTTTTGTAATAAGTTCTCTTTGAAGACACTCGATGTAATAAGTGTGTAATTGCCACTCTGTTATAAATCCTTCAAGTACTGTGTGTGTCAGCATTACCGATCCAGGGATGACACTGAAACACAGAGACTTCGGTCCATTTGGATCGTGGTCGCTACACCTGGGTGCGCCCCCTACCTCGTGGACAGCCCGGAGTTCTCCCTTACTTGTTCCCGACTCCAACACCCCCTATATATATAGAAACCTCCAGAAAATAACCTAGATCGGGAGTTCCGCCACCGAAAGCCTCTCTTGCCACCGAAAACTAATCTAGACCCTGTTCCGGCACCTTGCCGGAGGGGGAATCCCTCTCTGGTGGCCATCTTCATCATCCCGGCGCTCTCCATGACGAGGAGGGAGTAGTTCATCCTCAGGGCTGAGGGTATGTATCAGTAGCTATGTGTTTGAGCTTTGTGTCTCTCTCGTGTTCTTGAGATGGCACGATCTTGATGTATCGAGAGCTTTGCTATTATAGTTGAATCTTATGATGTTTCTCCCCCTCTACTCGCTTGTGATGAATTGAGTTTTCCCTTTGAAGTTATCTTTTCAGATTGAGTCTTTAAGGATTTGAGAACACTTGATGTATGTCTTGCATGTGCTTATCTGTGGTGACAATGGGATATCACGTGATCTACTTGATGTATGTTTTGGTGATCAACTTGCAGGTTCCGTGACCTTGGGAATCTATGCATAGGGGTTGGCACACGTTTTCGTCTTGACTCTCCGGTAGAAACTTTGGGGCACTCTTTGAAGTTCTTTGTGTTGGTTGAATAGATGAATCTGAGATTGTGTGATGCATATCGTATAATCATGCCCATGGATACTTGAGGTGACAATGGAGTACCTAGGTGACATTAGGGTTTTGGTTGAACTGTGTCTTAAGGTGTTATTCTAGTACGAACTCTAGGATAGATTGAACGGAAAGAATAGCTTCGTGTTATTATATTACAGACTCTTGAATAGATCGATCAGAAAGAATAACTTTGAGGTGGTTTCGTACCCTACCATAATCTCTTCGTTTGTTCTCCGCTATTGGCAACTTTGGAGTGACTCTTTGTTGCATGTTGACGAATAGTTATATAACCCAGTTATGTTATTATTGTTGAGAAAACTTGCACTAGTGAAAGTATGAACCCTTGGCCTTGTTTCAAAGCATTGCAACACCGTTTATGCTCACTTTTATCATTAGTTACCTTGCTGTTTTTATATTTTTCATATTACAAAAACCTATATCTACCATCCATATTGCACTTGTATCACCATCTCTTCGCCGAACTAGTGCACCTATACAATTTACCATTGTATTGGGTGTGTTGGGGACAGAAGAGACTCTTTGTTATTTGGTTGCAGGGTTGTTTGAGAGAGACCATCTTCATCCTACGCCTCCCACAGATTGATAAACCTTAGGTCATCCACTTGAGGGAAGTTTTCTACTGTCCTACAAACCTCTGCACTTGGAGGCCCAACAACGTCTACAAGAAGAAGGTTGCGTAGTAGACATCATGCTCTTTTCTGGCGCCGTTGTGGGGGATGTGAGTGCTTGAAGGTATATCTTTTGATCTTGCAATCGAATCTTTTAGTTTCTTGTTTTATCACTAGTTTGGTTTATAAAAGAAAACTACAAAAAAATGGAATTGAGGTTTCCTCCTATGCTTCATCTTTTTAATATCTTTCGTGAAAATGATGGGAAGGAAAATTGTGCTCAAGTACTAGAAGAAGAATTACATAGAATGCTTGGCATAAAATATGTGAATGATGAACATGATTGCAATGTTGTTAGTATGAATTCTTTGAATACCTATATTGCTAATGATATGCAAAGCCACAAGCTTGGGGATGCTATGTTTGATGGAGATGATATTTTTTTGTCCCCCAAGTTTTGATGAGCAAATTTGTTATGATGAAAGCATGCCTCGTATTTATGATGATTATTGTGATAACATGTATGCTATAAAGAATAAAGATAACCATGAAACTTGTCATCGTGATTTTAATTTTCAATTGGATTATGCTTCACATGATAGTTATTTTGTTGAGTTTGCTCTCACTACTATTGATGAGAATAAATTAGCGTGTGTGGAGAGTAGTAAAATTTCTATCCAAGTAGATCATGTAAAAAAATGTTGTATGTGCTGGTTATATGGTTGAATTCATTCATGATGCTGCTGAAAATTATTATGAGAGAGGATCATATGCTTGTCGGAATTGCAATAATATCAAGTTTCCTCTCTATGTGTTTAAAGTTTTGAAGTTATGCTTGTTTTGCCTTCCTATGCTAGTTGATTATTGTTCCCATAAGTTGTTTGCTCACAAAATCCCTATGCATAGGAAGTGGGTTAGACTTAAATGTTCTAGTTATATTTTCCATGATGCTCTCTTTATGTTTCAATTCTTATCTTTTATGCGAGCATCATTGAAATCATCATGCCTAGCTAAAATGCATTAAAGAAAAGCACTTGTTGGGAGACAACCCAATATTTACCCCTACTGTTTTTGTGTGTTCACATGATTAAGCTACTATAATAATAATGTTTTATAGCTTTTGTTTCAATAAAGTACCAAGTAGAACCTTTGGGGAGACTTGGGTGAATGTTAATGTGATCTTGCTGTAAAAAACAGAAACTTTGCGCTCACGAGATTAGCTGCCATTTTTTTACCGGCGAGTGCTTTTAGGTTGATTATTTTTGCAGAAGATTAATAGACAAATTCCTCACGTCCACCAATTTATTTCAGAATTGTTTGAGTTACAGAAGTATTCGAAAGTTACAGATTGCTACAGACTGTTCTGTTTTTGACAGATTCTGTTTTCTATGTGTTGTTTGCTTATTTTGATGAATCTACGAGTAGTATCGGAGGGGATGAACCATAGAGAAGTTGGAATACAGTAGACATTACACCAATATGAATTTAGAATGAGTTCACAACAGTACCTAAGTGGTGGTTTTATTTTCTTATACTAACGGACCTTACGAGTTTTCTGTTGAGTTTTGTGTTGTGCAGTTTTCAAGTTTTGGGTAAAGATTCAATTGACTATGGAATAAGGAGTGGAAAGAGCCTAAGCTTGGGGATGCCCAAGGCACCCCAAGGTAATATTCAAGGACAACCAAGAGCCTAAGCTTGGGGATGCCCCGGGAAGGCATCCCCTCTTTCGTCTTCGTCTATTGGTAACTTTACTTGAGGCTATATTTTTATTCACCACATGATATGTGTTTTTCTTGGAGCGTCATTCTGTTTTATTTTGTTTTGCTTGCTGTTTGAATATTATCCCAAGATCTGAAATTCTTAAATGTTAGAGAGTCTTCACATAGTTACATAATTATTCAACTACTCATTGACCTTCACTTATATCTTTTGGAGTAGTTTGTTGTTTGCTCTAGTGCTTCACTTATATCTTTTTAGAGCATGGTGGTGGTTTTATTTTGAAGAAATAGATGAACTCTCATGCTTCACTTATATTATTTTGAGAGTCTTAAACAACATGGTAATTTGCTTTGGTTATGAAATTAGTCCTAATATGATAGGCATCCAAGATGGGTATAATAAAAACTTTCATATAAAGTGCATTAAATATTATGAGAAGTTTGATACTTGATGAGAAGTTTGATACCTGGTGAGTAGCTGATATGTAGAGCAGCATTGGTTCGCCAACACCGGGGGCGGCTAGGATTGGGTTGCTTGCTAGTACATCTTTTATTTCTTCCAATCCAACTATGGCTGCGTTTGTCCATTCGAAATTGTCTGTGTGCCGTAGCAATCTGTAAAGTGGCAATGCTTTTTATCCTGGCCTGGAGATGAAGCGGCTTAAAGCCGCTACGCAGCCTGCTAGTTTTTGCACTTTCTTGAGATTGGTTGGTATTTTGAGTTTGGACAGGGCCCGGATTTTAGCTGGGTTAGCTTCAATTCCTCTACGGGATATGATGAACCCTAATAGCTTTCCGGCTGGAACGCTGAAGATGCATTTTTTCGGATTGAACCTTATGTCATATTCTCGGAGGTTGGCAAATGTAAGGCGGAGATCATCCACCAAGCTCTCGACATGTTTGGTCTTTACGTCGTCAACATATGCATCCACTGTTTTGCCAATTTGTTTTTCTAAGCATGTTTGAATCATGCGTTGATATGTGGCGCCAGTGTTTTTGAGTCCGAGGGCATAGTGTTGAAACAAAAGGGGCCGTACGGGGTGATAAATGTCGTTGTGGCCTGATCAGATTCCTTCATCTTTATCTGATGGTATCCGGAATAAGCATCAAGGAAGCACAGCGAGTCATGTTCGGCCGTTGCATAATTTGGTCAATGCAGGGCAAAGGAAATGGATCCTTTGGGCAAGCCTTATTCAGGTCTGTGAAATCGACACAAAGGCGCCAGGATTTATCCTTCTTCGGTACCATGACAAGGTTGGCTAGCCAATCTGGATGTTTAATTTCTCTGATGAATCCGGCTTCCAATAGTTTGGCTAACTCTTCTCCCATTTCTTGTCTTTTGGGTTCGTAAAATCATCGCAGTGACTGCTTGACTGGTTTGAACCCTTTTATAATATTGAGGCTGTGTTCGGCCAGCCTACGTGGGATTCCTGGCATGTCCGAAGGTGCCAGGCGAATATATCCCAATTTTCCTGAAGGAAGGCGCGTGACGCGCTGTCTACCGACGGATCCAGCTGTGTCCCAATGGATGTTGTTTTGTTAGGGTCCGTTGGGTGCACTTGGAATTTGATGATTTCGTCAGCGGGCTTGAAGGAGGTAGACTTCGATCTTTTGGCGAGGATGACATCATCGGCATCCACATTTGATCGTAGGGTGGTTAGTTCTTCACACGCGAGAGCTTCGAATAATGCCTCTAAGGCTAAGGATGCCGTTTTGTTTTCGGCACAGAGTGCTCTATCCGAATCACTTATTATTGTGATCACCCATTGGGCCCTGGCATTTTAAGCTTCATGTACCCGTCATGGGGTATAGCTTGAAAGCGCGAGAAAGCGTCCCGTCCTAGAAGGGCGTGGTATCCGCTGTGAAAGGGCACAATGTGAAAGAGTAGTTCCTCCGATCTGTAGTTGTCGGGTGAGCCGAACACTACATCGAGCTTAATGCTTCCCGAACACTTGGCCTCGCGGCTTGGTATAATTCCCCTAAAGGTTGTGTTGGAGTGCTCAATGCGGGATTTCTCGACCTGCATTTTTGCAAGCATTTCCTCATATATGAGGTCTAGTCCGCTTCCGCCGTCCATAAGTACTTTAGTGAGGCGGAAGCCGTCCACTATTGGGTCTAGTACAAGAGCTGCTGATGCTCGGATCGGCCGGACTCGAGGTGCGTCTTCGGCAGAAAAACTAAATGCCATGTCGCTCCATGGGCTTGCAGAGCTAATTTGGTAAACCTCGGCAAGTTCGTGATTTGATCTCTTGCAACGATTATTTGAGGGGAATGTCTCGAAGACAATGAAGACATTGATGTCTTTATCCCTTGGTGCGGTGGTGGCAAGAATTGCCGTACCGCTCTTTGCTACTTGCCGGAGTACCCAACATGCTCTAAGGCGATGGTTTGGGAAATTGTATGGGGTTGCGTGTATTTGGCAAGGTGTATCGAGTAGTTTGTCCAGTATGGACATGTGCCTCAAAAGAGGCTTGTTCTTCTTTCCAATAGGAATATTATCGGATGACCAACTAGGGTAAGTCTATTTAGCTTTGGTGACGTACTATCCGGATATGGACTTGTTCCAGAGGTGTATTCTGGGCTTTCCAAGTACTTTCCATTGCGCAGTACTTCCGTACTAACTGCGATAATTCTGTGAAACTCGGAACACGGCGTCGGCTGAGGGCGTTCAAGACTCCCTCGTCCGTGCAATTGCGTTGAAATAGAGAAACTGCTATGTCGTCGTAGCGGTCCCTGACCTTGTTTGTAACATGTAGGAATCTGGCCCAGAAGTGGTTGACCGTTTCCTTGGGCTGCTGTTGTTTGTTCGCGAGGTCATCTATGTCCGGGATTCTGGATTTACTTGAAAAGTTTTCCCAGGGTGGGTGGGTGTTGGAAATTTTGAATCCCGACCCAGAGTGTATTCAGGGTTTTAACAATCCTCGATGGTGACAATCCGGTTTCGATGGGATCTAATTGTCTTTCGGGTCCGGCATCGGTCCCATAACTCAACGAACATAGTGCGTCTCCTGACTGGGAGGTGTTCGGCTCGATGGGTTCGGATATCCGGACTGTTGCGGTCTTCGTCTGTAGAGGAGAAGTCTCTATGGCTCCGTCCTCCACTGCTGCTACCAGATGAATGATAGGAAAAGGGCCGATCTTGTCATGGCTGGATTTAAGTCCGATTTGATCTCCTGGCGATGAAAGCCCCAGGGCGGCGATGCAATCCAGCAACTCGTTTATGCGCGAGATTTCTGCCAAAGTCGCATCATCGGAGTAGCCAGAATCGGCATAAAGGTGATGCTCGACGGCCGCAGGGAGTGCGGCCGGCCCAGAGGCCATGCGGGCACATACAGTGAACCCGCCGAGCTGGAGGACCTGGCTGATAGCTAGGTTATTTCCGAGGGTGATCCCGTCGTCGATGACGAGACGCGCCATCGATCGCTCATGGCAAGCGCACAGCGGAGCTCTCAATGAAAGCACCATTGTCGGTGTCAAAACCGGCAGATCTAGGGTAGGGGGCCCAAGCTATGCGTTTAGAGGATCGATGGTAACAGGAGGCTCGGGACACAATGTTTACCCAGGTTCAGGCCCTCTCGGTCGAGGTAAAACCCTACTTCTTGCTATATTAGTATGTATGATTATGTGTACAAGAGTTGATCTACCTCGAGATCGTAATGGCTAAACCCTAGGTCTAGCCTATGAGGATATTGTAAGATGATCCCCTCTACAGACTAAACCCCTCGGCTTATATACACACCGAAGGGGACCTAGGGTTACAAGGGTGACTTGGGGAGGAACAAATTGATACATCCGGACTCTACATATGCCTTTCTACATACATAGGAGTCCTGACCGAATACGGGGGAGGGCCTTCTGCTTCTTCTTCATGCGGCCCATCAATGCGGCCCAGCTTCAATGACCCAGATGCCTGAGGACCCCTGAATACAGGACTCCCTCAGCTACTTTGGAGTGACTCTTTGTTGCATGTTGACGGATAGTTATATGATCCAGTTATGTTATTATTGTTGAGAGAACTTGCGCTAGTGAAAGTATGAACCCTTGGCCTTGTTTCAAAGCATTGCAACACCATTTATGCTCACTTTTATCATTAGTTACCTTGCTGTTTTTATATTTTCATATTACAAAAACCTATATCTACCATCCATATTGCACTTGTATCACCATCTCTTCGCCGAACTAGTGCACCTATACAATTTACCATTGTATTGGGTGTGTTGGGGACACAAGAGAGTCTTTGTTATTTGGTGCAGGGTTGTTTGAGAGAGACCATCTTCATCCTATGCCTCCCACGGATTGATAAACCTTAGGTCATCCACTTGAGGGAAATTTGCTACTGTCCTACAAACCTCTGCACTTGGAGGCCCAACAACGTCTACAAGAATAAGGTTGTGTAGTATACATCAATGAGCATCTGGATGTGTGGAGCATACCCACAAGATCTCTTCTGGTGTGCAGTAGTCCTCTTGATTGTTTCAACAATCAGACTCAACACTTTGAATTTCTATGGCACATCAAATATCTGCATCAAGTTGATTGAATGGCCTCTGATCATCTTGTGATCTCCAGATTTGGGCAACAATGTATGCCTCAATATAGTGTTGATTGTAGATAGACCAGACAACAAGTAATGAATAGATCCAAACTTGTGTGTTTCCAATGCTTTGTTTGGGATCTCTTTGTACATGTTGGCCATAGAGTTGTGGTCTTTCTTCTTCTTGGCATAGACATCCAAGTCATCTTCATGCTCTTCAGGGGCTTTTATCAACTTGGCCCACTCATCAACAGTTGAATGGTACCTTGTACCTTCAGACATCCATACAATTTGACCATCTGACTAGAAATGAGCTGTGGAGTAGAATTGCATGATGAGTTCATCATTCCATTTTGTCAATTTTTTTCCCACAAAATTGTCAACACCACATGATTTGAAACTTTCATGCACACCTGGAAAATGATCTTTATTCTCATCAATGAATTTCCAATCTACCCACTTCATATCACACACTATGGGCTTCTTACCAAGCAGAATGGTCTCATAGAAATCCCGCCGCTCTCTGGTGTGGAACCTATAATCCATAGCAGTCCTTCTCCTCACAGCATATGGATCAGATTGTCTCCATCTTCTGAGACCTGCATCCTTCCTCAACTTCATGTCATCAGCAACAATATGATTATCATCATGATCAGGGATCTTGGGCTTGAGCTTCCTAAGCACTTGGACTTCATCATCTTCTTCAATTTCAGGCACTGGGGCCTTGTTCTTTTCTGCAGCTGGAATTTCCTTATGCTTCTCTTGGGTGCAGATTTGGTGGCTTGAGCAGCAGCTTTGGGGGCAGTCTTGGGCTTGGAAGGAGCTGCCCCTGACTTAATGGCACCCCCCATCAACTTCTGAGTTTTAGGTGCTGGTGCAACATATTCTTCTTCTTATTCAGCTTCATCATCATCATCATCATCATCTCTCATGAATGGCTTGCCAATCACTCTGTCGGTGGTTTTCCTAGCCATTTTCTTAGTTCATGTTGGCTCATCATCTCTGGTTTCAAGAGTGAACACCATTGTTTCTTGAGTTGATGCTCTGGCCTTTGACATTGGAGCTCTTTTGGCAGGGACCTTCTTGTTCAGTCCAGGCTTGGTTGAAGCAGTTGTGCCATATTCCTTCCTAGGAACTTTCTTCTTTGAGCTGACTTCTTCAACTTCAAAATCTTCATCCTCTGAATCTGATGTTTTCTTCTTTCTCTGCCTAGTTGATGTCTTAGGCAGGTTGCTTGGTGTGCTCCTGCTACTCTCATAGTAGCTAGAGTTATTGGGACTAGAGCCCTCACTCAATTATGCCTGTTCCTCTGACCTGTTCTGAGTTATTGGGATATATGAGAGAGTAAAACATAGTTTTTGTATTGTTGAGAACTTAATCTACTAAAGTTTCACACTTGTTCTTCTTTGGAATCTTATCTTGACTCATCCCCAGACCGTCAGCCAGGTGCAAGTCAAAATGATCCACTCCCTTTCGATATTTTAAGCACTCATGCAATGGATGAGCGTAAGCAAGAAAGTCGACACTTAGGATGGCAAAGAGAGAAAAATGATGGAGGGGGAAGACAAAAAGGTGTGAAAGGCTCACATCAATGAGGACAATCATCGGCGAGAGAAAGCCAAATGATAGATATGATGTGAGGAGTAGGGATTGCCATGCAACAGATGCACATATGAGCTAAGGTAAGCTCTCCAATGGAACTAGTGGGGGTGCACCCAACTTGCTTGCTCAAGAAGACCTAGAGCTCTTTTGAGGAGGCTCATCATTGGAATATACAAGCCAAGTTCTATAGTGTGAAGGTCCCCACATAGCTATATGCATGAATGATAATCTCTATGGAGTACAAGGTATAAGATGGAGTACGAGTGTGGATCTCTCAAAAGGAATAGTAGTGTGCCCCCTTCTCTCTTTTTATTTCTTTTTCTCTTTTTTCTCTTTTTTTTATTTTTTTGTGGCCTCCATGGCTCTTTCTATTTAACTCTCATTTGTCCTCTTTGGGATCTTTTGATTTTGTCCTCTTTGGGATCTTTTCCTCACTTTAGGGGCAACACTCTATTTATTACAAGAAGTATAGAAGATCTTTCACACTTTACAAAAGTACTCAACATAAAGAAAATGAAACTATCATGATGTATGCAAATGTATGCCTCTGCCGGTGTAGCAGGATATGCAATGATACTAGCGCGTCATGTAGCAATGATTAGGGCAAGGCCCAACTAGCATGCGGCTCATCGATCAAGCAAAAAGCATGTATGACATGAAGATCAAGTCATGAGAAGATGGCTGTTGCATGGCAATGTATCTCGGAAAGGCTATGGAAATGCCTTAATAGGTAGGTATGGTGGCTGTTTTGAGGAAGGATATAGTGAGGCTTATGATGACAGAGCGTATCGTGCCAAAGATTTGGATGCACCGGCGAAGTATGCGCCAACTCTCGAGGTGAGAAAGGGCAATGCACGGTGCCGAAGAGGCTAGAAAAATATGGATAGGTGGAAGTGTCAACTTTCGAATACTCACATTAGTCCGAAGAACTCATGCACTTATTATCGGTAACTCTCAATCTAATTAGGAGGTTCACAAAGAGACAAGTACCCCGAGGAGGAGTGTATGGGGGTTTGGTTATCCTTGCGCATCCTCGACTCATGGTACGTGAGTGTGCTCTAATATTCGATCCCTCCAAAGATTAGTGATCCATTTAGTAGCTAAAGTTCTCAACTATTTTGTAGGTTTTCGAAAATAAACACGGATTTCCCAAAATACGACATCTATCACTAATAGGCTAAAGCTCTTGACACCAAAAGTTCAGACATTACTCATGGCAGTACCTCAAAACTAATGCAAGTTACTACTAAAATTAAATAGCAACCTCAATTACCTACTTTAAGTTAAGACACACAACTCAGTGCAACAAGCAAACTCTCTTAACAATATAAACATGAAAACTCAAGAGAGTTCAGCAACCAACTAAACAAAAGCTCTTTAAAAAGAAAAGCATGAAAACTAAGAGCTAAACATGACAGCAGCTATAGAAAGACAAAGAACACACACAGCAAAGGTAAGCATGAAAATCCTATGTTATGTTCTATGTTGAAGTGGAGCGCATTTCTCTCCCAGACAAAGAAAGCTGGGTTCTAACTTGTTATGAACAGCAAGCAAAGCTAAATAAAACTAAAAAGGAAACTAAGAGCAAGACGCTCCAAGCATAGCACATAACACATGAAGTGATAAGAATATAGTGGAACGAAAGACGAACTGATAATTGTTTATGGAGAAGGGGATGCATGGGGGCATCCCCAAGCTTAGACTCTTGAGTCTTCTTGAATATTTCTTGGGGGTGCATGGGGGCATCCCCAAGCATGAGCGTTTGACCCTCCTGGATCTTTTTATCATCTTCCCTCGCACACTTGAAAACTCCCTTCATACATAACTCATCATAATCTGATTAGCGAGGCTAGTACCCATAATAAAATAACTTTTCCCTGCTGGAAATAAGGATAATCTTGAAGAGCTACTGTTTCTCAAGATTGCCAAAAGGTTTTTGCAAAGAAAAAGCAAGCTCAAGGTTTGCAAAACGAAGAAAAGGCAAAACAGGACAGAATCTGTGAAAAACAGACCCGCAGGTAGTAAATAATTTTTTCGGGGCACTTCTGCAACTCAGATCAAAAAACTCAGAACAGACGCCCGAAAGCCAATTGTATAGAGCACGCTATCAAAACAATTCAGATCAAAAAGATGATCTGGTGATTTTA
This sequence comes from Secale cereale, assembly GCA_902687465.1. Taxonomy (NCBI): domain Eukaryota; kingdom Viridiplantae; phylum Streptophyta; class Magnoliopsida; order Poales; family Poaceae; genus Secale; species Secale cereale. The sequence continues at coordinate 714,732,899 of LR738715.1, read as the reverse complement.
TACGAATTTTTCTGTCCAAGGACAGAATCTGTTTTCTGGACTGCATGTCACAACTTTTGAACTTTCTTGCAATCGGAGACTAAACTTGGCACAAAGCTGAAAAGAAAAGATACAATGATGATGCTACTATAGCAACAAACATCAAGACACAACAAAAGCAAAATAAAACCTAATTCGTTGTGGGCTGCCTCCCAAAAGCGCTTTCTTTTATGCCTTTAAGCTAGGCATGATGCAAAAAGAGAGGATCAAGTTTTATCAAGAGTAAAAGAATAGCTAGCCCGTGTAACAGACTCAAAAGGCAACTTAATCTTCTTTCTAGGGAAGTGTTCCATTCCTTTCTTGAGAGGTAATTGGAATTTTATATTCCCCTCTTTCATGTCAATGATAGCACCAACGGTGCAAAGAAAAGGGCGTCCCAAAATAATTGGACATGAAGGTTCACATTCAATATCCATAATAGTAAAATCAACGGGAACATAATTGTCATTGACAACGATAAGAACATCGTCGATCTTCCCCAAAGGTTTCTTTACGGAAGAATCAACAAGACGAACACCAAAATAACAAGGATCAAAAGATTTCAGTTTAAACATATCATATATTCTTTTGGGCATAACGGAGGTACTAGCTCCAACATCACATAAAGCATAGCAAGAGAAGTTATTCAACTTAATTTTAATCATAGGATCCCAACCATCTTCTAGCTTTTTAGGTATGGAGGCTTCTACCCTAAGCTTATCCTCCCTAGCTTTGATAAGAGCATTAGTGATATGCTCCGTGAAGGCAAGATTAAGTGTGCTAGTGTGGGGATCTCTAGACATCTTGTGAAGAAAACTAATAACTTCAGAAAGGGTGCAATTATCAAAATCAAGGTCACTACTATCAAGTAAAGTGGTAGTGGTGTCCTTTAGGCTCACTTGTTTGGTAGCTTCTATGGTCATAGGAGTTTCTTCTACTACGGTTGAGGTCATAGCATCACCATTAATAGGTCCAATGGGACTAGGAGTGCATTGGGTGCTAAGAGTTTGGATATCCTCAACGACTTGGATAGTAGCAACAGTGTGGTGGGTAGGAAGGCTCTTAATCCTATCTTCTTCCTCCTTTTCTCTAGCCCATCTCTCTTTAAGTTTAGCCATCACCCTAATGTTTTCTTTAATTTGCACTTGAATAGCATTCATAGGAGTGGTCTTCCTCTCCTCAAGAGGATAAGTTCTAATTTTAAGCAACTCTACCTCATGGGCTAAATTGTCTACCTTCGAAGAGAGATTATCTAGTTTGTCTAGTTTTTCTTCTACACTCTTATTGAAGGCCTTTTGGGTAGTGATGAAGTCTTTAAGCATAATCTCTAGTTCAGAAGTGGAGTTCTTGGTGCTAGGATAAGCATTGTTGTTCCCATAGGAATTAGAGGGGAACGGTCTAGGGTTGCTACCAAAATTACTCCTATAAGCATTGTTATTGAAATTGTTTCTAGAGATAAAGTTCACATCTACTTGATCTTGAGCAATCAAAGAATTTAAAGGAACATCATGAGGATCAATAGAAGATTGCTTGGAAAGTAGAGACATGATCAAGTCAACTTTTTCATTTAGGGAGGAAATCTCCTCGACAGAGTTTACCTTCCTACCTGTTGGAGCGCGTTCGGTGTGCCATTGGGAATAATTGGTCATCATCTCATCGAGAAGCCTTGTGGCAGCACCAAGTGTAGTTGACATAAAGGTTCCTCCAGCGGCCAAATCTAACAAGTTCCGCGAGGTAAAGTTCAAGCCTGCATAAAAAGTTTGGATAACCATCCAAGTAGTCAAACCATGAGTAGGGCAGTTCTTGACAAGAGATTTCATGCGTTCCCAAGCTTGGGCAACATGTTCATTATCCAATTGTTTAAAATTCATTATGTTACTCCTTAGTTGGATAATTTTAGCAGGGGGGTAGTACTTCCCAATAAAGGCATCCTTGCACTTGTCCCAAGAATCTATGCTATTCCTAGGCAAGGATTGAAACCAGATTTTAGCTCCTCCTCTCAAGGAGAAAGGAAAAAGCTTAAGCTTAACAATATCACCATCTATTTCTGTGTACTTTTGCATATCATAGAGTTCAACAAAATTATTTAAGTGCAAAGCAGCATCATCTCCAGCACCGGAGAATTGATCTTTCATAACTAAGTTCAGTAAAGCAGGTTTAATTTCAGAAGAAGGTGCTGAAGTGGCAGGTGTAGCAATAGGCGTGCAGATAAAGTCATTGTTGTTATGACTAGTGAAGTCACACAACTTGGTGTTCTCGGTGGAACCCATAGCAGCAGCAAGCAAGATAACTATTTTTGTGATTTTTGATAAAGGACACTAAAGCAAAAACTAAAAGGTAAACCAACAAGACTAAAAAGCAAAGATAAAAGATAGCATGCAACTCCCCTATCTTGAAGAGTGGAGTCCCCGGCAACGGTGCCAGAAACTTTGCTTGATGGCTTCTCGCCCCTTGTTGGTTACCCCAAGTGGAAGGTTAGAGATGTAGCGTAACGGCAAGTTTCCCTTGGCAAGATACCAAGGATCGAATCCCGTGAGACTCCGAGGGTCGACAATAAGGTGTCAACAGCTAACGGCGCCAGATACTTAGCGGTTGACAGGACCTGCACACAGATACAAATAACTTTGCTCCCAACGAGTACAGAGAGGTTGTCAATCCCTCCGGCCTTGCTGTTTACAAAGGATCAAACACAAGAGATAATAATGATAGCTATGACTGTAACTAGGAAATAAAAGCAGGAAGTAAATATAAGGTGTGATCAGTGGTGGTAATATGGACCGGGGTCCCATGATGTTCACTAGTGATGTCTCTCTTCCAAAAGATGATAAAACAGCAAAGCGAGGTAAACAAATTACAGTTGGGCAATTGACAGGATTATGTGCGCAAACCAATGCTAACTATGCTGCAAGGAAAGGTAGAGGCTCAAAAGCATGGGCGGTACGCCAAGGCAAGTAGACCGAAATCCATCTGCATCTACTACTAATCATCCACCTTGAGATATCTATCCAGACCATCTCGCTGGTATTAAGTTGCGAGTCCCACCCAAAGTGTAAACTCAAATCAACAGACAATTGCATTAAAAGAACTTTGCGTAAAGTAAACAATCCTTGCACCCGCAAGTACAAGCACCATTGTTTTCCCCCTTGTGGCAATAGCACATCCCCTAGACTCATGTTTCTGTCACTCAAACTAGTCATCAGGGGGCATGAACCCACAATCAAGCATAACGTTCCCTCTTGGAGTTACTACCTACTACTTGGCCAAAGCAATAAACAGCAACGGAGAACATGCAAGAATTACTCATGAACTAAAATATAAAAGAGGTGAATCAAATATATTACTCACACACAATCTGAACATAATCTCATAATCCATCGGATCCCAGCAAACTCAGCAGAGCAACAGCATAAAGATTACATATGTGCCTCGATCATGTAGGGCAGCTCACGAGGTCTAATCCATGAAGAACAAAGAGGGGAGGAGAGCATCACATAGCTACTGGTCATGGACCCATGGTCCAAGGTGGACTACTCACAACTCATCCGGGAAGCGTCCATGGTGGTGGAGAAGCTCCCGGTGGTGATTCTCCCCTCCGGCAGGGTGCCGGGAAGAGTTCTCCTGGTGCTCCCGATCTTGGAAGCGCGGCGGCGGTGGAACAGAGGAGAGATCGTAAAAAAGGGTTCCGTCCTCGAGGGTTTCGGGACGCGAGGAGTATATATGCCAAAGGGGGTCACCAGAAGCGGAGAGGGGGGCCTAGGCGCCCCCCTAGGGCGGCCAGGGGTGGGGCCGCCTGGGCTAGCCGCCTGGGCTGCCCCTGGCTCCCCTCTGGCCCCACTTTGGTTTTTCTCGAAGCTTCCTGTACGCTGATTTTTTCTGTATTTTTCCCGGAATTTTTGGAGCACTTTTAATATGGGGGAAATCTGAAATAGAAAAACAGCAGAAAACAGGAACTGGCACTGTGGTGCACTGAGTTAATAGGTTAGTCCAAATATGATCAAAAGTGTATGGAAGTGCATAAATATCATAGCAATATCACACAAAAGAGGCATGGAGCAAGCAGAAATTATAGATACGTTTTGGACGTATCAGAGGTCACTGGCGGCGAGGAGACGATCCGGAGACCCGAGGAGGCAGAGCAGGACACAAGCGCGGGCTGAGTGGTTTGAAGAAATTTCCAAAATCTCACCCCGTGGGTATATATATCCCGACCCTGTCGGTGTGACCAAGTGGAACAACTCGGTGGCACCGAGATGCAAAATCGCAAGCGGTTACTGCAACTCGGTGTGATCGAGAAGTTCAAATCGGTTGCACCGAGATTGAAAACCTAGATCAACTTAGTGAACTCGGTGTGACCGAAGTGGATGACTCGGTCATACCGAAATGCACAAAGAGGTTTTGGAAGCTTAAGTCTATGACGAATCGGGGACTCCAAGTGCTCCTCACACAGAGTGGTTTGAATCTGACTTGATCAAACTTTGTGATGTAGCATGAATAGAGTTTGAGATGAGAAAAGCATAGATAGCTAGAGGGAGTTCTTAGGCATTCTTGTCCATCCAATTGGCAAAAGAGAAAGAGCCAAACAATCAAAGTAACAAATGGATATCCTCGAATGAGTAAAATATGCATCCAACATGCTCACACAAAAAGATGGCAAATGAAATATGTGACAAATCATGCACAATCACTCTAGCATTTATCAAGCAATTTGGTGATGACTAGGTCATCTATATATGAGTATATTGACTTAGGAGTCAAATGAGAACATTTTATCATAGGTCATACTCATCGTTTAAGCACAAGTGGAGTTACCACTTTTACATAAAGCATTGTTGTGTTGACATCATTAGAGTTGCTTTAGCTCAATTGATTAGAGTAAAGCTCCCCCCTAGATGTGATATCCCCCCCCGAAGAGGGATGAACTAACCTTGGGTTTTGTCGATGATGACTTCATGTAGGTGTTGAATATGTAGATGCTCAATGTTCATGTAGATCATTTGGAGCAATCCATTGGAGTGAGTCACACTTTTAATACCTACACGGGTTAGTCCCAGAAGGAACAAACAAGGATATCCATAGACATAGAGTGATGTTCACATAAGATGATGTCCATGAAAGCATTTGGTTACCTTGTCCCTTGTCTTACCAACAAGAGGGTTTGTGACTCCTTGAACTATTGCAAGATATGGCAGTTGTTTGCACTTGTCCTCGCCAAAATGATACGAGTGAAGTATGTTGGCGGAGTCACCCTCAAGAACTCTCTAGTTCTTCTTCTTTGGGATCCACACCATCTTGATGGGAATCCTTGGAGTTGTAGTCATACTTGATGAAGTAGAACTCGATGTAGTCTTGGGAACCCACTTGACCAAGGCCTTGGGAGCTTCTTCAAATGCATCAATCTCCTCTTGAAGTTTGTCCTTGCCCTTTTGCTTGTGGTCGAGTGGTGGAAGATCATCTTGAGCTTGTGTTCCTTGGAAAGAAGTAGGATCATACTTCTCTTGTTGAGGAACAAACTACGTCTTGGGGTATTGATCTTCTTCCCACTCAACCCCATTGGCATTGAACTTCCGTTCAAAACCAACACCTTGATTCTTCTGGTGTCTTCCTTGCTTGCGTACAATCTCCTCAAATTGCTTACTTCCGGCAAGGCTATTGTAAACACCTTTCTCTATAATTCCCTTCAATAGGCTATTTTCTTGCTCAATTGTAACTTGGCTAAGCGAATCATTAGTGGAATCAAGAGTACTACAAGAAGCAACAATATTTGATTTAGCATGATTATTGTTACTACTAGATGAAGAATCTTTCTTGTTCTTGTTGCTAGATTTAACTTGTGGCATGTAAGTAGACAAGAGTAAACATTTGGCAATGTAAGAAGAACTTTTCTTGCGAAGATAATCATTGATTGCTTTTAAGAACTCATGCTCTTGCTCAACTTTGAGGTTTTCAAAGCGCAACTTCTCACGAGTCCTTAAAAGTTCTCGATGATCTTCCAAGGTAGTTTCATCAGCTAACTTAAGAGTGTTTAGTTCTTTAGTTAGACGCTCAATATCCTTCTTATCATCGTCATTTGTTTTATCTTGATTAGCATCATTAATAGCAAGTTCATCCTAATTTTCATAACTAGAGTTGTCAACAAGTAAATCATCATCTCCTAGCAAATCATCTTCATCACTATTGAAATCAACATACTCGGGGTGTGATACCTTTGGGCCTTTAGCCATGAACGATCTTCCAATTCCATCAGTTGGTGAGTCAAATATGTCGTAGGAGTTGGTTGACACAAGTGCTAGACCGGCAACACCTTCATCTTGAGTATATTCGGAGTCGGAGTGATAAATTCTTTCGGAGCGATGGTCGGAGTCAGAGCCGGATACCCATTCACCAACGTGAGCTTGATGTCTTCTTTTTGTGTAGCTCTTCGATGACTTGTCTTTCCTTTCCGAATCCTTGCTTCTCCGAGAGGGTCTTCGTTCATAACGATCATCTCTACTCCTTCTCTCTCTTGGTGGTGATTCTTCTCCCCTACTCCTTCTTTTGGGAGAATCTTCTCTTCTTTTGTAGGGAGCCGTACACTCATTGGAGTAGTGTCCGGGTCTTCCTCAATTGTAGCAATTTCGTTCACGACTTGAAGATATTTTGTCATTGTAGGACCTTGACTTGGAACTTCTCTCCTTACTTCTACTCTTGTAGAACTTGTTGAAGTTCTTCACCATTAGGCTCAATTCTTCATTGAAGGTTTGTTTCTCACTTGATGATGTGGGAGCATCACATGAGGCTTTGTAAGCACCACTTGACTTGTTGTGGAGCTCTTCCTTATCCTTAAGTGACATCTCATGAGCAACAATTCTTCCAATGACTTTCGTAGGCTTGAGATCTTTGTAATTGGGTATCATTTGGATCAATGTGCACACGGTATCATATTTTCCATCCAAGGCTCTTAGGATCTTCTTGATGATGAATCAGTCGGTCATCTCCTCACTTCCTAAGCTGGCAATCTCATTTGTGATGAGAGCAAGCCTAGAGTACATTTCAGCGACACCTTCACCATCCTTCATTTTGAACTTGTCAAGCTGACTTTGAAGCGCATCCAATTTGGATTCCTCGACAGAGTCAGTACCCTCGTGCATATCAATCAAAGTATCCCAAATTTCCTTTGCATTCTCCAGATGGCTAATTTTGTTGAATTCTTTGGGGCACAATCCATTAAAGAGGATATCACAAGCTTGAGCATTGTATTGCAGCATCTTCAACTCTTCCGCGGTAGCTTCATGGTTTGGTTCTCTCCCATCAAAGAATTCACCTTGCAAGCCAACACACACAATAGACCAAACAACGGGGTTATGTCCAAGAATATGCATTTTCATCTTATGATTCCAACTAGCAAAATTAGTACCATCAAAGTAAGGACCTCTACGGTGGTAATTTCCCTCGCTAGACGCCATACTCTCCTAGGTTGTGAAACCAAGCCTATGATCACCAAAATCTATGGAAATCAAGGCAAATGGAGACCTTAGCTCTGATACCACTTGTAGGATCAAAAGTATGTCCAGAGGGAGGTGATTAGACTACTTGACCAAATAAGAACCTAGCCTTTTCCCAATTTTAAGTATTGGCAGATTTTAGCAAATATGCACAAGTCAAGCAATCAACCTACACATGCAATTCTAAGAGTATAGTAGTGGAATGTAAAGCAATTTCATATGAAGGTAAAGGGAGGAGTTTAAGGGAGCAAACGCAATGTAGACACAGAGATTTTTTATCCGTGGTTCCGATAGGTGGTGCTATCGTACATCCACGTTAATGGAGACTTCAACCCACGAGGGGTAACGGTTGCGCGAGTCCACGAAGGGCTCCACCCACGAAGGGTCCACGAAGAAGCAACCTTGTCTATCCCACAATGGCCATCGCCCATGAAGGACTTGCCTCACTAGGGTAGATCTTCACAAAGTAGGTGATCTTCTTGCCCGTACAAACTCCTTGATTCAACTCCACAATCTTGACGGAGGCTCCCAAGTGACACCTAACCAATCTAGGAGACACCACTCTCCAAAAGGTAATAGACGGTGTGTTGATGATGAACTCCTTGCTCTTGTGCTTAAAATGATAGTCTCCCCAACACTCAACTCTCTTTCATAGGATTGGATTTGGTGGAAAGATGATTTGAGTGAAAAGCAACTTGGAAAAAGCTAGAGATCAAGATTTTTGTGGTTGGAATGGAATATCTTGACCTCAACACAAGTGTAGGAGGTTCTCTCTCAGAAAATGTATGTTGGAAGTGTAGGCATGTTCTGATGGCTTTCTCCACGAATGAAGAGTGGGTGGAGGGGTATATATAGCCTCCACAAAAAATCTAACCATTACACACAATTTACCAAACTTGGTGGACCAAATCAGAGAACTCGGCCAGACCAATTTAGTTCATAATGTGACCGATAGGCATTTCGGTGGGACCGACATGTCAACTCGGTAGGATCGATTTCATTAGGGTTAGGGCATAACGTAATCTCAATGAGACCGATTACACAAACTCAGTAGGACCGATTTTGGTAATAAGCTAAACAGAGAGTTGGTCGGGCAAACTCGATGGGACCGATTCGCTTGTTTCAGTTGGACCGAAACGTTATGAAGGGGAAACACAGAGTTTGCATTGCGAACTCGGTGGGACTGATCGCTCATCTCGGTTATACCGAAACATTACGAAGGGAAACAGAGAGTTTGCAATCCCATCTCGGTGAGACCGAGATCCCTATCGGTGAGACCGAAGTGACTATGGTTTGTGGCAATGGCTATGTCAAGAGAACTCAGTGGCACCAGATAGAAGGTTTCGGTGGGGCCGAGTTTGACTTTTGGTTTGGGACATATGTGGATGTGAGAAAGTGGTTGAGGGTTTTGGAGCATATTACTAAGCATTTTGAGCAAGAAACCCATTAAGCAACACCTCATCCCCTTTAAATAGTATTGGCTTTCCTATGGACTCAATGTGATCTTGGATCACTAAAACAGAAAATGTAGAATCTTCAGCTTGAGCCAATATGTGTCCTTAGCATTTTGATGGGTCCACATTTCTAATCCATGCCATGCCAATCATTGAACTTTCCTGAAATATTTATCTTGAGATAGCATTAGTTCAATGAGCTATATGTTGTTAGTAATTACCAAAACCACCTAGGGATAGTTGCACTTTCTCAATCTCCCCATTTTTGGTAATTGATGACAACATATAGATCAAAGCTTCGACAAATGATAATAAGATTGAAATACATCGTCGCTTTGAGAAGTATGTGATAAGCAAGAGCTCCCCCTAAATTTGTGTATTATTTAAAATTTGCTTTTGAATGCAAATACACAATCGATTAGGATCATGGGTTACTCTCTACCTTGTCACATACATCTTGGTGGAGCGCTCAAAATTATATAAACTAAAAGCATGCACTCATAACCAAGCAAAGTGAATGATCATATAGGGATATAAAAGATAATATCATTCAAGCAAGCATTAAAGTAGCATATGATCAATCACATGATCAAACAGGTATCTCACACAAGGTCATAAAGTATAAGCCAAGCACACAATAAAATTCAACCAAAAACAAGAGAGACAATGAAGCAAAACACTCTCTCTCAAAGCCTATGATCTATACATATTTCTCCCCCTTTGGCAACAAGTTACCAAAAAGTTCAAATATGCATAGTGTTATGTGTCTCTCAGGCTCTCTCAGGCTTGGTCTTCGGGAGGCGATGTAGAGAGAACTCCAAGGTCGAAGGCATCAGTTGATATAGTTGGAGCTAGTGGAGTGGCCGCTACAGGTGGCACTGAAGCTGTGGCTGCTGGTGCTGATGATGTTGCTCTTGTATCAGGTACAGGCACTGCAGCAGACCTCTGTCCTCTAGGCATTCGTTGAAATGCATCATTAGTTCCCTTCCCTTTTCTCTCTTCTTCTTCCTCCTAGAGCTGCTCAACTGTTGTTTGTATCTCAGTAACCTTCAGATCAAGATCATAAAATTTGGTTTCTATGATCCTCTCCAAGCTCTCCTGGTTTTGATTCAGGGTGGCCAAGCCCTTATCAATCCTCAAAGTTGCTTGAATCAGATATGCCATTTGATCTTGTTTAGATTTGAGGGACACTTGAGATGCCTCTTCAACACTTGGCATCTTTGCTGCTTTCTCAGCTCTAGCTTTCTCTCTCTTTTCTTGTGCTTGCACAGATGTGGGATCTTCTACATCCATGACAACTGTTTTGTCCTCAAATTCAGGCAATAATGGGAAGTTGTTCCTTGTCCAATAAGTATGTGCATATGCCCATCCTGGAGTTGATGAGCATCTGGATGTGTGGAGCATACCCACATGATCTCTTCTGGTCTGCAGCAGTCATCTTGATTGTTTCAACAATCAGGCTCATCACTTTGAATTTCTATGGCACATCAAATATCTGCAGCAAGTTGATTAAATGGCCTCTGATCATCTTGTGATCTCCAGATTTGGGCAACAATGTATGCCTCAATATAGTGTTGATTATAGCTAGACCAGACAACAAGTAATGAACAGATCCAAACTTGTGTGTTTCCAATGCTTTGTCTGGGATCTCTTTGTACATGTTGGCCATAGAGTTGTAGTCTTTCTTCTTCTTGGCATAGACATCCAAGTCATCCTCATGCTCTTCAGGGGCTTTTATCAACTTGGCCCACTGATCAACAGTTGACTGGTACCTTGTACCTTCAGACATCCATACAATTCAACCATCTGGATAGAAATAAGCCGTGGAGTAGAATTGCATGATGAGTTCATCATTCCATTTTGTCAATTTTTGTCCCACAAACTTGTCAACACCACATGATTTGAAACTTTCATGCACACCTAGAAAATGATATTTATTCTCATCAATGAATTTCCAATCTACCCACTTCATATCACACACTTTGGGCTTCTTGTCAAGCAGAATGGTCTCATAGAAATCCTGCTGCTCTCTGGTGTGGAACCTATAATCCACAGTAGTCCTTCTCCTCACAGCATATGGATCAGATTGTCTCCATCTTCGGAGACCTGCATCCTTCCTCAACTTCATGTCCTCGGCAACAATATGATTATCATCATGATCAGGGATCTCGGGCTTGAGCTTCCTAAGCACTTGAACTTCATCATCTTCTTCGATTTCAGGCACTGGGGCCTTGTTCTTTTCTGTAGCTGGAATGTTCCTTGTGCTTCTCTTGGGTGCAAATTTGGTGGCTTGAGTAACAGCTTTGGGGGCAGTCTTGGGCTTTGAAGGAGCAGCCCCTGACTTAATGGCATCCCCCATCAGCTTCTGAGATTTAGGTGATGGTGTAGCATCCTCTTCTTCTTCTTCAGATTCATCATCATCATCATCTCTCATGAATGGCTTGCCAATCACTCTGGCTGTGGTTTTCCTAGCCCTTTTCTTAGTTCCTGTTGGCTCACCATCTCTGGTTTCAAGAGTGAACACCATTGTTTCTTGAGTTGATGCTCTGGCCTTTGATATTGGAGCTCTTTTGGCAGGGACCTTCTTGTTCAGTCCAGGCTTGGTTGAAGCAGTTGTGCCATATTCCTTCCTAGCAACTTTCTTCTTTGATCTGATTTCTTCAACTTAAAATTCTTCATCCTCTGCTTCTGAAGTTTTCTTCTTTCTCTGCCTAGTTGATGTCTTAGGCAGGTTGCTTGGTGTGCTCCTGCTACTCTCATAGTATCTAGAGTTATTGGGACTAGAGCCCTCACTCAATTGTGCATGTTCCTCTGACCTGTTTTGACTGTCACTGCCCTCAGACATTTCTAAAACTGCAAGCTGATCATGTGAATAGATATAGATGAGATAGAGTGGATGAGCATCACAAAGTGCAAAGGTTTTGCAAAACAGATGAGTCAAAAACTTAGTTTTAGTTCTCCACTGAAAGCATTTCGGAGCTATCGATTTGTTAAACTCGGTGATACCAAAGCAATTTTGGAACCTAAACTAGTGAACTCGGTCAGACCGAGTCACAGTTCGGTGGCATCGAGATTGCTAGGGCTTCACAGAGAGTCGAACTCGGTCACACCGATTTGTAGTTTTCGATCAGACCAAAATCGCATGTGCAATGGCCTAAGCCAAATCGGTGAGACTGATTTCTACAACTCGGACGGTCCAAGATGAGTTCAGCGGAGACCTATCCCTAAATTTTCAGATCAAATCTAATCTAAGGATATTTTTCAGTGGATAGATAGTTTGCATACTTGGTAAAGATCATGGCAAAGTAATGTGCTATGATTCAGAGTTAAAGGAATAACACATAGAGTCAAACCCATACCCCAGTTCGGCGGGAGTTCGCTACGGTGACAACGGCGAAGCAGATTTCCGTTGACGGTGATGGAAACCAGCGGCGGGAGGTCGCTGGTGGCGAGGAGACAATCCGGAGACCGAGGAGGCAGAGCAGGACATACACGCGGGCTGAGGGGTTTGAAGAAATTTCCAAAATGCCACCCGTGGATATATATATATCCCGACCCTGTCGGTGTGACCGAGTGGAACAACTCGGTGGCTGCTACCTCTTGAGCTTGTGTTGTATTCCCTCAAAGAGGAAAGGGAGATGCAGCACAGTAGTGTAAGTATTTCCCTGAGTTTTTTAGAACCAAGGTATCAATCCAGTAGGAGACCACGCGCCAGTCCCTCGCACCTGCACAAACAAATAAGAACTTCGTAGCCAACGCGATAAGGGGTTGTCAATCCCTTTACGATCACTTACGAGAGTGAGATCTGATAGAGATGATAATTATATTTTTGGTATTTTTTGGTTTAATAAAACAGCAAATAAAAGCGATAAAAGTAAAGTAGATGTAGATTCATATGTTGAGAATAGACCCAGGGGCCATAGTTTTCTCTAGTGGCTTCTCTCATGATAGCGATATTCTACGGCGGGTAAACAAATTACTATCGAGCAATTGATAGAAAAGCGAATAATTATGAGACTATCTAGGCATGATCATTGTATATAGGCATCACGTCCGAGACAAGTAGACCGAAACAATTCTGCATCTACTACTATTACTCCACACATCGACCGCTATCCAGCATGCATCTAGTGTATTGAGTTCATACGAATAGAGTAACACCTTAAGAAAGATGACATGATGTAGAGGGATAAACTCAAGCAATATGATGTAAACCCCATCTTTTTATCCTCGATGGCAACAATACAATACATGCCTTGCTGCCCCTACTGTCACTGGGAAAGGACACCGCAAGATTGAACCCAAAGCCAAGCACTTCTCCCATTGCAAGAACTATAGATCTAGTAGGCCAAACCAAACCAATAATTCGAAGAGACTTGCAAGGATATTATGAGCACACATAAAAAGTTCAGACAAGAACCAAATATCTTTCATAGATAACCTTGATCATAAACTCACAATTAATCGGATCTCGACAAACACACCACAAAAAAAGATTACATCGAATAGATCTCCTCGAAGACCGAGGAGAACTTTGTATTGAGATCCGGAGAGAGAGAAGAAGCCATTTAGATACTAGCTATGGACCCCGAAGGTTTGTGGTAAACTACTCACAACTCATGGTGAGGGCGATGATGATGATGATGAAGGCCTCCGTGATGGATCCCCCTCCCGGAACAGGCTCCAATATGGGATCTCCACGGGAACAGAAGCTACGGCGGTGGAATTAGGGTTTTCTCTCTGCGTATGGAGTTTATGGGGTACGTAGGTATATATAGGAAGAAGGAGGGCACCGGGGGCCACACGGGCCAGCCTCGAGGCACGGGGGCGCGCCCCCCACACTCGAGGGTAGCCCAGCTGTCCCCTGACTTGGTCCTGACATTTTCCGTGCGTGATTTTCTCCAAAAATATCACTCGCGAAGGTTTCATTCCGTTTGGACTCCGTTTGATACTCCTTTTCTGCAAAACCCTGAAATAGGCAAAAAACAGCAATCTGGACTGGGCCTTTGGGTTAGTAGGTTAGTCCCAAAATGATATAAAAATGGGTGATAAAGCCCATTAAGCATCCAAGACTTCATAAATATTAGCATGGAACAATCAAAAATTATAGATACGTTGGAGACGTTTCAGTGCCACCGAGATGCTGAATCGCAAGCAGTTACTGCAACTCGGTGTGACCAAAAAGTTCAAATCGGTTGCACCGAGATTGAAAACCTAGATCAACTTAGTGAACTCGGTGTGACCAAAGTGGATGACTCGGCCATACCAAAATGCACAAAGAGGTTTTGGAAGTTTAAGTCAATGACGAATCGGGGACTCCGAGTGCTCCTCACACAGAGTGGTTCGAATCTGAGTTGATCAAACTTTGTGATGTAGCATGAATAGAGTTTGAGACGAGAAAATCATAGATAGCTAGAGGGAGTTCTTAGGCATACTTGTCCATCCATTTGGCAAAAGAGAAAGAGCCAAACAATCAAAGCAACAACTGGATGTCCGCAAATGAGTAAAATATGCATCCAACATGCTCACACAATAAGATGGCAAATGAAATATGTGACAAAGCATGCACAATCACTCTAGCATTTATCAAGCAATTTGGCGATGACTAGGTCATCTATATATGAGTCAATTGACTTAGGAGTCAAATGAGAATATTTGATCATAGGTCATACACATCGTTTAAGCACAAGTGGAGTTACCACTTTTACAAAAAGCATTGTTGTGTTCACATCATTAGAGTTGCTTTAGCTCAATTGATTAGAGTAAAGCTCCCCCTAGATGTCATATCCCCCCTAAGAGGGATGAACTAACCTTGGGTTTTGTCGATGATGACTTCATGTAGGTGTTGAAGTTGTAGATGCTCAATGTTGATGTAGATCATTTGGAGCAATCCATTGGAGTGAGTCACACTTTCAATACCTACACGGGTTAGTCCCACAAGGAACGAACAAGGATATACAAAGACATAGAGTGATGTTCACATAAGATGATGTCCAACAAAGCATTTGGTTACCTTGTCCCGTGTCTTACCAACAAAAGGGTTTGTGACTCCTTGAACTATTGCAAGATATGGAAGTTCTTTGCACTTGTCCTCGCCAAAATGATACGAGTGAAGTATGTTGGCGGAGTCACCCTCAAGAACTCTCTAGTTCTTATTCTTTGGGATACACACCATCTTGATGGGAATCTTTGGAGTTGTAGTCCTACTTGATAAAGTAGAACTTGATGTAGTCTTGGGAACCCACTTGACCAAGGCCTTGGGAGCTTCTTCAAATGCATCAATCTCCTCTTGAAGTTTGTCCTTGCCCTTTTGCTTGTGGTCTAGTGGTGGAAGATCATCTTGAGCTTGTGTTCCTTGGAAAGAAGTAGGATCATACTTCTCTTGTTGAGGAACAAACTTCGTCTTGGGATATTGATCTTCTTCCCACTCAACTCCATTGGCATTGAACTTTCGTTCAAAACCAACACCTTGATTCTTCCAGTGTCTTCCTTGCTTGCGTACAATCTCCTCAAATTACTTACTTCCGGTAAGGCTATTGTAAACACCTTTCTCTATAATTCCCTTCAATAGGCTATTTTCTTGCTCAAGTGTAACTTGGCTAAGAGAATCATTAGTGGAATCAAGAGTGCTACTAGAAGCAACAATATTTGATTTAGCATGATTATTGTTACTACTAGATGAAGAGTCTTTCTTGTTCTTGTTGCTAGATTTAACTTGTGGCATGTAAGTAGACAAGAGTAAACATTTGGCAATGTAAGAAGAACTTTTCTTGCAAAGATCATCATTGATTGCTTTTAAGAACTCATGCTCTTGCTCAAGGTTGAGCTTTTCAAAGTGTAACTTCTCATGAGTCTTTAAAAGATCTCGATGATCTTCCAAGGTAGTTTAATGAGCTAACTTAAGAGTGTTTAGTTCTTCAGTTAGACGCTCAATCTCCTTCTTATCATCGTCATTCGTTTTATCTTGACTAGCATGATTAATAGAAAGTTCATCATAGTTTTCATAACTAGAGTTGTCAACAAGTAAATCATCATCTCCTAGCAAATCATCTTCATCACTATTGAAATCAACATACTCAGGGTGTGATACCTTTGGGCCTTTAGCCATGAAGCATCTTCCAATTCCTTCATTTGGTAATCAAATATGTAATGCCAGTCTAGTATTGATGTGTGGGCCAGTCTAGATCTCGCCAAGAGTAACGACCACCGACGGGTGTGTCTGGGGTGTTACAAGTTGGTATGAGTGCCGACCCTCGTGGTTACACGAATGTTTGTGGACAAGTGCTCGGTCATGTTATTCAAGACGTTTGTACCCGTCGTGGCACCCGGCATGGCACATGTATCGGACTGGATGCACAGACGTTTGTGCCAATAGGGAACGTTCCTGTGGCCCGACGAGGACGTCGGTTCCTCTGAGTGGGGGTGTGTGTGATAGCCTGGCTTAGCGATGATTGACTACTCATATCAATAAGGAATTCCTTCTTTTACGGAAGCCCATTCGGACAGAACTCCAAAGTTAAGCATGCTCAGCTTGGAGTAATTTCAGGATGGGTGACCGACCGGGAAGTTGTTCCCGGGTGCGCACGAGTGAGGACAAAGTGTGCAGAAAAGACTAGTATTGATATGTGGGGACAGTCTAGATCCCGCCAGGAGTAACAACCACCGGCGGGTGTGTCCGGGGCATTACAACATCATCATTAACATTATCACTAGGTTCATGTTCATTACCAGATTGTGTCTCAGCATCAGAAATAGAGATATCATTGGGATTCGCAGGTGTGTCAGCTACAGGTTCACTAGAGGCATGCAAAGTCCTATCATTTTTCTTTTTCTTCTTCTTAGAAGAGCTAGGTGCATCTAAATTAGCTCTCTCAGAATCTTGCTCAATTCTCTTAGGGTGGCCCTCAGGATACAAAGGTTTCTCAGTCACTTTACCCCCTCTAGTTGCAACTCTAACAGCAAAGTCATTATTCTTACTATTTAATTCATTGAGCAAATCATTTTGTGCTTTAAGTACTTGTTCTACTTGAGTGGTAACCTGTGACGCCCCCGATTTGACCGTACACTAATCATGCACGCAAATGTGTACGACCAAGATCAGGGACTCACTGGAAGATATCACAACACAACTCTAGACAC
Source organism: Secale cereale (assembly GCA_902687465.1). Classification (NCBI taxonomy): domain Eukaryota; kingdom Viridiplantae; phylum Streptophyta; class Magnoliopsida; order Poales; family Poaceae; genus Secale; species Secale cereale. The sequence goes on along the minus strand of LR738715.1, from coordinate 714,715,807 downwards.
AAATTAAAATAATACAAGCTTTATATTACAAGCCAGGGGCCTCGAGGCTCGAATACATAAGCTCGATACACAAGATTCAGTGGAAGCAACAATCTGAGTACAGACATAAGTTAAACATGTTTGCCTTAAGAAGGCTAGCACAAATGTAACAACGATCGAAGAGGCAAGGCCTCCTGCCTGGGACCTCCTAACTACTCCTCGAAGCCGAACTCCACGTAGAAACATCGTCGGGATCGTCTGGCTCCTAGACTCCATCAATCTGGCTGCATCATCCGAGAAGAGAGAGAAAAGGGGGAAAGGGGGAGCAAAGCAACCGTGAGTACTCATCCAAAGTACTCGCAAGCAAGGATCTACACTACATATGCAATGATATCTGTGTAAAGGGGTAATATCTGTGGGTTAAACTGCAGAATGCCAGAATAAGAGGGGGATAGCTAATCCAATCGAAGACTATACTCCTGGCCACCTCCATCTTGCAGCAGTAGAAGAGAGTAACTGGAAAGTAACAAGTATCCTCGCTTCTGGCAGCCTCCGTCTTGCAGCAGTAGAAGGGAGTAGATGGTAAGTTCACCAAGGAACATCGTATAGCATAATCCTACCCAGCGATCCTCGCGCACATCACCCTGTGAGAGAGCAACCACCGAGTTATATCTGGAACTTGTCTGGGTGTGTTTTATTAAGTATCCAATTCTAGTTGTCATGAGGTCAGAGTACAACTCCGGGTCGTCCTTTTACCGAGGGACACGGCTATTCGAATAGATTAACTTCCCTACAGGGGTGCACCACATAACCCAGCATGCTCGATCCCATTTGGCCGGACACACTTTCCAGGGTCATGCCCGGCCTCGGAAGATCAACACGTCGCAGCCCTACCTAAGCACAACAGAGAGGTCAGCACGCCGGTCTAAACCGTAAGCGCACGGGGGTCTGGGCCCATCGCCCAATGCACACCTGCACGTTGCGAGGGCGGCCGGTGAGCAGACCTAGCAACTTCCATTACTAAGGAAGTTGCGTTACGCGGTCCAACCCGGCGCGCACCGCTCAGTCGCTGACGTCAAGAAGGCTTCGGCCGATACCACGACATCGAGTGCCTATAACAATTTCCACGTAGATGGTTAGTGCGTATAGGCCAATGGCCAGACTCAGATCAAATACCAAGATCTCGTTAAACTTGTTATTATGAAATAACCGCGAACAACGACCAGGGCCAGGCCCACCTATCTCCTAGGTGATCGCAACCCGCCCTGTCGCTCCACCACAAAGTAACCATCAGGGGGCTGCCGAGAACCCAGGCCCACCACTACCTGTGTGGAACCACCTACCCCTTCAGCCCCCATCTCTGAATCATCATCATGAGTCTGTAATAATATAGTATATACCCGTGGTCACCTCCCGAGTGATCACGGCCCAATAGTATAGCATGGCAGACGGACAAGGATGTGGGGCCACTGATGGAAATCTAGCATCCTATACTAAGCATTAGGGTAGCAGGTAAGGTATCAACAGTGGTAGCAACAATGACAGGCTATGCAACAGAATAGGAGCTATCGAATCATCAACAGTACCAAATCTAATGCAAGAATAAGAGAGAAGAGTGGGCGATATCTGGTGATCAAGGGGGGGGCTTACCTGGAAGCTCTGCAGACGAAAGGAATCTTCGGAAGCGTAGCCGTTGTCAAACACCGAAGCATCAAGGGTCTCGGGGTCTATCACGGTATCGGAGTCTACCGAAAAGAAGCAACGAAGGGGAAACAAATAAATAACACAGCAAACAATAGCATCACAAAATATAACAAGGCAATACGCGACGCCAGGCGTGAGCTAACGCAGGGATAGGTGATACTGGCGAGGATGGAAAACATCCGGGAAAGTATTCCCGGTGTTAGGTATTTCCGGACAGGTGAAACGGAGGGGGAATGTTGCACGTTCGGTATGATAGAGATGTGTGGCGGACAAATGGACCGCGTATTCGGGTTCGTCTCAAAATTCTGAGCAACTTTCATATATAAATTATTTTCATCCGAGTTACGGATTATTTTATATTAATTTCTAAAGTTTTAAATCATTTTTAGAATTTATTTAATTAATTTAATTCAACATTATCCAGAATAGTGCATGCTGACGTCAGCATGACGTCAGCAGTCAACAGAGGTGTTGACTGGGTCGCTGACGTGTGGGTCCCGCATGTCATAGGAACTAAAACCTAATCAACCTATTAATCAGTTTAATTAGTTAATTAGGTAACTAATGTTTAATTAGTTTAATTAAACAGGATTAATTAAGTTAATTAATTTAGTTCATTAATTAATTAATTAACATTTTTATTTACTTATTATTATTTTTAACTTCTTTTTTTTAAATCATACTGGGGGTGGGGCCCCTTGTCATTGGCCCATAGGGGCTAGCGGGCTAACGGGTGCGTTTGCTGGGGCGGAGCCCCGAGCGTGCGGGCGGTTACGGGCGCCCGACGGGGCGGACCTGGGCATCGACGGTGGGACACTGCGGGGGCGCCGGCGGGGCGCGGCCGGTTGAGGGTGCGGCTGGACGGGGCAGGGCGAAAGAGGTCGCGGCCGCGGCTGGGAGCGACGACGCGCGCGGTGGCGTATGAAGCAATGGCGAGCATGGCTGCGAGGCAACAGCCTGCGCGAGCAGTTGTGGCGAGGCCCGACGGATACGGGCGAGTGATGGCCGCGGCGAGCACGCATCGGGCGTGGCCAGGTCGCACGGTGCTCGCGACGGCCACGGCGAAGTGCGGGACAGAGAGGGGAGGGGAGAGGGGAGCGCTCACGTGCGCTTGAAGAGAAGAGGGCAGTGTGGCTCGATGGAGCCGGCGAGGGAGAGGCGGTGAAGAAGCAGTCCGGTGATGGTGATGGTGACGGCGACGGACAACATCGGGGAGGACGACGCGGTGCAGGAGGGAGATGAAGAGACCGCGAGGGGCGGCCTCGGCGAGGTGGCGTCGCGGGGGAGGACGAAGGCGCAGCGGGGCGGCGACTAGTGACGGAGCCCAGCGGCGAGGCGCGGGGTCGGGCGCCTCCGATCCCGATCTGGATCGAGGAGGGAGCGCGGAAGGGGGATAGTGGGGTGGACCGGACAAGGTTACGGGGAAGTGGGGGGTTATGGGGGCGTCTGCTTGGCCGGCCTGGATAGCCCAGTGGCTAGCTGGGCCGAGGCCCAGTGGGGAGGGGGGCTTTTCTTCTTTTCTTGTTTTTATGTTTTGCCCTTTTCTTTTATTTATTTCTCCTCTACTGTTTTCTGCTATTTTTTTTATATTTTAACTTTAGTAAAACACAAAAGTTATACCTAAAATAATATTAATAATTATGCTACTGCCCCAATAACTTTTGGGCAACTAAAAAGATAGTTTATTATTTTACAAATACAAAAGGCATTCATTTAAATGTTTTACCGACTGTTTAATTATTTAAGTGCATTTAAACATTTTATAATAATGTGGTTTCTCCACCATAGTTATTTATGATTTATTTGATCCATTTAGAACATTTTAGTTTTAGTATTTGAAAACTTTTATTGTTTGACTTTAATTAAAATTTAGATTTGAACCGGTTTGAACTAAAGCGAGATTACCAACAGTAATCGAGGTGACGTGGCATCATTACTAGAGAGTTACTTGTCAGGACCCCGATCCTAAGTCACACCGATCTAGCTGTAACACGTCATATCACTTTGCGGCCTCACGCACGGTATCCCCACGGGTGCCACCTTACCTGGCCCGGGACCGTTTGCGCATTTTGGCACACGTATATGACAGTGTCGCTAGCATCCATATGACAGAGAACCCGGGCCGACATGGCTAGTTATAAACCAAAAGCGGCACTAAATTACAGAGACATGCATCCATGACCCAGCAACGAGCGTGTCGGTCATCAACGTATGAACCCAAGTCGTAGCAAGCTACATGGACTTAAAGGAACAACGCGTGACATTTCCCCTAAGGGACAGACACAGGAACGAAGAAGGACACATGCCGGCCAGCCTACGTGTTCCGAGCAGTAGCAAGCTACCAAGGCTCATTGGAAGCACTAGGAGGCATTTCCCTGTAAGATAGGCTACCAAAGGAAAACAATTAGGTGTCGGATCCCACACATACCAAGCATTTCAATCATACACACAATATGCTCAATATGTGCAAATACAACATTGCATCACAACAGAACTCTATGACTCAAAGTACTTTATTTAAGAGGCTCCAAGAGACATACATAACATATCCATACAGGTAGGGGTCACATGACCCAACACTCAAGTCATACAGTCATACAAGCACAAGCGGAAGCTAACATGTCTGAGTACAGACAACTTGGAAAATAGAACATGCTTGGTGTAGCCTGACTATCTACAAGGCCCTTCACAAGCTCCAGATATCCGTCTGGGTAGCAAGCTACTCGTCGACGTCAACATCTATGTAGAACCCATCAGAAGGGGCAGGGTTCTCCTCTGCAACAGTTATTAAGAAAACATGAGTACAAAGGTACTCAGCAAGTCTTACAACAGAACCTATCATACATGCAACATTATCAACAGGGGGTAGTGGAGTTTATAGCAGAAAGCCAGCTTTGACTCTTGGCTAACCTATACTACAACTCTTAACAGATTGCAAGATATTACTACGTACACGAGTCCTCTACTCACCACAACAATACACCACCGAGGATCCTCTTCCGTCATCCAACGGAAGGGCCATCCACGGCACTCACACTTGTCTTGAGGCTTTTAATAGTATCCATCAACTTGTCTATGAACTGTAAGAGTAACCAAGTAGTTTGTACCGCGAACAACGGCTATTCGAATAGATTGGTAACCCTGCAGGGGTGTACTTCTTCACACACGCTTCCACCACTTATCGCCGTTTACTCGACATGTACTCGGCAACCTTCAAGCGGAGGCCCAGCGAGGGTGTTGGCCACGACCTGACTAGCAACACAAGTCTCTCGTCCAGGTTTATCGCCTATTTGGGTTCCATCCGTGGGGAGATCCGGCCGGGGTGTCGCTCACGGCCCCAAACGATATGTACAGGGTTCCCGAATCACCAAACGGGCAACCGGTGCACCGTGCCACATACCTGTCGCATCACAGCCCACCCCGAGGGTCAGCACTGTGCACGACCACCAGTAAACTACAAACACCAGAAACTAGTTGCAACTCGTGGACAGAGATCGAGGGTAATTAATAAGCCGAGAGGGTCCATTGGTTTCGGGCCCAATGCATGGTAGTAGCTGGAACTTGAACCACACATACAGATCTCGGGTCCTATGGACGGTTCCAATGAAACAACCCACCACGTACTCCTACATGGCCTTTCATCGATACCTTTACCAAACGTGTTCCACACTTCCTTCTCTTTACCGGTATGATCATTTCACTCTGATCCATCACCCAGATGAATCAGACCTGACACAACTCTAAGCATAGCAGGCAACATAAACAAATAGCATGGTGGATGACACATCACATGGCTCAATCAACTCCTACACATACTAGTGGGTTTCAACTATTTACTGTGGCAATGACAGGTCATGCAAGGGAATAGGGTTCAACTACCGCAGCAAGTAGCAGTTCACACGTTGTTGCCTTAATGCAGTAAAAGAGATCAGGAGCGAGAAGATGGCTTTGTATCGAAATGATCAATGATTGCTTGCCTGACAGAGTGGTTGTCGGGTACTGCTCTTCAGCTGGATACGCAGAAGTATCCTCGGGAGTAGGACCTAATATGGAGGATATCGGCGATACAATCAATAAGCAAACAAATGCAACAATATGATGCATGCTCATGATATGCCAATATGCATGTGTTTTGGGCTAATGCAACTATAACCAAAAGGGTTTGAGCCCATTTGAATCAAATATTCAAATTGAAACTCAAACTATTATTTATTTAAGTGCATTATCATGTTTTAGAGTATACAGCAAGGTTAACTTGCCCAAACATGCATGAAACCAATGCCATTGGAAAGATTGGATTTTTCTGATCAATTTTCATATATAAATCTTTTCCATCTGAGCTACTGTTGAATTTATATGATTTTTTGAAGTTAAAGCATTTTATGGAATTTCCTAAATTGTTTTTAAATCAAATAATCCCAGAAAATCCTTTACTGCGTCAGCATGACATCATGCTGACGTCAGCAAGTCAACAGACCTGATCCAGGTCAAACCTGACTGGTGGGTCCCTCATGTCAGTGTCTCTGGAGCTAATTCCGGTCAAAACTAGAGTTGACTGGGTTTGACTAAGCGATGGGGCCCACTGTCAGTGACTGTGGTGGTTAATCTAATTACTGTTAGCTCCTAATTAACAGGCCACGTCAGCCCGCCGGAGTTTGGTCAGCGGCGACCATTTCGCACGGCGGTGACTCGTCGGAATCCTTGTTCCGGCGACCATTTGTCGCGCGGATGGGCTCTAAGTGCTCCTGGTGATGCACCGCATCCAACGGTGCCACTGGTTGGTCGATTGGTCGCCGGAGTCGACGGCGATGAGCTCGTCCGCGGCGGCGCTTTCACGGAGTTGGCCGGGACGGCGTTGTGGTGCATGATAGGAGGAGTTAGAGCTAGCATTAGCTTGCTGGTGATCTACAGATCCTAAAGGCATGCTCAGCTGCGAGGCACAGTGCCTGTGGCCACGGCGGCGAGTTGGTCGGCGGTAGTGACCTACGGTCAGCAAGGGGGCGACGGCTACAAGGCATAATCGAGCCCGTAGAGAGAGGGGTTCGAAGCGTGAGCTCACAGCGGTCGCAGAGGGCGTCGAAGCGAGCTCGGGGGAGGTCGGACGACGGCGTACGGGCGGCGGCGATCTCCGGTGCCGAAGGTTGAAGACGACGGCGGGGAGGGCATTGCAGGGCTTCTGGCATCGTGTACGTCGGTGGGGAGCTTCGAGGCGATGCGACGGAGCTAATGGTGCGTCCGGGAGGCGAGGGAGTGGCGTAGGGCGTGGTGGCAGCGATCGACGGCGACGAGCTCGCTCGGTGGAGCTCGGCGGAGGGGAGAGAGGAGGGGAAAGACACAGGGGAGAGGGGAAACGGTCGAGGGGGTCTGCGTGGCGTCGTCCGGGTCCATCCAGGGTGTCGAAGGGGCCAGCCAGGCATGCAGGAGGTGGCCGGCGCGTCGGCGGCGCTCGCCAGCGAGCTGCTTCGTGCGCTGGCACGGCGAAGAAGATGGGGATGCCCCTGGTGGGCTGGGCCGTCTGGGCCAGCAGGTAAGTGGGCTCAGGTAAGTCTGCTTCTTCCTATTTTTTCTATTTACTTTCTGTTTCATTTCTTTTGCAACTTTTTTGAATTAATAAAAATGCCAGAACATTTTTATAACTCATAGAACTAGTCATGCCCACTGTATATAATATGAACAGTATGGAACATTTTAGTTTATGATTATTTGGGCACATAAAATATTTTATAGCATTTAAATGCCCAAATGCAAATACCATATGAATTAATCCAGAGACCTTGGATGACCTAGAAAATTGTGCACCATTTTTGGCAGAGGTTTAAGACCAAGGCAGAAATGATGAACATTTTTGAAGGGCATTTTGGGTACATTGGAAAAGATTTTATTAAACCCTAATTGTTAGAAGTGGGGTGCTGGGGTTTCTGTCATTCCCATTTCAAATTTCTTTGGAAAGTAAACATGATGCACACTCTAGCTAGTCCTAATGCAAGCACTGACTAGGGATGTGACATCTCACCCCCACTCAAAAGAATCGCGTCCCGAGATTCGGGTTCCTCCGGAAAGAGGGTGGGGTACTCAAGTCGAAGACGATCCTCCCTTTCCCAGGTAGCTTCACTCTCGGAATGATGTGACCATTGAACCTTGAGAAACTAGATATTGTGACGTCGAGTGGTACGCTCGGTTTGATCAAGAATACGAACGGGGTATTCTCGATATGTGAGATTGTCCTAGAGATCAAGCGTTTCGTGGTCCACTCCGCGGATAGGATCCGAGAAGCAACGCCTGAGTTGAGATACGTGGAAGACATCATGAACTCTGGAAAGGTGCGGAGGTAGTTCCAATTGGTAGGCAACTTCTCCTCGTTTGGCAAGAATGCGAAAAGGACCGATGTAACGAGGGGCCAATTTGCCTTTGATACCGAAGCGATGGGTTCCCTTAAGAGGAGTAACCCGTAGGTAAGCCTTATCGCCGACTTCAAAAGTCACAGCCTTATGATGACTATCATATTGGCTCTTCTGGCGAGACTGGGCTGTTTTCAATTTCTCACGAACGATGCGAACTTGCTCTTCTGCTTCCTGGATCATATCCGGACCAAAGAATTGTCTTTCCCCGGTTTTTGACCAGTTAAGAGGTGTTCGACATCTTCGTCCATATAAAACTTTGAAGGGAGCCTTGCCCAAGCTGGCTTGATAACTATTGTTATAAGCGAATTCGGCAAATGGAAGACACTTCTCCCAATCCATACCGAAGGAGATGACAGAGGCTCGAAGCATATCTTCCAGAATTTGATTGACTCCTTCCACTTGACCACTTGACTGAGGATGGAAGGCGGTGCTGAAAGAGAGATGAGTTCCCATAGCATTCTGGAAACTTTCCCAAAATCGTGAAGTGAAAAGACTTCCACGGTCTGAGTTAATCTCCAACAGCACACCATGAAGTGATACTATCCGAGAGATATATAAGTCTGCTAGCTGGCTAGCGGTTATACTCTCTCGAACAGGTAGGAAATGGGCTACTTTAGAGAGGCGGTCGATAATGACGAAGATAGCATTATTCCCTTTCCTGGTCCTGGGAAACCCGGTAATGAAGTCCATACCGATCTTGTCCCATTTCCATTCAGGAATAGCTAAAGGTTGAAGGGTGCCAGCAGGCCGTTGATGCTCTGCTTTGACGCAACGACAAACATCGCAGTTAGCAATAAATTGAGCAATGTCTCTCTTCATCCCAGTCCACCAGAACCTCTGACGTAGGTCCTGGTACATTTTGGTACTACCGGGATGAATCGTGAGAGGAGATTCATGAGCCTCCTTAAGGATTAACTGCCGTAGATGTTGGTTCTTGGGAACCACTAAACGGTTCTCGAAGGAAACAACACCTCTGTTGTCAATGGAGAAACAACCTGCAACTCCTTTGTGAATGTTGCTCTTAATTCGGGAAATCCTAGTATCTTGCTTCTGGGCAGCTATGATTTGATCCATAAGGGTAGGTTTCGCCACCAAGGTGGAAAGGAATCCTCGAGGAACAATGTGAAGGTTAAGCTTTCGAAATTCCTCGTGGAGAAGTGGTTGCCCTTGTTGTAACATCAAGTTGTTACAATAAGACTTACGACTTAGTGCGTTAGCCATGACGTTGGCCTTCCCAGGGGTGTAAGTGATTCCTAAGTTGTAATCTGTGAGCAACTCAACCCAATGTCTTTGCCTGAGATTTAGATCCGGTTGGGTGAAGATGTATTTCAGACTTTGGTGATCAGTGAAGATTTCACAGCGATTACCAAGAAGGTAATGTCGCCATGTTTTGAGTGCGTGGACTATAGCTGCAAGCTCTAGATCATTTGTAGGATAGTTATCCTCATGTGGACGCAACTGTCGAGATGCGTATGCGATCACTTGACGATCTTGCATGAGTATGCAACCTAGCCCTTGTCGCGAGGCGTCGCAATAGATAATAAAATCCTTGGAAAAGTCTGGTGGTACCAGTACGGGTGCAGATGTCAGGCGTCTTTTCAGTGCCTGAAAGCTGGACTCGCATTGTGGGGTCCACTCAAACTTTTTATCTTTCTTGAGGAGTTTAGTTAGAGGTTTAGCAACCTTGGAGAAATTCTCGACGAAGCGTCGGCAATAGCTCGCTAAGCCAAGGAAACTCCTAACTTGCTTGACCGATTCAGGGGGAGTCCAATCAAGGACGGCTTGAACTCGCTCGGGATTGATGGAAATACCCTTGCCAGAGATCACATGACCTAGATAGGTCACTTCCGGCAACCAGAATTCACATTTAGAGAATTTGGCATAAAGGCGGTGCTCTCGAAGTTTCGTCAATACCAGCCTTAGATGCTCGACATGGTCTTTCTTGTTCTTGGAGTAGATGAGTATATCATCGAGGTATACCACGACGAATTTATCCAAATATTCCATGAATATAGAATTCATTAGCCGGGAGAAGGTGGCTGGGGCATTGGTTAATCCGAAGGACTTGACGGTGTACTCGTATTGGCCATCACGAGTAACAAAAGTCGTTTTAGGAATGTCCCCGTTCTTGATCTTGATTTGATGGTAGCCCAACCTCAAATCCATTTTGGAAAAGACTGAGGATCCAGCGAGCTGATCATACAGGTCGTTGATCCTGGGGAGCGGATACTTGTTCTTTATGGTGACCAGATTGACAGGTCGGTAATCTACAACCATCCGTTCTGTTCCATCCTTCTTCTTGACGAAGAGGACGGGACAAGCCCAAGGGGAAGAACTAGGACGGATGAAACCCTTTTTCAAGGACTCATCGAGTTGTTTCTTAAGCTCAGCTAATTCTAAGGGTGCCATTTTATAAGGTCTCCTAGAGATCGGGACAGTTCCAGGAATAAGATCTATCACGAACTCGACATCTCTGTCAGGTGGAACACCTGGCATTTCTTTTGGGAAAACATCCGGAAAGTCACGGACTACCGGGATATCTTCGAGTTCTGGTAGAGGGCTGGCATTAAGAGAGTAGAGCTGACGCTCAGCCATTCGGGTCAAGACATTGTCTGTCTTGCCGGATGGGTGTGTAAGTTGAACGGTCCTAGTGTAGCAATCAATCTTGGCGTAATGAGTTGTCATCCAATCCATACCCAAGATGATGTTTATGTCCGAGGACTTGAGAGCGATTAGTGATGCAAGGAAAACAAGTCTATCGACAAGAATTTCATTTCTATGGCTTACCCTAGAGGTTTGCCACTTTGAACCAGGAGTTTGAATAACCATGGAAGTAGGCATGTCACAAAAAGTCATGTTGTGTATTCGGGCATAGCTCTCAGATATGAACGAATGGGATGCTCCAGTATCGAAAAGAACAGATGCCAGATGGCAGTTAACGAGAAGCGTACCAAGGACGACGTTAGGATCCTCATAAGCTTCCTTAGCAGAGACATAGTTGACATCACCACGTGCAGTGGGGATTGGCTTGACATAATTCACCTTGCCGGTTGGCTTACCACGGCCAACGGGTTTTCCTGGTTGGTTCTGAGGACACTCACGCATGTAGTGCCCCGGTTCTCCACACTTGAAGCATGTCACAGTGCCAGTGCGTGGAGCAAAGTTGGTAGGTGGTCCTCCATAAGTCTTGGCAGGTGCATACTGTTGAGTTGGGCGAGGCGCCTCATAGTATGGCCTCGGTGTGTACTTAGGTGGCAGAGCAGTGTTAGGAACCCACACATGGCGCTTGTGAGAGCCAGAGCCAGATGAGGAACCAAAGTCACGAGGATGCTTGCGTGTGGCTTCGAAATCAGTCTAGCCCGTCTCAGCACTGATAGCTTTGTTCACCAACTTCTGGAAGGAAGTGCACTCGTGCAGTCGTAGATCTCGGCGGAGTTCAGGGTTGAGTCCCTTGCGGAACCTCGCCTGCTTCTTGGCATCGGTGGATACTTCCTCAGGTGCATAGCGTGCCAAGTTGCCAAACTCGCGACTGTAGCCATCCACGGTTAACCGGCCCTGGGTGAAATTGCAGAATTCCTCCCGCTTGCGATCCATGAGACCTTCCGGAATGTGATATTCACGGAATGCCTCACTGAACTCAACCCAAGTAGTGATTTGGCCAGCAGGACGCATAGCCTAAAAGTTCTCCCACCAGAGACTGGTAGGGCCCTTAAGATGGTAGGCGGCGTAGGTAACCTTGTCAGCTTCGGCCACATGGGCAGAGTGTAGCTTGTGGGTGATACTACGAAGCTAGCCATCCGCATCCAGAGGTTCGGTGGAGTGATGGAACTTAGGTGGGCACATCTTGATAAAGTCATTGATTGACACCACATCATTCCTCTGACGGAACCCAGTGTTCTGCTCTATGCGTTCCAGCAAACGGTTGGTCACTCTCTTGTTCCGTTCTGCCTCGAGCATAACTTCAGCCAAGGAGGGTGGCTGGGGCAGATTCTCATCTCTAGCCCCACTAGCCTCACCCTGCTCCTGAGCAGCAGGAGTGCTGCGAGTGTTGACCATCCTAGGAAAACAAAACAACGGTTTAAACAAGGATGGCAAAAACTTGACATAGGAGTGCAGAATGTAATGGATGACACGAAATGCAGAGATGTTCATCCGTACGACATGGTAATATAGAAACTGCCATATATACACCAGTGGTCATACACACCATACACAGTTTAGTACAAGCCAAGGCTAAAGTACAACTGCGGTGAAAGACGATACATCCCATCAGAGGCATTCCAAGCTCCTATACATTATTTAACTACACCTCCGGAACTCAGTACACACTAAGTCATATTCCACGAGACGCGCGGGACTGTGGAAATACAACTACTACGATACTACTACTGCCACGGTCTAGCTCAGACATTCCCGTAGTAATCTTCGTAAAGATTACCATCGTAGCCTGGAAGTGGAACAGATGGATCTTGAAACTCTCGAGCACTCGAAGGCTGTGGACCATAGGGACATGGATGCGGCCTCGGGCCTGATGCTGGTGGTAACCGACGCCCACGTGGAGGTGTAATACCCCCAACGTCACGCCAATCCATACGATCAGGCAGACGAGTCTGCACGGGGTACAAATCCCGCATATCCAGATATCCGGCGTGCACAGCAGGTGCAAGCCGTGTCAAAGTAGTCCAGTGGGCGGCTCGAGTGTTATACAGCTCCATTCGGAGGGCACGGACCTCACGGTCCCTATCCTCCAGCATCTGAACAGTAGTCTGAAGCAGTGGCTCTTCATGAGCAGCATCAGTATACAGTCCAGTGTAGTAGCCTTCCTCTCCGGGAAGTGAGGCTGGCATGTAACAGAACTCAGTGTTCAGTAACAGGGCATGCCTAGCCCAGAGGATGGTCATCATCGAATAAGCGGCATCCTGCACTGCCATCTCGATAGTAACCCCGATTCCATAAGACCAATGGATGGGGTCGTTAGCTCCGGGATATGAGGGGTATATCCGGACTGTGCAGAAGTACTGACTCTGATTGAAATCCTGGTACTGTTCCTCCACGGTGTACTCAGGATACCAGCGATAACCGGTCTCAGTCAACACACGGACTAGCATGGCCGTGTGACCGGGCACATTAATGCACCGAGTCAAATGAACCACTTGGTGAGGTGTGAGGCCAGACATCTGAAACACGAAGTAATGCAAAGGCATTAGTGTTTCTGGAAGAAATCGGGCAGCATAACAACTGTAAATGCTCAAAAAAGATTTTGAGACATCATACAAATGATAGCATAGCCACTCAACAATATCATATCAAGGTTCCGGGTCCAACAAATCATCATACTAAAAGGGTAGAAACTGAACTGAGGCTTGAAACCAACAATCCTAAGAGTCTACGGATTAGTAACACGTGAACCTAGTAAGGATAAGAGGCCTAGTCCTAAACCCCCGTAGAAAGAATAGACTGACTCAGATCAGAAGGGCATAAGGTAAGAAGTAAAAAGAGCCTTACGTTCCCTTCCACAATCAATTCCCCTACATATAACTAAGAATTTTTCTAGACTCAACATCGACCAGTTTGGCTTGAGAAACCTACAGGCAGTCCGGCTCTGATGCCAACACTGTCAGGACCCCGATCCTAAGTCACACCGATCTAGCTATAACACGTCATATCACTTTGCGGCCTCACGCACGGTATCCCCACGGGTGCCACCTTACCTGGCCCGGGACCGTTTGCGCATTTTGGCACACGTATATGACAGTGTCGCTAGCATCCATATGACAGAGAACTCGGGCCGACATGGCTAGTTATAAACCAAAAGTGGCACTAAATTACAGAGACAGGCATCCATGACCCAGCAACGAACGTGTCGGTCATCATCGAATAAACCCAAGTCGTAGCAAGCTACATGGACTTAAAGGAACAACGCGTGACATTTCCCCTAAGGTACAGACACAGGAACGAAGAAGGACACATGGCGGCCAGCCTACGTGTTCCGAGCAGTAGCAAGCTACCAAGGCTCATTGGAAGCACTAGGAGGCATTTCCCTGTAAGATAGGCTACCAAAGGAAAACAACTAGGTGTCGGATCCCACACATACCAAGCATTTCAATCATACACACAATATGCTCAATATGTGCAAATACAACATTGCATCACAACAGAACTCTATGACTCAAAGTACTTTATTTAAGAGGCTCCAAGAGCCATACATAACATATCCATACAGGTAGGGGTCACATGACCCAACACTCAAGTCATACAGTCATACAAGCACAAGCGGAAGCTAACATGTCTGAGTACAGACAAATTCGAAAATAAAACAGGCTTGGTGTAGCCTGACTATCTACAAGGCCCTTCACAAGCTCCAGATCTCTGTTTGGGTAGCAAGCTACTCGTCGACGTCAATGTCTATGTAGAACCCATCAGAAGGGGCAGGGTTCTCCTCTGCAACAGTTATTAAGCAGACATGAGTACAAAGGTACTCAGCAAGTCTTACAACAGAACCTATCATACATGCAACATTATCAACAGGGGGTAGTGGAGTTTATAGCAGAAAGCCAGCTTTGACTCTTGGCTAACCTATACTACAACTCTCAACAGATTGCAAGATATTACTACGTACACGAGTTCTCTACTCACCACAACAATACACCACCGAGGATCCTCTTTCGTCATCCTACGGAAGGGCCATCCACGGCACTCACACTTGTCTTGAGGCTTTTAATAGTATCCATCAACTTGTCTATGAACTGTAAGAGTAACCAAGTAGTCCGTACCGCGAACAACGGCCATTCGAATAGATTGGTTACCCTGCAGGGGTGTACTTCTTCACACACGCTTCCACCACTTATCGCCGTTTACTCGACATGTACTCGGCAACCTTCAAGCGAAAGCCCAGCGAGGGTGTCGGCCACGACCTGACTAGCTACACAAGTCTCTTGTCCAGGTTTATCGCCTATTTGGGTTCCATCTGTGGGGAGATCCGGCCGGGGTGTCGCTCACGGCCCCAAACAATGTGTACAGGGTTCCCGAGTCACCAAACGGGCAACCGGTACACCGTGCCATGTACCTGTCGCATCACAGCCCACCCCGAGGGTCAACGCTGTGCACGACCACCAGTAAACTACAAACACCAGAAACTAGTTGCAACTCCTGGACAGAGATCAAGGGTAATTAATAAGCCGAGAGGGTCCATTGGTTTCGGGCCCAATGCATGGTAGTAGCTGGAACTTGAACCACACATACAGATCTCGGGTCCTATGGACGGTTCCAATGAAACAACCCACCACGTACTCCTACATGGCCTTTCATCGATAACTTTACCAAACGTGTTCCACACTTCCTTCTCTTTACCGGTATGATCATTTCACTCTGATCCATCACCCAGATGAATCAGACCTGACACAACTCTAAGCATAGCAGGCAACATAAACAAATAGCATGGTGGATCACACATCACATGGCTCAATCAACTCCTACACATGCTAGTGGGTTTCAACTATTTACTGTGGCAATGACAGGTCATGCAAGGGAATAGGGTTCAACTACCGCAGCAAGTAGCAGTTCACACGATGTTGCCTTAATGCAGTAAAAGAGAGCAGGAGCGAGAAGATGGGTTTGTATCGGAATGATCAATGATTGCTTGCCTGACAGAGTGGTTATAGGGTACTGCTCTTCAACTGGATACGCAGAAGTATCCTCGGGAGCAGGACCTAACACGGAGAATATCGGTGATACAATCAATAAGCAAACAAATGCAACAATATGATGCATGCTCATGATATGGCAAGATGCATGTGTTTTGAGCTAATGCAATTATAACCAGAAGGGTTTGAGCCCATTTGAATCAAAGATTCAAATTGAAACTCAAACTATTATTTATTGAAGTGCATTATCATGTTTTAGAGTATACAACAAGGTTAACTTGCCCAAACATGCATGAAACCAGTGCCATTGGAAAGATTGGATTTTTCAGATCAATTTTCATATATAAATCTTTTCCATCTGAGCTACTGTTGAATTTATATGATTTTTTGAAGTTTAAAGCATTTTCTGGAATTTCCTAAATTGTTTTTAAATCAAATAATCCCAGAAAATCCTTTACTGCGTCAGCATGACATCATGCTGACGTCAGCAAGTCAACAAACCTGATCCAGGACAAACCTGACTGGTGGGTCCCTCATGTCAGTGTCTCTGGAGCTAATTCCGGTCAAAACTAGAGTTGACTGGGTTTGACTAAGCGATGGGGCCCACTGTCAGTGACTGTGGTGGTTAATCTAATTACTGTTAGCTCCTAATTAACAGGCCACGTCAGCTCACCAGAGTTTGGCCGGCGGCGACCATTTCGCACGGCGGTGACTTGTCAGAATCCTTGTTTCGGCGACCATTTGCCGCGCGGATGGGCTCTAAGTGCTCCTGGTGATGCACCGCATCCAACGGTGCCACTGGTTGGTCGATTGGTCGCCGGAGTCGACGGCGACGAGCTCGTCCGCGGCGGCGCTCGCACAGAGTTGGCCGGGACGGCGTTGTGGTGCACGATAGGTGGAGTTAGAGCTGGCATTAGCTTGCTGGTGATCTACTGATCCTAAAGGCGTGCTCAGCTGCGAGGCACAGTGCCTGTGGCCACGGCGGCGAGTTGGCCGGCGGCGGTGAGCTACAGTCAGCAAGGGGGCGGCGGCTACAAGGCGTAATCGAGCCCGTAGAGAGAGGGGTTCGAAGCGTGAGCTCACAGCGGTCGTAGAGGGCGTCGAAGCGAGCTCGGGGGAGGTCGGACGGCGGCGTACGGGCGGCGGCGATCTCCGGTGCCGAAGGTTGAAGACGACGGCAGGGAGGGCGTTGCAGGGCTTCTGGCGTCGTGTACGTCGGTGGGGAGCTTTGGGGCAATGCGACGGAGCTAATGGTGCGTCCGGGAGGCGAGGGAGTGGCGTAGGGCGTGGTGGCAGCGATCGATGATGATGAGCTCGCTCGGTGGAGCTCGGTGGAGGGGAGAGAGGAGGGGAAAGACACAGGGGAGAGGGGAAACAGTCGAGGGGGTCTGCGTGGCGTCGTCCGGGTCCATCCAGGGCGTTGAAGGGGCCAGCCAGGCAGGCAGGAGCTGGCCGGCGCGTCGGCGGCGCTCGCCACCGTGCTGCTACGTGCGCTGGCACGGCGAAGAAGACGGGGATGCCCCTTGTGGGCTGGGCCGTCTGGGCCAGCAGGTAAGTGGGCTCGGGTAAGTCTGCTTCTTCCTATTTTTTCTATTTACTTTCTGTTTCATTTCTTTTGCAACTTTGTTGAATTAATAAAAATGCCAGAACATTTTTATAACTCATAGAACTAGTCATGCCCACTGTATATAATATGAACAGTATGGAACATTTTAGTTTATGATTATTTGGGCACATAAAATATTTTATAGCATTTAAATGCCCAAATGCAAATACCATATGAATTAATCCAGAGACCTTGGATGTCCTAGAAAATTGTGCACCATTTTTGGCAGAGGTTTAAGACCAAGGCAGAAATGATGAACATTTTTGAAAGGCATTTTGGGTACATTGGAAAAGATTTTATTAAACCCTAGTTGTTAGAAGAGAGGTGCTGGGGTTTCTGTCATTCCCATTTCAAATTTCTTTGGAAAGTAAACATGATGCACACTCTAGCTAGTACTAATGCAAGCACTGACTATGGATGTCACATTACTGTAGCTTGATTACCCGGGCATCACATAACCATAGAAGCATGTTTACTAATGAGTTTCAATTCACCTTTAACTCTAGACATATAATCACTCAAGCGTTCAATCATATAAGCATTGCGTTGCAATTTTCTACCAACATAAGCATTGAAGTTTTCTTGCTTCACAATAAAGTCGTCAAACTAATCTAAGCATTGGCTAGCAGACTTATAGCGAGGAATATCACCTTCATCAAATCTATAAAGATAATTTACCTTTACTACCTGTGTCGGGTTAACAAGACCATGTATTTCTTCAATAGGTGGTAAATTCTTAGCATCTTTAGCTTTAATACCTTTTTTCATAGATTTCTATGCTTCTTGCATATCTTCGGGACTGAGAAATAGAACTCCCCTTTTCTTCGGAGTTGGCTTAGGGGCTGGTTCAGGAAGTGTCCAATTATTTTCATTGGTCAACATATTATTCAATAGTAATTCAGCTTGATCAACTATTCTTTCCCTGAAAACACAACCAGCACAACTATCCATGTGGTCTCTGGAAGCATTAGTTAGTCCATTATAAAAGACATCAAGTATTTCATTCCTCTGAAGAGGATGATCAGGCAAAGCATTAAGTAATTGGAGAAGCCTCCCCAATCTTGTGGGAGACTCTCTTCTTCAATTTGCACAAAATTATATATTTCCTGTATGGCAGCTTGTTTCTTATGAGCGGGAAAATATTTAGCAGAGAAGTAATAAATCATATCCTGGGGACTACGCACACAACCAGGATCAAGAGAATTAAACCATGTCTTAGCATCACCCTTTAACGAGAACGGAAATAGCTTAATGATATAGTAATAATGAATCTTTTCATCGTTGGTAAACAGGGTGGCTAAATCATTCAACTTAGTAAGATGTGCCACAACAGTTTCAGATTCATAACCATGGACATGATCAGATTCAACCAAAGTAATTAACTCAGGATCAACAAAGAAATCATAATCCTTATCAGTAACAAAGATAGGTGAAGTAGCAAAATCAGGGTCATATTTCATTCTAGCATTCAAAGACTTTTCTTTTAGCTTAGCTATTAATTTCTTAAGATCATATCTATCGTTGCAAGCAAGAAAGTCTCTAGCAGTTTCTTCATCCATAACATAACCCTCGGGAATAACAGGCAATTCATATCTAGGGGGAGAATCTTTATCATCACTTTCATCAATATTATCAGTTTCAATATTTGCATTCTCCCTAACCTTAGCAATTTGTTCATCTAGAAATTCACCTAGTGGCACAATATTATCAAGCATAGAAGTAGTTTCATCATACATAGCAAAAGTGGCATCATCAAGAACATGCGACATATCAGATTCAATAGCAGGAGTAGGTGTCGCAAATTTACTCATAACAGAGGGTGAATCAAGTGCAGAGCTAGATGGCAGTTCCTTACCTCCCCTCGTAGTTGAGGGAAAGATCTTGGTTTTTGAGTCCTTCAAATTCTTCATAGTGATCAACAGATGTAAATCCCAAGTGACTTAGATAATATAGCTATGCTCCCCTGCAACGGCGCGGGAAAATAGTCTTGATAACCCACAAGTGTTGGGGATCGCAACAGTTTTCGAGGGTAAAGTATTCAACCCAAATTTATTGATTTGACACAAGGGGAGCCAAAGAATACTCTTAAGTATTAGCAGCTGAGTTGTCAATTCAACTACACCTGGAAACTTAGTATCTGCAGCAACGTAATTTAGTAGCAAGGTAATATGGAAATAGCGGTAACGGTAGCAAAAGTAGCGATAGTGTTTTTGTAGTGATTGTAACAGAAGCAACGGAAAAGTAAATAAGCAACAAGCAATATGTGAAAACCTCGTAGGCATTTGATCGGTGATGGAGAATTATGTCGGATGCGATTCCTCATGTAATAGTTATAACCTAGGGTGACACAGAACTAGCTCCAGTTCATCAATGTAATGTAGGCATGTATTCCGAATATAGTCATATGTGCTTATGGAAAATAACTTGCATGCCATGTTTTGTCCTACCCTCCCGTGGCAGCGGGGTCCTAATGGAAACTAAGGGATATTAAGGCCTCCTTTTAATAGAGTACCGGACCAAAGCATTAACGCATAGTGAATACATGAACTCCTCAAACTACGGTCATCACTGGGAGTGGTCCTGACTATTGTCACTTCAGGGTTGCCAGATCATAACACATAGTAGGTGACTATTGACTTGCAAGATAGGATCAATAACACACATATATTCATGAAAACATAATAGGTTCAGATATGAAATCATAGCACTCGGGCCCTAGTGACAAGCATTAAGCATGGCAAAGTCATAGCAACATCAATCTTAGAACATAGTGGATACTAGGGATCAAACCCTAACAAAACTAACTCGATTACATGGTAAATCTCATCCAACTCATCACCGTCCAGCAAGCCTGCGATGGGATTACTCACGCATGGTGGTGAGAATCATGGAATTGGTGATGGAGGAAGGTTGATGATGACGATGGCGACGATCTCCCCTCTCTGGAGCCCCGAACGGACTCCAGATCAGCCCTCCCGAGAGAGATTAGGGCTTGGCGGCGGCTCCGTATCGTAAAACGTGATAATTCTTCCTCTCTGATTTTTTTCTCCCCGAAAGAGAATATATGGAGTCGGGGTAGACGTCGGTGGAGCAACAGGGGGCCCACGAGGTAGGGGGCGCGCATAGGGGGAGGGCGCGCCCCCACCCTCGTGGACAGGGTGTGGGCCCCTCGCTTGGTTCTTTCTGCAGATATTTTTTATATATTACAAAATAATTCTTCGTTGAATTTCAGGTCATTCCGAGAACTTTTATTTCTGCACAAAAACAACACCATGGCAATTCTGCTGAAAACTGCGTCAGTCCGGGTTAGTTCCATTCGAATCATGCAAGTTAGAGTCCAAAACAAGGGCAAAAGTGTTTGGAAAAGTAGATACGTTGGAGATGAATTAAACATCTTCACGATCCAACCGATCCAAGCACCAAACGTACGGCACCTCCGCGTTCAGCACACGTTCAGCTCGATGACGTCCCACGAGCTCTTGATCCAGTTGAGCGTCACGGGAGAGTTTCGTCAGCACGACGGCGTGGTGACGGTGATGATGAAGCTACCAGCGCAGGGCTTCGCCTAAGCACTGCAACGATATGACCGAGGTGTGTAACTGTGGGGACGGGCATCGCACACGGCTAAAATGAACTCGTGTGTCTATGGGGTGCCCCCTCCCCACATATATAAAGGATGAAGGGGAGGAGGAGGCGGCCAAGGAGGAAAGGCACGCCCTAGGGGGGGCAATACTACTCCAAGTAGGATCCCCCCCCCCTTTCCTAGTCCTAGTAGGAGAGGGGGAAGGAAGGGGAGGAGAAGAAGAAGGAAAGGGGGGACGGCCCCCTAGTCCAATTCTATTTGGGCTAGGGGGTGTGCGCCCCTAGCTGGCCACGCCTCCTCTTCCTCCGCTTGGGCCCATGAGGCCCAATAACCCCCCGGGAGGTTGCGATAACCTCCCGGTACTCAGGTATTTATCCGATAACCCCCAGAACTCATCCAGTGTCCGGATATAACCTTCCAATATATGAATCTTTATGTCTCGTACATTCCGAGACTCCTCGTCATGTCGATGATCACATCTGGGACTCCGAACTACCTTCGGTACATCAAAACACATAAACTCATAATACCGATCGTCATCGAACGTTAAGCGTGCGGACCCTACAGGTTCGAGAACTATGTAGAAATGACCGAGACTCATCTCCGGTCAATAACCAATAGCGGAACCTGGATGCTCATATTGGTTCCTACATATTCTACGAAGATCTTTATCGGTCGAACCGCATAACAACATACGTTGTTCCCTTTGTCATCGGTATGTTACTTGCCCGAGATTCGATCGTCGGTATCATCATACCTAGTTCAATCTCGTCACAAGTCTCTTCAATCGTTTCGTAGTACATCATCTCGTGACTAACTCATTAGTTGTTTGCTTGCAAGGCTTATTATGATGTGTATTACCGACAGGGCCCAGAGATACCTCTCTGACACTCGGAGTGACAAATCCAATTGTCGATCTATGCCAACACCACAAACACATTTGGAGACACCTGTAGAACATCTTTATAATCACCCAGTAACACTGTGATGTTTGATATCACACAAGGTGTTCCTCCGGTATTCGGGAGTTGCATAATCTCATAGTCATATGAACATGTATAAGTCATGAAAAAAGCAATAGCAGTAAAACTAAAAGATCAAGTTGCAAAGCTAACGGATGGGTCTTGTCCATCACAACATTCTCATAATGATGTGATCTCGTTGATCAAATGACAACTCATGTCTATGGTTAGGAAACATAACCATCTTTGATGAGTGAGCTAGTCTAGTAGAGGCATACTAGGGACACTCTGTTTTGTCTATGTATTCACACATGTACTAAGTTTATGGTTAATACTATTCTAGCATGAATAATAAACATTTATCATGATATAAGGAAATACAAATAACAACTTTATTATTGCCTCTAGGGCATATTTCTTTCAGTATCCCACTTGAACTAGAGTCAATAATCTAGATTACATAGTAATGATTCTAACACCCATGGAGTCTTGGTGCTGATCATGTTTTTTCCTGTGGAAGAGGCTTAGTCAATGGGTCTGCGACATTCAGATCTGTATGTATCTTGCAAATTTCCATCTTTCCCTCCTTGAATTGATCGCGGATGGAATTGAAGCGTCTCTTGATGTGCTTGGTTCTCTTGTGAAACCTGGATTCCTTAGCTAAGGCTATTGCTCCAGTGTTGTCACAAAAGATTTTCATTGGCCCGATGCACTAGGTATTACACCTAGATCGGATATGAACTCCTTCATCCAGACTCCTTCATTTGCTGCTTCCGAAGTAGCTATGTACTCCGCTTCACACGTAGATCCTGCCACGACGCTCTGCCTGGAACTGCACCAACTGATAGCTCCACCGTTAAAAAAATGCATATCCGGTTTGTGACTTAGAGTCATCCGGGTTAGTGTCAAAGCTTGAATCGACGTAACCATTTATGACGAGCTCTTTGTCACCTCCATAAACGAGAAACATATCCTTTGTCCTTTTCAGGTACTTCAGGATGTTCTTGACCGTTGTCCAATGATCCACTCCTGGATTACTTTGGTACCTCCCTGCTAAACTTATAGCAAGGCACACATCAGGTCTGGTACACAACATTGCATACATGATAGATCCTATGGCTGAGGCATAGGGAATGACTTTCATTTTCTCTCTATCTTCTGCAGTGGTCGGGCATTGAGTCTTACTCAACTTCACACCTTGTAACACACGCAAGAATCCTTTCTTTGACTGGTCCATTTCGAACTTCTTCAAAACTTTATCAAGGTATGAGCTTTGTGAAAGTCCAATTAAGCATCTTGATCTATCTCTATAGATCTTGATGCCTAATATATAAGCAGCTTCATCGAGGTCTTTCATTGAAAAATTCTTATTAAAGTATCCCTTTATGCCATCTAGAAATTCTACATCATTTCCAATAAATAATATGTCATCCACATATAATATCAGAAATGCTACAGAGCTCCCACTCACTTTCTTGTAAATACAGGCTTCTCCAAAAGTCTATATAAAACCATATGCTTTGATCACCTCATCAAAGCGTATACTCCAACTCCGAGATGCTTGCACCAGTCCATAGATGGATCGCTAGAGCTTGCATACTTTGTTAGCACCTTTAGGATCGACAAAACCTTCTGGTTGCATCATATACAACTCTTCTTTTTGGTATCCATTAAGGAATGCAGTTTTGACATCCATTTGCCAGATTTCATAATCATAAAATGCGGCAATTGCTAACATGATTCGGACAGACTTAAGCATCGCTACGGGTGAGAAAGTGACATCATAGTCAACTCCTTGAACTTGTCGAAAACCTTTCGCAACAAGTCGAGCTTTGTAGACAGTAATATTACCATCGGTGTCGGTCTTCCTCTTGAAGATCCATTTATTTTCAATGGCTTGCCGATCATCGGGCAAGTCAACCAAAGTCCACACTTTGTTCTCATACATGGATCCCATCTCAGATTTCATGGCCTCAAGCCATTTTGCAGAATCTGGGCTCATCATCGCTTCCTCATAGTTCGTAGGCTCATCATGGTCTAGTAACATGACTTCCAGAATTGTGTTACCGTACCATTCTGGTGTGGAACATACTCTGGTTGACCTATGAGGTTCAATAGTAACTTGATCTGAAGTTTCATGATCATCATCATTATCATCCTCGCTGATTGGTGTAGGAATCACTGGAACTAGTTTTTATGATGTACTACTTTTCAATTCGGGAGAAGGTAAAATTACCTCATCAAGTTCTACTTTCCTCCCACTCACTTCTTTCGAGAGAAACTCCTTCTCCAGAAAGGATCCACTCTTAGGAATGAATATCTTGCCTTCGGATCTATGATAGAAGGTGTACCCAACAGTTTCCTTTGGGTATCCTATGAATACACATTTCTCTGACTTGGGTTCGAGCTTATCAGGTTGAAGCTTTTTCACATAAGCATCGCAGCCCCAAACTTTAAGAAACGACAACTTTGGTTTCTTGCCAAACCACAGTTCATAAGGCATCGTCTCAACGGATTTAGATGGTGCCCTATTTAACGTGAATGCAGCTGTCTCTAAAGCATAACCCCAAAACGATAGTGGTAAATTGGTAAGAGACATCATAGATCGCACCATATATAATAAGTACGGTTACGACGTTCGGACTCACCATTACGCTGTGGTGTTCCGGGTGGCGTGTGATACGTCTCCAACGTATCTATAATTTTTTATTGTTCCATGCTATTATATTATCCTTCTAGGATGTTTTATGGGCTTTTATATACACTTTTATATGATTTTTGGGACTAACCTATTAACCCAGAGCCCAGTGCCAGTTGCTGTTTTCCCCTTGTTTTTGAGTACCGCAGAAATGGAATATCAAACGGAGCCCAATTGACCTGAAGCTCATCGAAGGACGTTTTTTGACCAGAAGAAGACCAGAGAGGACCGAAGGAGGACCATAAGGTCCACGGGCTGCCCACGAGGGTGGGGGTGCCCCCTGGGCGCGCCCCCTGCCTCGTGGACAGCCCGGAGACCCCCTTTACTTGCCCCCGACTCCATCACCTCCTATATATACAGAAACCTCCGGAAAGTAACCTAGACCGGAAGTTCCGCCGCCGAAAGCCTCTGTTGCCACCGAAAACCAATCTAGACCCATTCCAGCACCCTGCCGGAGGGGGAATCCCTCTCCGGTGGCCATCTTCATCATCCCGGCGCTCTCCATGACGAGGGGGGAGTAGTTCACCCTCGGGGCTGAGGGTATGTACCATTAGCTATGTGTTTGATCTCTCTCTCTCGTGTTCTTGAGATGGCACGATCTTGATGTATCGCGAGCTTTGCTATTATAGTTGGATCTTATGATGCTTCTCCCCCTCTACTCTCTTGGAATGGATTGAGTTTTCCCTTTGAAGTTATCTTATCGGATTGAGTCTTTAAGGATTTGAGAACACTTGATGTATGTCTTGCGTGGGATACCCGTGGTGACACTAGGGTATTCTATTGATTCACTTGATATATGTTTTGGTGATCAACTTGCGGGTTCCGTGACCTTGGGAATCTATGCATAGGGGTTGGCACACGTTTTCGTCTTGACTCTCCGATAGAAACTTTGGGGCGCTCTTTGAAGTACTTTGTGTTGGTTGAATAGATGAATCTGAGATTGTGTGATGCATATCGTATAATCATGCCCACGGATACTTGAGGTGACAATGGAGTATCTAGGTGACATTAGGGTTTTGGTTGATTTGTGTCTTAAGGTGTTATTCTAGTACGAACTCTAGGATAGATCGAACGGAAAGAATAGCTTTGTGTTATTTTACTACGGACTCTTGAATAGATCGATCAGAAAGAATAACTTTGAGGTGGTTTCGTACCCTACAATAATCTCTTCGTTTGTTCTCCGCTATTAGTGACTTTAGAGTGACTCTTTGTTGCATGTTGAGGGATATTTATATGATCCAATTATGTTATTATTGTTGAGAAAACTTGCACTAGTGAAAGTATGAACCCTAGGCCTTATTTCAAAGCATTGCAATACCGTTTATGCCCACTTTTATCATTAGTTACCTCGCTGTTTTTATATTTTTCAGATTACAAAAACCTATATATATCATCCATATTGCACTTGTATCACCATCTCTTCGCTGAACTAGTGCACCTATACAATTTACCATTGTATTGGGTGTGTTGGGGACACAAGAGACTCTTTGTTATTTGGTTGCAGGGTTGTTTGAGAGAGACCATCATCATCCTACACCTCCCACGGATTGATAAACCTTAGGTCATCCACTTGAGGGAAATTTGCTACTGTCCTACAAACCTCTGCACTTGGAGGCCCAACAACGTCTACAAGAAGAAGGTTGTGTAGTAGACATCAAGCTATTTTCTGGCATCGTTGCCGGGGAGGTTAGTGCTTGAAGGTATATCTTTAGATCTTGCAATCGAATCTTTTAGTTTCATGTTTTATCACTAGTTTGGTATATAAAAGAAAACTAAAAAAATGGAATTAAGGTTACCTCATATGCTTCATCTTTTTAATATCTTTTATGAAAATGATGGGAAGGAAAATTGTGCTCAAGTACTTGAAGAAGAATTGCATAGAATGCTTGGCATAAAATATGTGCATGATGAGCATGATTGCAATGTTGTTAGTATGAATTCTTTGAATACCCATGATGCTAATGATATGCAAAGCCACAAGCTTGGGGATGCTATGTTTGATGAAGATGATATGTTTAGTCCCCCAAGTTTTGATGAGAAAATTTATTATGATGAAAGCATGCCTCCTATTTATGATGATTATCGTGATGACACGTATGCTGTAAAGAATAAAGATAACCATGAAACTTGTCATCATGATTTTAATTTTCAATTGGATTATGATTCACATGATAGTTATTTTTTTGAGTTTGCTCCCACAACTATTGATGAGAATGAATTTTCTTATGTGGAGAGTAGTAAAATTTCTATGCAAGTAGATCATGAAAATAATGCTTTATGTGCTGGTTATATGGTTGAATTCATTCATGATGCTATTGAAAATTATTATGAGAGAGGATCATATGCTTCTGCATATTGCAATAATATCAAGTATCCTCTCTATGTGCTTAAAGTTTTGAAGTTATGCTTGTTTTGCTTTCCTATGCTAGTTGATTATTGTTCCCAAAAGTTGTTTGCTCACAAAATCCCTATGCATAGGAAGTGGGTTAGACTTAAATGTGCTAGTCATATTCTTCATGATGCTCCCTTTATGTTTCAATTCTTATCTTTTATGCGAGCATCATTGAAATCATTGTGCCTAGCTAGGGGCGTTAAACGATAGCCCTTGTTAGGAGGCAGCCCAACTTTATTTTCTTTCCTTTTGCTTCTGTTTAGGAATAAATATTGCATCTAGCTTCTGTTTAGATGTGATTTTGTGTTTTAATTAGTGTTTGTGCCAAGTAGAACCTTTGGGAAGACTTGTGTGAAGTTTATGCGATCATGCTGTAAAAAACAAAAACTTTAGAGCTCACGAGATTGGCTACCATTTTTTACTGGAGACTGCTTTTTAGTTGATTATTTTTGCAGAAGCATATGATGTCCCACGGTTGATTTAGCCGAACGTCTTCGTGATCCAACCGATCCAAGCACTGAACGTACGACACCTCCGCGTTCAGCACACGTTCATCTCGATGATGTCCCACGAGCTCCTGATCCAGTTGAGCGTCACGGGAGAGTTTCTGCAGCACGACGGCGTGGTGACGGTGATGATGAAGCTACCAGCGCATGGCTTCGCCTAAGCACTGCAACGATATGACCTAGGTGTGTAAATATGGGGAGGGGCACCGCACACGGCTAAAATCAACTTGTGTGTCTATGGGGTGCCCCCTCCCGACATATATAAAGGAGGGAGGGGAGGAGGAGGCCGCCAAGGAGGAGAGGGGCGCCCTAGGGGGGGGCAATCCTACTCCAAGTAGGATCCCCCCTTTCCTAGTCCTAGTAGGAGAGGGGGAAGGAAGGGGAGAGAAGAATAAGGAAAGGGGGGCCGGCCTCCCTAGTCAAATTTGGTTTGGGCTAGGGGGTCCACGCGCCCCTAGCTGGCCGCGCCTCCTCTTCCTCCACTTGGGCCCATGAGGCCCAATAACCCCCGGGAGGTTCCGATAACCTCCCGGTACTCCGGTATTTATCCGATAACCCCCGAAACTCATCTGATGTCCGAATATAACCTTCCAATATATGAATCTTTATGTCTCGGACATTCCAAGACTCCTCGTCATGTCCGTGATCACATCCGGGACTCCGAACTACCTTCGGTACATCAAAACACATAAACTCATAATACCGATCGTCATCGACCGTTAAGCGTGCGGACCCTACGGGTTCGAGAACTATGTAGACATGACCAAGACTCATCTCCAGTCAATAACCAATAGCGGAACCTGGATGCTCATATTGGTTCCTACATATTTGTTGGGGATCGTAGCAGAAAATCAAAAAAATTCCTACGCATCACCAAGATCAATCTATGGAGTAATCTAGCAACGAGGGAGAGGGGAGTGCATCTACATACCCTTGTAGATCGCGATGCAGAAGCGTTACAAGAACGCGGATGAAGGATTCGTACTCGCTGCGATTCAGATCGCGATTGATTCCGATCTAAGCGCCGAACAACGGCGTCTCCGCGTTCAACACACGTGCAGCCCGATGACGTCTCCCGCGCCTTGATCCAGCAAGGAGAGAGGGGGAGGTTGGCGAAGACTCCATCCAACAGCAGCACGACGGCGTGGTAGTGGTGGAGGAGCGCGGGACTCCAGCAGGGCTTCGCCAAGCACTGCGAGAGACGAGGAGGGAGAGAGGTAGGGCTGCGCCAAGCGAGAGAGGTCAAACCGTGTTGTGGGCAGCCCCAAACCTCAAGTATATATAGGGGGAAGGGAGGGGCTGCGCCCCCTTTAGGGTTTCCCACCCCTAGGGGTGCGGCCACCCCAGATACCATCTAAGGGTGGCGGCCAGAGGGGGAGAGGGAGAGGGGCGCACCACATTGGGCCCTAGGGCCCATCTGCCCTAGGGTTTGCCCCCCTCCCATCTTGGAGGCGCCTTGGGCCCTGGTTGGGGGGCACACCAGCCCACCTGGGGCTGGTCACGTCCCACACTTGGCACACGCAGCCCTCTGGGGCCGGTGGCCCCACTCGGTGGACCCCCGGGACCCTCCCGGTGGTCCCAGTACGCTACCGATAGCGCCCGAAACTTTTTCGGTGACCAAAACGGGACTTCCCATATATGAATCTTTACCTCCGGACCATTCAGGAACTCCTCGTGATGTCCGGGATCTCATCCGGGACTCCTAACAACATTCGGTAACCGCGTACATACTTTCCCCATAACCCTAGCGTCATTGAACCTTAAGTGTGTAGACCCTACATGCTCGGGAGTCATGCAGACATGGCCGAGACAACTCTCCGGTCAATAACCAACAGCGGGATCTGGATACCCATGTTGGCTCCCACATGCTCCACGATGATCTCATCGGATGAACCACGATGTCAAGGATTCAATCAATCTCGTATACGATTCCCTTTGTCTATCGGTATAGCACTTGCCCGAGATTCGATCGTCGGTATCCCGATACCTTGTTCAATCTCGTCACCGGCAAATCTCTTTACTCGTTCCGTAACACATCATCCCGTGATCAACTCCTTGATCACACTGTGCACATTATGATGATGTCCTACCGAGTGGGCCCAGAGATACCTCTTCGTCATACGGAGTGACAAATCCCAGTCTCGATTCGGGCCAACCCAACAGACACTTTCGGAGATACCTGTAGTGCACCTTCATAGCCACCCAGTTACGTTGTGACGTTTGGTACACCCAAAGCATTCCTACGGTATCCGGGAGTTGCACAATCTCATGGTCTAAGGAAAAGATACTTGACATTTAGAAAAGCTTTAGCATACGAACTACACGATCTGTGCTAGGCTTAGGATTGAGTCTTGTCCATCACATCATTCTCCTAATGATGTTATCCCGTTATCAACGACATCCAATGTCCATCGTCAGGAAACCGTAACCATCTCTTGATCAACGAGCCAGTCAACTAGAGGCTTACTAGGGACATGGTGTTTGTCTATGTATCCACACATGTATCTGAGTTTCCTATCAATACAATTCTAGCATTGATAATAAACAATTATCATGAACAAGGAAATATAATAATAACCAAATTATTATTGCCTCTAGGGCATATTTCCAACAATATTCTACGAAGATCTTTATCGGTCAAACCGCATAACAACGTACGTTGTTCCCTTTGTCATCGGTATGTTACTTGCTCGAGATTCGATCGTCGGTATCATCATACCTAGTTCAATCTCGTCACCGGAAAGTCTCTTTACTCGTTCCGTAATATATCATCTCGTGACTATCTCATTAGTCATTTGCTTGCAAGGCTTATTATAACGTGTATTACCGAGAGGGCCCAGAGATACCTCTCCGACACTCGGAGTGAGAAATCCTATTCTCGATATATGCCAACACCACAAACACCTTCGGAGACACCTATATAGCATATTTATAATCACACAGTTATGTTGTGATGTTTGATAGCACACAAGGTGTTCCTCCGTTATTCGGGAGTTGCATAATCTCATAGTCATAGGAACATGTATAAGTCATGAAGAAAGCAATAGCAATAAAACTAAACGATTAAGTTGCTAAGCTAACGGATGGGTCTTGTCCATCACATCATTCTCCTAATGATGTGATCCCGTTGATCAAATGACAACTCATGTCTATGGTTAGGAAACATAACCATCTTTGATCAATGAGCTAGTCTAGTAGAGGCATACTAGGGACACTCTGTTTTGTCTATGTATTCACACATGTACTAAGTTTCCGGTTAATAAAATTCTAGCATGAATAATAAACATTTATCATGATATAAGGAAATACAAATAACAACTTTATTATTGCCTCTAGGGCATATTTCCTTCAGCCCTGCGGGAACGAGTTCACCATCACCGTCACCACGTCGTCGTGCTACCGGAACTCATCTACTACTTCTCCCGTCTTGCTGGATCAAGAAGGCGAGGACGTCATCGAGCTGAACGTGTGCTGAACGCGGAGGTGCCGTACATTCAGTACTTGATCGGTTGGAGGACGAAGGTGTTCGACTACATCAATCGCGTTGTTAAACGTTTCCGCTTTACGATCTATGAGGGTACGTAGATATACTCTCCCCTCTCATAGCTATGCACCTCCATGGATTAATCTTGGGTGTGCGTAGATTTTTTTTTCCATGCAACATTTCCCAACATTTCGTGGCAACTAGTTCACTGTAAGTACTCCAAGGTTTAGACATGATGTGCATCCAAAAAATCAGGGGAAAACAAGACACATGGCAAATTCACCCCATGGTCAACAATTATAGTTCCAAAAGGTTACAAATTTGTGCATGGCAACTGCACAAAAAACTAATGGCAAAAATCTTGAGGGAGGGGAGGGGTTATGACACATTTTCAAGGAAATAACTAACCTTGATTCAACAGATCCTCACTGTAGTCCTTTATATATGTCTAGGGTTTGCGCCGAGTCACCATGGCAACTTGCTAGAAGGGGATCGGCAAGGGCGGGAGATGATCAAAACTGGTAGCGGTGGCTTTGATGACTGCTTTTTGCATTGCGGATCGGAGAGGGGTTTAGAGGTTTTTCGGGGAGGTGACCGTCCCGTGGTGGCCCCATGCATTCGCGTCACGGTTTGGGGAGCTAGTGGTTGTCTTTTGGTTCGATGTACGGGCCGTCGTGCATGCGCCCGGACGTGCGGGCAATTCGTTTCTCGCCCGCAGGGGTCGTGCTGGCTGGCCCTCGGGTACGACCGGGCGAGCAGTGCGGGCGGGTGTGAATTGTGCCACACAGGTGGCATATATCGACGTTCAATTGCAATATTTAATCAGTAATCATAGTTAAGATCCACTTGCTGATTTTGAAACAGCCTAAGTAAACAATATTTCTTTAATGCACATGGCCGCTAATGGCAATTAAGACAACTTCCTAGCTGTCAATTAACCGAATTAAAATTATAATGCATGCAAATGTATAAATTAACAAGAGATTGTATAATATGCATGGAAAAAACAAGAGAATGTATAAACATGTAGCCATGGATGCAGGAACAAGTATGTATTTTCAGTCAACGGCGAGCACGTGACATGAGCATGACAGTACGCATGAACAACTTTTGAGCACCCCAAAAAAGAAACAATATGTTTAATTTGTTGTTAAGTTGAATTTTAGTACATGTAGGGGGCAGGTGCCTGGCATTGTGAGGTTGGAAGAGGAGGCTGGTGTTGAGGGTTGAAAGACCATGACGACATGGATTGGAGGACAAAATGGTCCATCCTAATTCAGCTCCTTGAGATTTAGGAATCGACATCCATCGTTTATTCCACCTTCAAGCTTCAACATTTATTAACAAATTAAACTCCACTATTTTCACATATTATCTATATGGTTCCAAGATTATCGTAAAGACAAAAAACCAATCAAATAGTTCATTATACATGCATGAAGGCACAAGAGGCAACACAATTCACTTACAAAATCCTACAGGAGCCAAATCCCCAAAAGATACAGCTAACACAAGTTTGGCATCAATCTTTATATATATGTCATAATATATATTGTATTCATGGAATATGAAACTATACAAGACATAAGTTTGTACATAATTTAGATACACATGTGAAGTATATTTAATTAAAGTGGAGGTGTGCAATTATTTGATTTTGTATGCATAGGAGGATATGTGGCATAGGACACTCTTTCTATGCAGTGGGGTAAGAT
Source organism: Secale cereale (assembly GCA_902687465.1). Taxonomy (NCBI): domain Eukaryota; kingdom Viridiplantae; phylum Streptophyta; class Magnoliopsida; order Poales; family Poaceae; genus Secale; species Secale cereale. The sequence continues at coordinate 714,683,134 of LR738715.1, read as the reverse complement.
GCCTCCATCGCAAGGCCACACATGCCTCTCTTGTCGGGAATGTCCTTCTCCATTCTTAAATATCCGTTCTCACCCCATGTTGTTCCCCATGAATTCTTCAACAACCAATACTTTGTTCCGTCGTTAGTCTTACCATAACCAATAGCTGCAATACCATGGTCCAGGTCAGTGCCACATGAGCCAGTCATCACTCCACCTTTGTAAAATTGGAACGTCATATCTCCTCCATCCACAGCTACTGAAACAGGTTGGCTTGCGACAGCTTGCATGAGGGCTCCCTCGTTGTTGGCTGGAACATCCTCATAACTTTTGATGGTTGCGGCACCGTTGGTTCCACTCTTGCACTTGTCATCTGTCGCCGTATATGGGTAGTTGGACTCGGTGGTGAGACCGCCATTCTTGATTATGAACTTAAATGCATCATCCATGAGCCCTCCTTCGCAACCTTGGTCTTCACCATGGATATCACAATCCACCAACTCTTGCTCCGACAGTGAGACAAGCTTGCTAGTTTTGAGCCTAACGATGCCCTCCATAGCAGCGACAGCGGAAAACGCCCAACAACAACCTACACATGGTATGTTTTGGTGGACACTATAAGAAGATATTCTATAATATTAAATATATGTGATGTACATTGTTATCCTAAATATACTTACCACATTGGCCCTGATCCTTGATGGGGGTGACTGCACCTTTGGTCCTCCAGTCTACGGTTGTCGGAAGTGCGTCGAGACTTACATTCTCATACATGAATCCAGTAGCAACCCTTTCCAACCTTGGTTTATACCCCTTGTTAGCCTTTGTCGCCTTGAACTCCTCATTGGTGAGGTCAGTGAACTGATTGACGCCCAAATAGAACTTTCGTTTCTCAGCGTTAAACGACTCGATGAACCCGACATTGGCTTTGAACACATCAAATCGATGTGCCTTCTCAACAACATCCTTGTACACACGGTTGTACTGCACCATCCAGCTCTCGTGCCTTGCCACCATCGACATGTCATGATTGAGCTCGCGAGCTGCCAAGACCGAACTGCAAAAGCAGAGGCATCCGAGGACGCCAAGGACCAAAGCTTTTGATATGGCCATGTTATGCTTGATGGATTGCTAGCTACCACTAGCGTGCAATGTGTTCCGTGCTTGCCTTATGCAAATGGAACTGGGTGTCTTATATAGTTCGATGCATGTATTTGAGTATAGCTGATAGAGATGGTCTCTAGCGTAGCGGTGAAGTACATCTGGTGGGCGGATGCTATAAATCAAACGGACTTAGCGTCTGGTGGGCGGATGGTACAAATCAAACAGACTTAGTTGAATGTGATTGCATGGTGATGTTGATAGATTTGTCTATCGTTCCTATTTCTATGGAGCTTAATAAAGTTTTAGCGTGAGAGCGGGGGGGG